>VZQC01015305.1:140305-168868 GCA_009823505.1 Rhizomys pruinosus | reverse complement strand
TGTGAATATGTATATATATATATATATATATATATATATATAGTAATCATCTCTGCTTCTTCAGCAAACATGCCAGGTGTAGATCATTGGTCCAGGTCACTGACTCAGCTGTTGCCATGGTTAGACCTATTCAGCAGGCAAAGCAGTAAGCACGCTGGTGCACAGGTCTATAACACTCTACAAATTATACTCCCATATGTAAGAAATAAAGTTAGACATACAATGGAGAAGTTAAATACCAAACTGGAAATAACTTAGAAATGTAACTAAAACGGAAGGAGATGTAAATAAATGATCTAGAATGTACACTAAGCTGCGCAGTGTGGGGTGGTACATTGCGTGCCTTTAAACCCAGCACTGGAAAGCCAGAGGAAGGCAGATCTCTGTGAGATCTAGGCCACTCTGGTGTACACAGTAAATTCCAGCTAATCAGGGTTTTATCAGAATAAGCAGTTTAGATGTACTGGCTTAACATGACATATGTATTGTTCCCTTTCATAAAGTCCAACGTGGGTCAGAGAAATCTTTGAGAACAAATTCTCTGAAGTACCTAGAGAATTTGCAAACCATCTATCCCAATAAATGGTCTCTAGAGTTGTCATGAAGAAGAGAGAGTTGGAGGCTCACAGAAGAAGTGGAAATGGTGCATTGAATGCATCATAGTATCTCTGCATCTGACTGTTCTTTAGCCATCAGAAAGGGCACACTGAACCTTGACCTGGAGCATCACCTCACCACTGCATTTATCTCCATCCAGGACTCTGAAGTGGCATAAGCAGCAGTCTGCTGAGATGTAGCTAATCTTCGTCCTATGACCTATGACCTGAAGTTCTGATGATGATGCTCTCTACCCTATGCATCAAATAAAACAAGAAGAAAAATACTACTGTCTTGCCATTCTGAAGGAAAGACACTGAGAGACATACAGTACACTGATCAGTGATATCCAGTGAGCAGGCTTTGCAGTGCTCTTTACTCAAGGACATACTCCCTTCTGGTTGGGAACAACGTCTGAAGCTTGTGGCCCTTAGGTAAGTTGTCTGTGTAGCTATTCTTTTCTAATTATCATCAGCCTCGGTTGGATATCGGTTGGACTAAAGGGATTTTCATCCTTATAGTCTTTGGAGCCTGCACAGCTGACAGTACACTTGTGGAAACTTGGACCCAAGTGTTTCATTTTATTTTAATTCAGAGTCACAGTTTTTAATTTTGTTGTCAGTAGGTTGGTTGGTTTGTGCCGATAGAGGTTTCCTAAACCCTTAATAAGCCTCTGGTCTGTTTATGAGACTTGTTTTGAGACATAATTTACTTCTGTAGTGCCTTACCCCATGTAAGCCTTTCTCACTCTCTTCAGGCAGTGGATGGCAGATACTTTGTGGCCCTTTGGAAGAATGAGTCAGGAAAGCACACCATTAATGCAACTTTTGTCCCATGAGTTTATATCTACTGATAGCATTTGATGGTTACTGTATTTTATTTTATTTTCCAGTTCTGTAAGGCAAGCATTTCTAGAGTCTCTTCATTTCCTTTTATTGCATATATAAGGTATCTCCACTATTTTAGAATAAATTACATTTTTATAACATTGTCATAGATTGATCCTCCAGGAAGTAGAGTTTAGCAGGCAAGATGGTCATTAAGGAGTGACTTTGGGAACAGAACCTGTTAAAGAGAAAAGCTGATAGCAGGGCTGAACAGAAAGTGAAACTATGACAAAGAGCAGGCCAGCAAAAGCCAGAGCCTCTCACAGGAGCTCTGGAAATAAAATCACCCCAAAGCATTGTTAACTGATGAACCAACATAGCTGGCTGTTTATGAGCCTGCTTTGTCAGTGTATACAAGCCAGCTGTGCTAGTTTGCCTTCAATTGCTGTGACAAAACACTCTGACCAATACCAACTTGTAGAGGAAAGGGATAGAGTATGAAGGAGTCCAACAGTGCCTATACCACAGTACAGAAGCTGAGAATCCTGTAATTGTTCAGTCCACAGGGCTGGATGTCTCAGAAATCCCCATCTGACACTGAGGCCTGATGGATTCTGGGAGATCTGCTAGTCTTCAGTCTATGTTAGAACCTGAGGAGTTGGTCCCAGCAGCCATGCCAGTTAGATCAGCTGACGAGCTGGGCCCTGCTAAGTCCACCTGATACACACTATCACAGCAAGGAACAGCATCAGCTCTGGAACCAAACGAAGTTATTCAGGAGCCTCCAAGGTTCAAGATTAATAAGAAAATTCCCCTGGGACCACCTTCTCCTCCTCTACCTGTAATGTATTCTCCTTGTCAGAAGATTGTAAAGTAGCAACAGTAGAAGATTCCTCCTTATATCTGAGCAGATTAGTACATCTCCTGGGTCACAGTTCATTCCTGAGGGAGTCCAAGGTAGGAACTCAGGGCAGGAACCTGGAGGCAGGAGCTGAATGAAGTACAGGGCATGGAGGAATGCTTCTCCTGGCCCATGCTCAACCTGCTTTCTTATACAACACACAACAACCTGCCCAGGTGTGGCACTACCCATAGTGGGCTGGACCCTCCCATATCACTCAACAATCAAGAAAATACCCCACAGACATGGCCACTGTACAGTCCAATGTAGGCAATTCCCCAATTGAGGCTCCCTCAACCCAGGTATATCTATTTGACATTAAAGCTATCCAGCACACTGTCCTTTGATTTGTCTTCGATCTGCAGGCAAGGAAGCCTAGAAAGTGCCTCTTACTATTCAGAGCAACAGAGGGATAAATCCTTCCATGGAGCACACCTTTGACAAACAGCATGCAGACAGTATGGGAGGCTTCTCTTCCTCTGGAAACCAAAAAGGATGGGTCTCAGAACAAATGACATGCCCCTCTGCTACTGATGACCTCAGAGCCATAACCAGTATGCAAAGTCTCTATCCTCCACCAAATCTTTGGACCACACAGCTTTTCACAAATTCCTGTTTGCTCTGCTGTACAGTGGGTCCCCTACTTGATAGAACATTATGTATGATAGTTTGATATGGAAGTACTTGCACCTCCTGGTGCTATCCGAGAAAAAGGAAAAGGTGAATCCAAATGTCTGTTTATTCCAGTCAGAATCAATCACTAACCTCAGTATTGAAAGGCCAAATGCTTTAAGTCACCTGTCACCAAAGTGAGTAACTTTACTCTTCATGAAACAATGCAGTAACAGAAGCTCATCAGAAGTGTGTTATTGATCAATTGGACACTCAGCAACCACAACAGTACATTACTGAGCATGAGCCCATGTGGAGAGTCCATCTATGGATCACATTTTTTCATGTATGTCTCTCATGTTGAGGTGAAGGTAGCCACATGTAAAGGCTGTCTGGAGTCAAACATCTGAATAATTTCAATGTCTCCTTCCATGGTAGATTCTCTGTGATATACATATATTGCAAAGATCTTTGCACACAGCACCTACTCCCAAATCTTCACCCACACACCTCTACCTCACATCTCTTTACTCTTCTTCTTTTAGTTGTTCTATTTCCAAATATCTGGCCATAGATACATGTAGTTTAACTTACACCTCTCACTATTAGGACCACACTAAGTTGATAACCCTGTGTACCCAGTGTAACACCTGTATGTCAGCCACTTCTGAGTAGTGCAGGTGGCATTTGCAACCATTCTCCCTGGTCTGTATTCTGCCCTTTAGACCCAAAGCAATAGAAAGGGCTAATGCAAAAACTATCTTTATATCTGGGTTCCCAATGTGCAAAATATTGCCTCTGCCACAACGATAATGAGGGGAGAGCAATGTTTGAAAAAGAATTGCTGAGAAATTTCCAGAACCGTTTAAAAACACCAATTCTCTAAACTGAAAAAAAAAATGCCAAAGATACTAAATGAAAAGATATCCCCACTTTGATAATGACAATGAAACACGGAAGAGAGATTTCTTAAAAGACAGATTGCCCACAAAAGAATGGAGATCGCACAGATTGATGGTTTCAGCAGCAGCAAACCCAGATAATATTAGAATATGCTTCCAATGTAATGTGGAAAATTAAAAGTTGAACTGTTGTTTAGGAAACATGTGAAGATATTTACATACAAATCACAGATAAGAAAGTGGAAGTAGCACAGGCCTTACTTTTTCTAGAGGATGTGAATGAAGCAGAAGGAAGGGAAACCAAACATTTGAGACAGAATAAAGAAGGGTGATAACTGGGAAAATGTGAATTTGTGTAGACTATTTGAAATAACCAAAGTAATATATTATTGTTGCTATTTAAATGGGTGTGTGTGTGCACATGTGTATATGGGTATTTTTGTAAGAGTGCATTTGCCTTCCAGGCCAGAAGGTATTGGACACCCCTGGAGCTAAAGTGAACAGTGGCTGTGAGGCACTTAACACGGATGTTAGGCAGTGAACTTGAGTCCTTTGCAAGAGCAGTACACGCTCTTAACTGATGATCCATCACTCTGGTCTCCACCAAGCAGATTTTAATTACTGGGAAAAGCAGTATTTTGATAAATACAGAATGACAATATTTAAATGATAAAAAGGAGTATCAAAAGTGAAGACTTTAGACTCAGATATCTGGAAGGATGGTGAAGAAGCTGCTCTTGTTGTTATGTCACAGTGCATAGAGTAAGGGCTGGAATGGGCAGGTGTGGTAGCACATACTCCTGATGCCAGCACTCAGGAAACAGAGGCAGCTCATTCCCTGGGAGTTGGAGGCCAGTCTGGTCTGCATAGCTAGTTCCAGGCCGATGAGAAGTAGTCTCAAAAAAATATGGAAAGAATAACAGAAAGATCACATAACATCCAAACAGAAAAATTAACAATAAAATGAGAAAAAATTAGCCAAACACACACACACACATATATATACATGTATATATATATATATATATATATATGTATATATATACATATATATATATACAATGAGATATATGTAGACTCAATACATGCATGTACTCATATATATGTAAATATGCAAATATATGTGTATATGCCATGCTCTTTTACTTACATATTGATCCAAAAGTGGAAAGTGAAGCAGTATATATTTTATTTCTACATATAAAGCTGTAAAGAACTTTTAAAGGATGACCTGGAGACAGGGTAGTGGTTGACCTGAGTATAGGAAGACGCATGGTCAGTGGGGTGGGAGGGACAAGGAAGGAGTCACGGGCCCCTGCTTTCTCGAGCCAGATGGTGGATACCCAGCTATTAGCTATTAATTTTAATGAATCAAGAATGTTTTAATAACTCATATAGATGCACATTTTATCAAAAAGTAAGTGTACAGGGAACTCACTTCTTTTTTTTTATTTTTTTTAATTTTTTTTTATTAAATTTATTTCTGTATGTATATGAATGTACTGTCTGCATGCAAGTTTGTGCACCCGTGTCGTGCAACGCCACGGAGGTCAGAAGAGAGTGTCGGATTCCCCTGGAGCTGGAGTTCTCCTGGAATTGGAGTTTCAGACGGTTCTCGGCCGCCATGTGGGTGCTGGGGATCGAACCCGGGTCCTCTGCAAGAGCGGTCGGCGCTCTTAACCGCTAGGCCATCTCTCCAGCCCCTGGAACTCACTTCTTAAAAATTCTACCAAGTATTTAAAATGCCGCACATGTTAGCATGGTGGTCGATGCTTGTGTTTAGAGAAGCAATGGAGAGTGTCAATCAATGTGGTGAATAAATCAATCCAGAAAAACATGAGTGCAGCCATTTGATTAAGTAGACAGCAGGTAAGAGTGGTCCCATCATGCATGCATACCTCTATTTGGACGTGCTCTCCCTGGGCAGGAAGAGAGAGCAAAGGCCTGTTTGGCTTGTCTTGTTGGGAGCGTCTCTGGCTCCTGACTGTGTAGGTGGCGGCTTATGATCCCTCCGTTGTTATGCTGTGTCACGGGAATTGCATTAGCAGTCAGGTACATACTGCCTTTCATTCTTTATGGGCAATATCGTTCCATATAAACCACATTTTTCCACTCTGAACAGGAGGGCAACAGGTTATTGTTTAACAAAACTGATGATAGTTAATAAGGCCTGTATTTCTTCTAACATTGCTTGAATCGTGTCTGCTCAGCTCCCAGGGAAAAATAATGGCACATATTTTAAATAAAATATGCAAGGAGTTTGAGGATGAAAATTTCCATTATCAGTATTTCTATTATCAGTAAAGTTACAAACCTAACTCTCTACATATTATGTGAAGAAACTAAGCATTATATCTAATACAATATCAAAGACAATTTTAATGCAAAAATTAAATACAAGAAAGTACAAATGCAAAAAAAAATGGAATTCTAAGTGAACAGATTAGAAAGATGGTGGTAGGATAGCATCTTCAGCTTCTAGAATTAATACCTATGGCTGCCTAATATAATGCTCTGAAAAATTCTCATCCATGGAAGTGCACAGGATGGACAGCAGGTAGTTGATAGCGTAGACTGTAGCCATTAGGTCTATGACAAATCAATAAGCAATAAATCCTTAAAGCTGTGCTCATCCAAAGATCCTAATGGCAAGATGCTCTACATCGTCCAAGAGAAACCCAAGGAAAGGACTGGGCAGGTGAAGCAAGGACAGAACACTGATAGACTTCCGGCTCCTTTGGTGTGTTTTAGCTCCCAGCTCTCTGACTGATAGTAGGTGCTTAGCTGAAATCACACAGTGGTGATTATCATGGGGTAGGTTGTGTCAAACTGCAGTTAGAATGTCAAAACATACAGCAATGTATAAATTGAATTTTAAAAAGGGAGCTGGGGTTCTTCTAAAGAAAAATTCAGCTGGTCAGGTGAGTGAAAAGAAAGTGTTAGGCAACTGTAGGTGATTGGCATATAAGTGGTGAAGGGTCCCCTGCCTTCAGTGAGGGTGAATGTGATGTGAACCAGGCCATGTGATGGAGAAGACTCTAAAAACAAGTATTAGCACTCTCTGTTCCACATGATACAGCAGAGACTTCCCTTAGGTGAGTTCTGTGCAGGCTGTAAAATGCTGTTAGAGTCACGGATCTGAGGTACAAGATCTCATCTCAGACTGTGTATGTGACCACTCCAGGATGCAGACAACACTAGGACAGCTTTCCAGGCAGCTTCCCGTGCAAGGCAGGTAACATCAGGATGAATGAAGCTGCCATAGTTATTAGAGACACCCAGAGAGAATTTGTGGGAAATAGAGAGAGCTGCTACGGAAGCATAGCTGAGGGTCACCTACTTCATGAAAGAAGTCAAGGAGATCTCTGGGATGCAGCCTCAGCTGGGCAGCTCCTTGGAACTTAGCCAGCAACATGCAAGCACTGGAGTTTGGTTCACTGCCCAGGCCACGCCACAGGGTTAAGAGATCACCATTGATTTAGATCTAAGTGTGTATGTGTGTTTTCTTGGAACATGGCAGGGTATAAATAAAAAAGTAATTAATTTAATAAATCAATAAAGTCATAAGAACAGTATTTAATCTTGTTATGCACAAGAAGTGCTTAATTGATTAATCATTCACAGAGTGCTTATCAAGGACCAGGCACAGAAGAAGCTGAAAAGGAATTCTTAGAAGGGCCAGCTCTCGGAGGGCCAGTCTGTTGCTGGAGGAACAATGCTTACTTCACTCAGGATCTTTCCAGGATAAGGCCTTGCTCTTGTGCCTTCTGACCCAATGAACTGTTGTGACTGATGAGTCTTATTTTCATGTGATAGCAAGAAAAGACTCGAGCAAGCCTCAAAAAAGTAGAAGTTCGGGGCCTAGAGAGATGTTTCTACAGTTGGGAAGAGGGCCCAGGCTCAGTTCCCATCACCTACATGCTTGCTCAAAACTGTAACTCCAGTTCCATGGCATCAGACACACTCATTGGGCTCCAGGCATGCAATGGTACACACACACATGCACGAAGAAACTTGTGATAGAAGATAACAAGCTCCTGGGACCCTGTTCATATGAACCTACAGCATGGGTATCAGCATGCACAAGACACAAGCACGCTCAGCTGAACAAAAACCCAGCACAGGACTGCAGAAATGGGTAGTAGAGACCAACCTTGGCTGAGGAAATACTGAGCAGGGCAGCAATTTGGTGCACAAATGACAGATGTATGAATGTATGAATTGGGGCAACGAGGGGGGGCAGCTCTGGGAGGGTGCCAAGAGAGAAGCAAGTATAATGGCGATTAAGACTGACTAAAAAATTGTGTACGAAACATAAAAATTTCAATAAAAGATAAAATAAAAATTATTATTTAAGTATGAGTATGGAACAAACTGAGACTATTGTAGGTTCTGAGAAATTTCCACAGAAATGTGGACTAAATATGTACTGCCACAGGTGGGCCACTGAGAAGGAAAAGCAGATTCCTGGCTTTCTATTATTATTATTATTATTATTATTATTATCCAATGTGATTTAATTCCTGTTCCTCCTAATTTCTTTTTTTTTAATTTTTTTAATTTTATTTATTTTTGTATATGTATGAATGTACTGTCTGCATGTAGGCTTGTGCACCCGTGTCGTGCAATGCCGCAGAGGTCAGAAGAGGGTGTGGGATTCCCCTGGAACTGGAGTTCTCCTGGAATTGGAGTTACAGACGGTTCTCAGCTGCCATGTGGGTGCTGGGGATCAAACCGGGGTCCTCTGCAAGAGCAGTCAGTGCTCTCAACCGCTAGGCTATCTCTCCAGCCCCCTCCTAATTTCTTAAACTCCATCCGCCCATATCTCTGTTCTCTATTTCCTTCCTTCATTTCTTTCTTCCATCCCTCCTTTTATATTTCTTCCAAGTGTATTCATTGAGCCTAGAAAAAATTGCATGTGTGTAGAGTAAGTGTGTGTGCACATGTTTACATGTGTAGGGGCATGTGTTGTGTGTGGACAATTTGCACATCCATGTGGAAGCCGGCATCGTCCCCAGGTGTCTTTATCCTTTGCAGAGTGTCTTACTGAACCAGGAACTTGCTTATCCCAGCTAGTTTAGCAAGCTGGCTTGTCCACTGCACTGTCTGGTTTCCCACACAACTTCCATGTCTGCTTTTGTGTGGGTTCCAGGAATCTGAACTCTATTCTTCATGCTTGAATGCATGAGCTTTGTTGACTGAGCCATCTCCTCATGCTTGAAACCAGAAACTTTTTAAAAAATCCAAAGTTTGGTCCTTTTTCACTGGAAGTTTAAAGAGGAACCATGAAAACAGCCTTCACCTCCTGAACCCAATTCTAATTTCAGTACTCAGGTGGGAAATATTAGAGTACATCCCCAAAGAGACAATGTTCAAAGAAATCCTGGGATGTCTTCAAGGCAGAAAAATGGCTCCTGCCAAAGCAAAAGGCAAAGTGAGATGTGTCACAGGCATAGCAAGGGTTCAAGCATAGCAGAACCGTGGCAGAGTGTGCACGGATGGATGGGCAGGGCTCACACAACAATGTGAACAGCAGAACCATGGCAGAGTGTGCAGGGATGGATGGGCAGGGCTCACACAGCAATGTGAACAGCAGAACCGTGGCAGAGTGTGCAGGGATGGATGGGCAGGGCTCACACAGCAGTGTGAACAGCAGAACCATGGCAGAGTGTGCAGGGATGGATGGGCAGGGCTCACACAGCAATGTGAGCAGCAGAACCGTGGCAGAGTGTGCAGGGATGGATGGGCAGGACTCACACAGCAGTGTGAACAGGAGAACCGTGGCAGAGTGTGCAGGGATGGATGGGCAGGGCTCACACAGCAGTGTGAACAGCAGAACCATGGCAGAGTGTGCAGGGATGGATGGGCAGGGCTCACACAGCAATGTGATCCACTCATGGTCAAACCCTAGGAAATCAGGTTGAGCAGGTCACCTAAGGACTTCCAAGCTAGAGAACAGCAGATGGACTTTGCATAAAAACGCTTCCTGAATGGCCCTCAGAATTTTGTTTGCTAAGCAATTTTACATACTTGAAAGCAATCTGGGTACATGCAGGCCTTCTCATGTTCATTAGTGGTACCTGTAATTATTAGTAATTAAGGCAGAGGCCTGTGTATATGAAAGGAGCATGGAAATCTACAGGGTTCACTTTCGTCTTTGTCAACTTTCATTTGAAAACAGCAGGTCAAACTCAGATGTGAGCAACGTTTAGCCTCAAACTATCATGCAGATTGTTTTGGTATCTATGTAATTGCAAAAGACTGCTTTGGTCGAAGCTCCTGAATACTTTTTATTGCTAATTTTGGCAATAAACCTGTTAATTAGTTAATTGTAAAACATTAGTGAATCAAGCAAAAAGAATCCATCTGTTTATCAAATTTCAAAGATCTCTTCTGGGCATAACATTTAAAAACAAGAGCTGGCTTGCACTGTATTGCCTGCTAACTGCAAACCGTTTGCTGTGAATATTTGTACAGTCTCCTCTCAGGGCTAAGTGTGATATTTTAATGCAGTCGTTTGCTGTACTTTTAGGTAATTTCGTGGGCACGTGGTGTTGCAAACGATTTGTTTGGGGAACTGTTGGAAACTGGAAAATTGATGAGGGATATACAAATTTTTCATCTGTAATACACAATAAGAAAAAAAAAAACACAGAAGGGCATTCTACATAAGGAAACAGTGCTAAAAAGGATGAAGAGTGAAAACAATCAGAGAACTGCAAAGCTTTCTAACAAAGGTGTCGGTTACACACTTAGGGACAAGACCGGTGGGCTGGCTGGAGTCTGATACCACAAAACCTGGAGACTCCCAGTGAGCTTAACCATCAGGGTCATGAGTCCCTCTGAAAATCTTGCCTTTGGAGAGAATATGAAAATTTGGCCTCAGGGAATACATAGTCATCGAGCCAATCCTCTGCCTGGGAAAGTGGGAAGAAATTAAAGATCCTGTTTCTCTCTTGAGGCCTCAAAACTGAAACAGGGTAGGCAAGCCTGGAAGAGCCCAGGGAAGAGAGCAGGAAAAGGGGGGTGGGTCACTGAGCTGACACCTGGGGTAGGCTTCTAGGGCAGCTTGCTAAGTGTCTGAGAAAGATTTGTCGATCTGAATTTTCGTGAACCTCTTCCTCTATCCAGGCCCACCTTATATATAGCACTTCTTGTAGGATTTCATGCACTCTGCCATATGTATCAAGGCCTCTCAAGTCAAGTCTGTGTTGACAAATGTCCTTCAGGATGGATCCATCCACTGGGCCCTGGTTTAACTGTCTATAACATTGCACCCCCCCCAAAAAAAAAGTAATAATAAAATAAACTGACTCTTTCATAGTAGGTATTGCTGGCAATGGTTCCACAGCTAAGTTTGGGGCTTAAACACTTCCCCCACTTTCATGCTGAGATTTTGTCTGGTTTGAGCTTGCATGGGTCTTGTGCATGCGTGCATGCTATTATCATTGTTGTAAGTTCATACAAGAAGCTTCCCAGGTGTCTGGAAAACTCTATTTCCTTGTAGTTGTCGACTAGGTCTGGAGGTTAGCAACTCTTTTTGGCACAGGTGTCCTGTTTAGAGATAACCACCCTGTACTCTCTTATTCTCTCTGCTTTGGCCAGTTGTGGATTAGGGGGCTTATCATCTGTTCCAAGAGGAAGGTGCACATGGGAGAGCTGAGAGATACATTAATATTCTTTCTGCCTCCTATTCTGCTTCATTCCCTGAGCCTTAGGTGTAAAGTTTCATTGTCGATGTGTCACTTAGAGATGGGCACCACACACACTTACTGTCTACATTTGAGAAGTATGAAAATTTGCAACAGTCCCCATTCGTTGCAAAAAGAAGCTTCTTTGATGAGCGGTAAGAGGTACAGATGTCTGTAAATATAAAGATACATGTCGAATACAGAAAGAAATTATGTCATTCTAGGGATGTGACAGATTAAGTTTTTCTCTAAGATCTATGCCCTCTCCAGCCATGTCTGTTTGACTCTGTTTTTCAGTACCACACAAGAGTTCCATCCATTGAGCAGGGCTTAAGTCCAATTAGACAGCTTTTGATCACCCCTGAGATAAAAGTCCCACTACTGTACCAATATAGATTATTTCTGGGCCAGCTGTTATGGTTCATAGACTTTACAGCTGGATGGGACATTGACTAGTTTTATCCCTAGGGAGTTTGCATAGCAGCTCCTCATACTGTGAGAGCTAGTCTTCAGAGAAGAGGCCTCTCTAGCTCAGTTCCAGATCCAAGTCCTGTGTCTGAAGTTACATCCCGTCTTCAGCAATAGGGTCTTAACTTCAAGTTCTGGGAGGCAGTCAAGGGCTGTGAGGTTTTTGTGCCTCTTTAAACTACTCTGGACAACAGCTTAAAGGGCAATTACCCCCACCTGGCACTGTGGGGGGTTTTTTGTATGCACACATATGTGTATGTTTGTGCAGGCAGATATTTTTCAGTAGGCTTTGAACTACTATATTTCCCTCTAGTTTTTCAGACCACCTAAGCACGATTTGTCTCTCCTCTCTGTCATTGCTATAATACCAGTCCTATCCCCTTCCCAAAGTATCCCCCCATTTTTCCCATTTCCCCTTTATAATCCCTGTCTCCTGCTATCCTACACTCTCGGATTCCTTCATCCTTTTTATCTCCATGGTTCCTTTCCATGTTCATGTCTTTTATGGTTTTATACACACATGCGTGCACACACACACACACACACACACACACACACACCCCTAAGGATTTGAAGCTAGGACTCACAAACGGGAGACAACACACTTCACTTGTTTTTCTGAGTCTGAGTTATCTCACGCATAACAGTTTCTAGTTCCATCAATTCACCTGAAAATTCCATGATTTCATTGTTCTTTACAGCTGAGTAGAACTCCATGTGTAAATGTACCACATTTTCATTACCCATTCTTCAGTTAGGGGACATTTAGGGTGTTTCCATTTCCTACTTTTTGTGAAGAGAGCAGCAACAAGGCTGATCAAGTATCTCAACAGGAGGATATTGAATCCTTTGGGTATAGGCTAAGGAGCCATATAACCAGATCATATTTAATTTTAGTTTCTTAAGAGTTCTCCACACTGGTTCCCACAGTAGTTATACCAGTCCGTAATCCCACCAGCACTGGATAAGGGTTCCCCTTTCCCCATATCCTCCTAGTTACTTTCTACAGCTGTGATTAAAACACTGACCAAAACCAACTTGGGAAGGAAAGAGCTCATTTGGCTTACAGCTCACAGTCTATCATCAAGGGAAGTCAAGGCAGGAACCTGGGGCAGAAACCTGGAGCACAGACCATGGAGGATGCTGCTTACTGGCTTGCTCCTCTGGCCTGTGCTCAGGCTGCTTCCTTTTTTTTTAATTACTTCTTTATTTTTTCATTTTTTAACAATAAGTAATAATTTACGAGTACAAGCATCCTTCATGTAAAACCAATTTGCAAGCAGTTGTGCCCAAACCCACACAGCCCATGTCTCCCACCATCCATGTTGATCAAATAAGTGTCCAGACTATTATGCTGTACTTTTGTCATTCACCCCAATCACAGCCCTTACATTCTACCATGCTCCCTCTTCTGCAGATTGTTCCCTAGGCTTAGAAAATGGGCACAAGTGGTCGAGAAGCAAAACAGTCTTCTTTCTCTGGAGCTGTCGTCTTGGACTCTGGTCAATTCTGGCTGTTTCCTTTCATGGGCTGACAGTTTGTCCAGGAATAACCTTTCAATCCTACTAATGAAGCACAAGCAATTAGCTATATAGGTATTTAAACAGTACTAATTGTTATGGTAGGTTACTTTGGTATAGACACAGATGTTTGGATGGTATGTTAATGCATGAATTACGTTTTTTCTCTGTAAAATTTGACAGGGTCTTACTGTGGCTTATAACATCTCCTAACCACTAGAGGATATAAGCTTGTGGCATCAGCTGTGGGTTATTCCTACAAGGAGAGAGCTAATAGCCAATTAGATTTGGGATATACAGGCATATGGCTCCCTCTGCTGCACAGTATTTCCAGGCAGGTGAGGTGTAGCTGGTGCTGACAGAAGAGTCTTGCTTGACTCAAGGAGACCTATACCCCTTGGTGGATCCTACTTGAAACAATTATTTATAATGAGTCCTAATGAAACTTACCTTCTAGGTGCTGCAAGTTTTAATACGAGAGACTTTCTTACCCCCCCCTAGAACAAGGAGAAATATGTTGATGAGGTCATTCTCCAACTGTAAATTGGAGCCAACTGCTATAGAGGTAATCTCTTATAAAACTGGTAAAACTCCCTTCTTTAATTGACTAATAGACATAGGAACTGTTGAAAGGATTATTCTCTATTCAGATCCAAATATAATACTAAAGTCTCCTTAAGCTATGCAGTTAAGCAAAATATATTAATACAGGAGCTCTGATATCAGCAATGGATAATTCTACCAAGGAGATGTTGGCCAGGGGATCCAAGCCCCCCCAAAGGGTAAAGTCTTCTTGCCTGTAAACTGGGATACCTGCAGGAAGAGAGGCAATAAGGCCCTGCTATTGAAGACCTGATGTAAGCATGGGAAAGATGCATTGAGACCGCACTTGCAAGTGTACAGCTGGTCTCTGGAATACCAGAGAGTGTTTACCAAAGGCCACTAAACCAATAAAGCAAATATAGGTCTCCTTCAGTCTGCTTTCTTATACAACACAGAACCACCTCCCAGAGGTGGCACCACCCACAGTGAGCTGGGCCCTCCCACCACCTCATTCACAAGCAAGAAATTCCCCCACAGGCATCCATAGGCTAATCCAAGGGAAGAGATTCCTCAATCAGTCTGCCACTGCCCCATACAGCAAATTGATAACTGAAGCTATCATCAGCACAGACTCATTTTTTTTTCTCATGAACACAACCATTCTTCCTGGGATTTAAGATGAAATCTTAAAGTAGTTTTGATTGGCATTCCCCTAATTACTAAGGATTTTGAACACTTTTTAAGGCATTTTTTAGTTGTTTTTATTTCTTCTTTTAAGAACTCTCTGTTGAGATCCCCAGCCCACTTTCTAATTAGGTCATTTGTTTTCCTGGTTCCTTGTTGTTTGAGTTCTTCGTATATTCTGGATATTAATCCTCTGTCAGATGTGTTGCTGGTAAAGATTTTCTCCCACTCTGTGGGCTTCCTCTTCAGTCAATTGTTTGTTTCCTTTTTGCTGTACAGAAGAAGCAGCTTCTTAGTTTAATGAGGTCCCATTTGTCAGTGCTTTTTAATTTATCTTCCCTGGCTCTCTGATGATATATATTTGTTTTAACAAATGGGAAATTTATTTGGGAACACATTTACTCTGAGTATGGGGAGGTATATTTAATGATCTGTTTACTGAAAGTTCATCTACACTCAAGTTATTGACAGACAGGTGGTATGAGAAGGACATTTATAAACTTAAATACTAACCAGTTTAATCCCATAACAAGAAAGCTGAAGGGTCAGGGGTTACAGGGCAATATCATCCAAGGCAGCCATAATTATAAATATATAAGTTCTGTGGAAGACATGGTCTTTGAGATGTTTACACAATGCCAGAGCTGGTCACTGCTCTAGTCAAAGAAGGGACCTTTCAGATATTGCTATGTTCAAATAACTTGTCTTTGTTTCCTTAAATACACCAAAGTCTCCTAAGTTCCTTTGGAAAGTACAATTACGGTGAGATCAGCCTCAAGTACTGTGGGACTCTAGGCTCTCAAGCATTCGCATTCCTGTTTCTGTATTTATGTTCTGTAGACTTTATTCTGTCTTAATGCAACTAGCTAATTCAGACTGTGGGAGCACAAGTTCTGATAATTCCTGTATCATTTTCACCTTTACCAGGATCTACCTACTTGTAAATGATAAAGCTCTTGGGTCCATCCTTTAAGGATCTGCTAACCTATAATATTCTTACACAGGGTCTCAATGGGTATCTGTTACATAATCCAATGAATTGGTCAGAAAGTACGCAATTATTAATATTGTAAAATTTTCAAGAGGGAGGGTGCAGTGCTGTGGTAAAGTTGTGGAGCCTCTGACTGGCACTGAGAGCTCAGTCCCTTTCGCCGCTCATCTAACCTCCTCGAGCCCCAGTTTCCTTAACTACAAAAACAAGAGGTTGAACCAGATATTATTTTAGATTCCTTCTGTGTAAACTGTCCAGGGATTTGATTTCCCAGGCTTCTTTGAGGTGCATCTATTTTCTTCTAGCCCAAGCTAGTAGAGGTCAAAGCTGTGATAACCTGACTGCTGGAGACACAGACACAGAATGCAGGCCTCTCTAATCGTGCCTGATCCTCTTTTTATTTTTCTTTTGCAATGAATAAAAGGACGTCTCATAAGTCACAGGTGTCATCTTTTCTTTTTAATCATAAAGAGGTAAAAAAGAGAATAGCATTTGAAAATATGCCAGCATGTGACATTTTATTTGTTTCCATACTGTCTGATTTAAGGATAAAGATCGTTTTCAACACTGAAAGTAGTCTCCTGAATTCACCCGGTTTATAGGATCATTTACATATCCAATGGAACATTTATCTTATCTGACCAGAAATAAAGATGATACAATTTTCCTGCCTGAGATTTAAAATATATAATGATGGGATATTGACAGCAACACAAAATAGGGAGAACAGCCCTGTGAGGCCGTGTGAGTCTGATAAGAATGGAACTGGTTCTAGCTAAAGTGAAGTGATAACCTCAAAAGATACTGATTAATGACAATACTTTTCAAGATTGAAAATGGAGAAGCAAGGATAAAAGAGGAATAAATTCAAGCACTTCAACAAAGGATAGAGAAATGTAAAGGACAGTGCTAATTGAATTATGTGTTGTAACCAGATAATATTCTATTATGCACAGATGAAAGCCAGAGGCATATCGAACCATTTAGTAGAAGGGCGTGGACTTGAATCTACCAGGGTTATTTTTAAAGCAGCAGACTTTAATATAAATCTGAATTTCAGAAGCATGAATTTAGCTTAATCTTCTTAATTTATAAATGGTGATAAACTTAGTTTGATTGCTTATGAACATGTATCCAGATTTATGGTAACATTGAGATAACTGATTGCATTGTTACCTCTCACCCAGCATGGATTGCTTCATTCTATATAGATTGACTTCCCCTCTGTGTCCATAATCTCAAATGGTTCAAAAGGACTCTTTTTTTCTTCAATCTTCACACATCCAATAAATCTCGCCTAAGCACCTCCTGTGTGAAAATACCATGCTTAAGTTCAAAGCCTGGAATAAATCAGTGTACTTTTGAGAACCCTATTTCGCTGTGCCTAGTAAGGAGGTCTGGTAGATACTTGTTAGTATTAACTGTACACAGAGATAGATATCCAGGAACAGATTAACCAAACCGCATCCCACATGTCTAGAGCTATGAACAAACACTATAAGCAGGAAGAGATCTTATCTGTCAGTTCATCTCACTTGGCCCAAGATTGTTCTGTACAATAATGCCAGAAACCGGCCAAAGCAGAGAGAGAATGGAGAATCCTTCTTTACAAAACCATGTGACCTTTCTTCTCAAACCTCTGCCAACCTGATGTTGGGCACTTTTTCTCAGTCAGGCATAGTGGAATGCAGCCTTGTTCACACTGGAAGCTCTGTTCCCGAGCTGCAGCAGAAGCTGTGCTCTAACTCAGAAAAAGTCTCTTTGAAGCAGCCTCGACTTGTCCACCTTACTCACTTTGTCTTTCAGGTCCCAGCCATCCTTCACCTGAGAGAACTTTATCAGTTTGCTGAAATAAATCGCCCACTTGGGGTGCAAACTGGTTCTATCATAGGGTAGCCTCGATTGTTAGAGTTCTGTTTTATTTTTACTTGAAATATGTTCACAGTCCATTAGAGCAAGTGTCAGCAACCAAAGTTTATAGGGAAAATCTTACCCATGGCCTAGCTGTGTGGTGTTCAAGCTAAGGATGGTTTTGACATTTTTGGTGGTGGTGGTGTAGATAAATATGAGTGTGCACAGTGTGGAGACCAGAGGATGGCCTCCGGCTTCATTTCTCAGATCCTTCCCCCTTGTTTTCTGAGGCAGGGTCTCGAATTGGACTTAGATCACCAAGTAGGCTTACTGACCCCTGAGTCCAAGATCCTGTGTCCACCTCCCCTGAGCTGTGACTGCAAACACGTTCCACCACACCTAGCTTTTTTATTTTCATTCTAGGGATTGAACTCAAGTCCTCCATGCCTGCAAAACAAACACTTTGCACCGGGCTATCAATACCAGGAAACAGGACTCAGACCTACAAACCCCAAGAATTGAATTCTGCGAGCCAACAGGCAACACCCCTTTCCGGCAGCCCCTTCAGAGTGACTACACCCTGCGTCCAACTTAAGAGGACTCTGGAACAGGAATACACAGCTAAATTTTCCCTCAAGTCCTGACCCAGAGGCCCAGCAACATAATAAATGTGTGCTTCATGAAGCTGCTACTTAAAGAAAAATGATTGCAAATCAATAAATAAATAATACACAATCCCACTAGGAAAAGGGTTTGAAGTCTGCATCCTTAACCAATATAGGTATATTTACGTGTGAATGGTAAACAGGCACTACTTTAAACTTTTAAATACAAAGAAAACTCACAGTTTCTCTTTTTATTTTTATTTTTATACATAAATTTATTTTTATTTTTTAACAAATCTAGATCCGTGTCCCCCCCAATTCCCCCACCCCACCAGAGCTCATGCATTCTGCCAAACATGCTTTTCATCTCTTTCTCAGTCTTTCTCAATATTCTCCATGAGGAAGTTGACTGTTTTGAGCAGAAGTTCACTGTTTCAGTCAGTTCTTCGATGCAGTCCTTTCTGTTGTTGTTGTTGTTGTTGTTGTTGTTGTTTCCAATATGCATCACTCCCAACTGCTTTGGACAAAAGCTCAGGGGGGCATACACAAGAAATATTTACAACTAGGTAATTGGCACTAGCATCCACAGATGAGGGATACCATTTGTCGTTAGTTTTTCTGGGACTCTGTTACTTCACTCAGCATGATGTCCTCTAGCTCCAGCCATTTTCCTGCAAAGCTCATGATGTCATCTTTCTTTATTGCTGCATAGAACTCCATTGTGTAGATGTACCCCATTTTCGCTATCCACTCATCAGTTGAGGGGCACTTGGGTTGGTTCCAGCTCCTTGCTATTGTGAAGAGAGCTGAAATAAACATGGCTGTGCATGTATCTCTGCACTGGGGTGAGTCTTGAGGGTACATGCCCAGGAGTGGTATGGCTGGGTCTGGTGGCAAGTTCATTCCAAGTCTTCCAAGGATTCTCCACACTGCTTTCCATAGTGGCTGTATGCATTTACATTCCCACCAGCAGTGGACGAGTGTTCCCCTTTCCCCACAACCTCTCCAGCACTTGGTATCATTTGTTTTCTTTATCCTAGCCAGTGTTATTGGAGTAAGATGATATCTTAAAGTGGATTTGATTTGCATTTCCTTGATGATTAGTGATGTTTAACACTTCTTAAGGTGTTTCTCAGCCATCTCTAATTCGTCACTTGTGAAGTCTCTGTTCAGTTCTTTGCTCCATCTATTGAGTGGGTCATTTGTTTTCTTTTTTCTTTGTTTTTTGAGTAGTTTACATATTCTGGAAATCAATGCTTTGCCAGATGTATCTGCAGTGAAGGTTTCCTCCCACTCTGTGGGATTTCTCTTCACTTCCTTGACCGTTTCTTTTGATGTACAGAAGCTTTTGAGTTTAGTGAGGTCCCATTTGTCAATTGTCAACCTTAATTCTTGCACAGCTGCTGTCTTACTTAGGAAGTCTTTTCCTACACCTATGTCTTATAGTCTGATGCCAACTTTTTCTTCTATCGCTTTCAGAGTTTAGGGTTTCACGTTGAGGTCTTTGATCCATCTGGAGTTGACTTTTGTACAGGGCGAGAGGTAGGGATTTAATTTCATTCTTCTACAAGTGATGGTCCACTTTTGACAACACTACTTGCTGAAGATGGTGTCTTTTCTCCATTGTGGCTTCTTGGCCCCCTTGTCAAATATAAGATGGCTAAAATTGTATGTGCTCAGATTTGGATCTTCGGATTGTTCCATTGGTCAACAGGTCTGTTTTTGTGCCAGTACCAGGATGTTTTTTTATGATTATAGCCCTGTAGTATAGTTTGAAGTCTGGTATAGAGATCCTCCCTGTGTAGCTCTTTTTGCTCAGGGTTGTTTTGGCTATTGGGGGTCTTTTGTTTTTCCAAATGAATTTAAGGACTTTTTTTTCCAAGCCTGTGAAGAAACTCTTGGGGATTGTGATTGGAATTGCACTAAATCTATACAAGAGTTTTGGTAAAATGGACATTTTTACAATGTTAATTTTCCCAATCCATGAGCATGGGAGGTTTTTCCATCTTCTGATGTCTTCTTCAATTTCTTTCTTTAAGGGTTTAAAATTTTTGTTGTAGAGGTCTTTGGTGTCTTTGGTTAGGTTTGTTCCTAGGTATCTTATTGTTTTTGAGGCTATTGTGAGTGGGAAGGTCTCTTTGAATTCTTTCTCCAGTTGCTTGTTCTTGGTGTAAAGAAAGGCCATTGATTTTCTAAGGTTAATTTTGTATCCTGCCACTTTGCTGAAGCTGTTAATCGTTTCTAGGAGTTTTCTGGTGGAGTTTTTTGCATCCCTTAAGTAAACAATCATATCATCAGCAAATAGGGATAGTTTGACTTCCTCTTTTCCAATTAGTACTCCTTTAATATCCTTTTCTTGCCTTATTGCTCTAGCAAGTGTTTCAAGCACTATATTGAAGAGGAGTGGTGATAGGGGGCAGCCTTGCCGAGTTCCTACCTTTAAAGGGAATGTTTCTGTCATTTCCCCATTTAGGATGATATTGGCTGTGGGTTTCCTGTATATGGCTTTGATTACATTGAGGAATGATCCCTCCAATCCAATTCCTTCTAGGACTTTAAGCATGAAGGGATGCTGGATTTTGTCAAAGGCTTTTTCAGCATCAATTGCGATGATGGTGTGGTTTTTGTCTTTGATTCCGTTTATGTGTTTGATGATGTTTATTGATTTTCGTATGTTGAACCATCCCTGCATCTCTGGTATGAATCCAACTTGGTCATGATGGATGATCTTCTTGATGTGGGTCTGTATGCGATTTGCCAGTATTCTGTTTAGAATTTTGGCATCTGTGTTCATGAGGGAGATGGGTCTATAATTCTCCTTTTTAGTTGTATCTTTGCCTGGTTTTGGTAATAGAGTGATGTTGGCTTCATAGAAGGAATTTGGGAGAGTTCCCTCTGATTGTATACTTCTAAACAGTTTCAGAAATAATGGTTGTAGGTCTTTTTGAAATGTTTTATAGAATTCTGCTGTGAAACCGTCTGGGCCTGGGCTTTTTTTAGTTGGGAGGCTTCTTACTACATCCTCTATTTCTTCATATGTTATGGGTCTGTTTAAGCTGCTGGTCTCCTCTTGGCCAAGCTTTGGTGATTCCCAAGATTTCAGATATTCATCCATTTCTTCTAGATTTTCAAACTTGGTAGAATATAGGTTCTTGTAATATTCCCATATAATTTTCTTGATCTTTTCCTTGTCCGTTGTGATATTTCCCTTTTCATCACAGATTGTATTGATTTGGAGTTGTTCCTTCTTTCTTTTTGTTAACTGGGCTAGAGGTCTGTCTATCTTGTTTATTCTTTCAAAGAACCAACTTTTGGCTTCATTGATTTTTTGTATTGTTTTCTTTGTTTCTATTTCATTGATTTCTGCTCTGATTTTTGTTATTTCTTCCTGTCTGTTGCGTTTAGGGTTCATCTGTTGTTGCCTCTCAAGTGCTTTTAGCTGTAGTGTTAGATCATTCACTTGTGCTCTTTCTGTTTTTCTAATGTAGGCACCCAGGGCTATAAATTTCCCTCTTAGGACTGCTTTTAAGGTATCCCATAGGTTTTGTTGTGTTGTATTGTCATTGTCATTCAGTTCCAGGAATGTTTTTATTTCTTTCTTTATCTCTTCCTTGACCCATTCATTATTCAAGAGTGTGTTGTTTAGTCTCCATGTGTTCTTGTAGGCAGGAGGGCTTGTCCTGGTGTTGATGTTGAGCTTCATTGCACTGTGGTCTGACAGGATGCATGAAATTATTTCAATCTTTTTGTATTTGTAGAGGTTTCTTCTGTGTCCCAGGATGTGGTCGATTTTGGAGAATGTTCCGTGGGGTGCTGAGTAGAAAGTGTATTCTCTGGTATTAGGATGGAATGTTCGGTAGAGGTCTATGAGGTCCATTTGGTGTATCATATCGTTCAGTTCAGATGTCTCTCTGTTTATTTTTTGTCCTGTTGACCTATCCAAAGGACTCAGTGGGGTATTGAAATCTCCCACTATGAGTGTGCTGGGGTTAGTCTGTGACTTGTGGTCCTGGAGAATTGTCTTTATAAAGTTTGGTGCACCAGAATTTGGGGCATATATATTCATAATTGTGAAATCTTCTTGGTGGATTGTTCCTTTGATGAAAATGTAATGGCCTTCTTTGTCTCTTCTGATTTCTTTTACTTTGAAGTCTATTTTATCCGATATTAAAATAGCAACACCTGCTTTCTTTTTGGTACCATTTGCTTGGAATATTTTTTTCCATCCCTTCACTTTAAGGTGGTGCCTGTCCTTGAAGGTAAGATGTGTTTCTTGTAGACAGCATATCGATGGATTCTGTTTCCTAATCCAGTCTCCCAGTCTATGTCTTTTGATTGGGGAATTTAGTCCATTAATATTTAAGGTTATGACTGATAGGTTTGTGTTGCTTCCTTTTGCCTTATTATCCATCTGCGGTTTTGATTTAGGTTTCTACTTCTGCAGTTATGCTTTTATTGATTTCTCTTTCTAGGTGCCTGGGGTTGGTTGCTCCTTTCTTCTGTTCTTTGAATTGCTTCAAGTATTCTCTGAAGGGTTGGTTTTCCGGACATGTATTCTTTCAAGTTGTTTATGTCATGGAAGGTTTTTCTCTCTCCTTCAACTATAATTGACATTTTTGCTGGGTATAGTAACCTGGGTTGGCATCTATTGTCCTTTAACACTGGGAATGCTTTGCTCCAGGTTCTTCTTGCTTTCATAGTTTGCATTGAGAAGTCAGTTGTAATTCTGATAGGTTTCCCCTTATAGGTCACTTGTTGTTTTTCTCTTGTGGCTTTAAGGATTTTGTCTTTGTTTTGGGTGTCTAGCATTTTAACTATGATGTGGCGTGGAGAATTTCTTTTCTGATCTTGTCTGTTTGGAGTTCTATGTGCTTCTTGTATTGGTATTGGTTTGTCCTTTTTTAGTTTGGGGAAGTTTTCATCTATTATTCTGTTGAAGATCTGATCAATACCATTCTCTTGGGATTCTTCTCCTTCCTCTATTCCTATGATGCGGAGGTTTGATCTTTTCATAGTGTCCCACAGTTCCTGGTTGTTCCATTTTTGTGTATTTTTAAATTTTTCATAATCTTTCCTTGAGGTTTTTAGTTGTTCTGTGTTATCTTCCAGGTCTGATATTCTTTGTTCTGCTTCCTCCATTCTGCTTCTGAGGCTTTTTCCATTCCTTTCCTCTTGATTGGATGAGTGTTTGATTTCCTTTTTCATTTCCTCTTCTGATTTCTTTGGTATTTCTACTTCTTTTTGGAGCTTCTCAATCTCTTCCTGTAGCTCTTTGCTTCACTGGTTGGTTTCCTTATCTTTTTCAGCATGGGATCTTTTCAGTGTTTCCAGTTCCTTCCGGATTTTGTCATTCTCTCTCTCTAGGTCCTTCTTGAGCTCTTCATTCTCTTTTCTTAGTTCTTTGATTTGCTCTTTATAATGTTGTAGTTCTTTAAATATGTTCCCAATTGTGTTTCTCATATCTGTGTCCTGGGCCATCCCCATGGGGATCCCACTGTAGGAATCTTCCATAGGGTTTGTAGAGCTTGATGCGGGATTATCCTGCCCTTTTCCTGTGTTGTCTCTTCTTCGTGTTCCTGGCATATGAGCTTCTCCTTTCCTGTATTCCAGTGTAGGTCCTAAATGCCTCTTCACTGTGTTGAAGGCTTGCTTTGCTTGCCTCCTTCAGATGCCTTCCTAATCTCAGTTGCGGGGGGGGGGGGACACCAACTGCCCCCACAGCCACAAAAGCCAACCAAGCCAAAGACAACTGGATTAATGGATTAACTAGATGAAATCAATCAACAATCAGACTTGCTGAAGCACTCAGCTGCTGTCCACCTACCTGCAATTGCCTGAGCTGGTCTGGGAGATCTCAGCTCTCTTTTTAATTTTATTTGTGTGACTGTTGTGTCTGCCTTACATAAATTGCTCATGTTGTGCAATGCCCATGTTGAAGGGGCCATTGGACTCATGGAACTTGAATTTCATCAGTTGTTAGCTGACATGTGGGTGCTGGGAACCAACCCTGGGTCATTTGCAGCTTGTCTACTATGTTGTTGCTGTTGTTGTTTAGGTAGAAAAACAGGGTCTCCGTTACATATTCCAGGCAGTCTTCAAACTGGTAGCAATCCTTCCTCCCCCTCCTGAGTCTGGTTTCTAAGCATGTACCACCACACCTAGTAACTAGCAATTGTTTTAGTATTAGCCATTCTAATTCATGAGAGATTGTATCCCATGTTTTGTTTGTTTGTTTGTTTTTAATTTGCATTACCTCGTGATTAGTGATGCTGAGGGTTTGGGTGTTTGTTGTTGGTTTGTGGGGGTTTGCTAATTTGCTTGCTTCATTTTAACTGTCAGCCATTTACATGCCTTTTTTGGAAAAATTTCTATTCAAGCAAGTGTTTTATCCAATTTAAGTGGCTTGTTGAGTTTGCTTTTGTCGTTGAGTTGTCTAAGTCATTGTACTTTTTTCTGAAGAATAAAGTTCAAACCATTTGATTCCATACCCCACTTATTTTTTTTTTCCTTTCCTTAAATGTGGCTTCATTTACTCTGGAGAACAGAGAGAGCAACTCCTAACATTAGGACAACACAACCCTCAAACTCTAAACATACAATGACTTTGTTGATCTAATCATATATACTTCTAATAGGATCAGATTCTCCTGTCTAAATATTTTATTTGTTCACAAGTGTTAATTCTTCATTTATGGTAACCTACATCTTCTTGGAAGCCTAAGATCAGTTCTGTATACATTTCAGATGTCTTGGAGAGTCTGCTCCTGTCTTAAGGGTTGCTTGGCTACTGAAGAGAAATGTTAACAGCTGTGGGAGAAGCAATTAGTGTCCATTCTATCCTGATTGACAATTCTGCAAAATGCCCAATAGCATTTTCTCTGGTTTTACAAAATGGCGACCTTCTGTTGCTGAGTGCTGGGTAGCTATTGAGTTCTGTACAGTTACCATCATGCCGATGCCCCATGTGGCTCCCAATTAGAGAATCCAGCTTAATTTCCCTCCCAGCCAGACTGAAATATAAAAGAGAAAGATAAGACTTTCATCGTGAGGTATGAACAGAGATTTCAAGCAAGCAGAATACATGAGTATCAAGGTTAAGAGCGTTCAATTTAAAACACCCAGGCGGAGCTAGAGACAGGATGAAAGGAGAGAGATTAGCCCAATGAATGTGCTGTTTTCATACAATGCCCTAATCAAGGGACAAGTGGCCCTTGTTATGAAGCACTGAGACTCAGAACAATGCCTTTCCCAGGAAGCAGTGACTGCAAAACAAGAGAAGAGTCTACAATACTGACTAGTCCACATGAAAGGGAATAAATACATCAAGTGCATGCCTGTCATCTGGTGAGCCTTTTGATCCCGAATCAAAAAAGCTGCAAGGAACTGGGAACTTACAGGTTATTTTCCTGTGGATTTCATATTATCCCAATTATCTAAGTTAGTGCATTAATATAGAACTACTATGATCTTCCATTTTCCCCTAATTAAGACTATTAGGAAGACATTTTATGCTCCTATTTTTAAATGAAATTCAATTTCAAGTCACTGTATCAGATCTTATTAGCTACTACATTATAACATATAATATTTCATTGGGGGTAAAAATGCCTAAATCAAAAATTAGCTCCAAACTTCAAGAATACAAGCTATAATGGCAAAGCAATACATGTCTTTGCACAGATCTCATCCTGCATAAAATAAAGCTTTCTCGGGGTCGAGTTTTAATCACTCATGTCCCCAGGAAACAGTATGACAGGGAAGAGTGGGGAAGAAATCTTACCATTTCACCTTCTTTATTTTCCTCTTTGTTAAAAAAATTATTTTATTTTTATTATATGAATGTGTGTATGTCTATGTGTAGGTGTGTGCATGTGAGTTCAGTGCTCCTGGAGACCAGGAAAGAGTGTCAGATGTCCTGGAGCTGGGGTTAAATGTGGTCATGAGCATCCAGGCATGGTTTCCAGGAACTGAACTCCAGTCCTCTGCAGAAGCAGTCAGTACAAGCTCCAAACTACTGAGTCATCTTTCCAGCACCCCATTCCATCTTCTTGATAACATAGTGCTAAAGTTAAGAGTTGTAAATATTTTAGGGACCTGTAAAAAGTGAATGTGGAGTGGGTGGGCACCAGTCCACACTTCAGAAGCAGAAAGGAAAATCTGCTTTCAGTTGATTCTGTAAATTTGGATATGGAGGCAAACACAATGGGATGGAGGAACCTGCAGGAGATGCACATTCCCAGGGCGCTGCTCACACAGAGACCGCCTCTTCACAAGCAGTTAATTGAAAGCAAGGTGGCTCTTGGCTTTCAATTAGTAAAAGGAAGACACATTCAAGTTGGTATCAACAGTTCTTCTTTCCAGTAACCTTCACTGTTCATGTGTGAGCAAGAAAATGTTTTTAAACTAATTGTGTAAAGAAGGAAACTAAGGCTCTAAGGAGTTATTCGTTGGGTGCTAGAAAGTAGAGAGACCCAGAACTGAAGCCTGCATGCAGGCCTGGGGCCCAGGCCTTCAGCTTTGGCTTGTCTTTAGCTGCCGACGACTCATTCTTCTGAGAGCTGAGGACTGTGCTCCATGATCTCCATCCTAGACTCTTCTTCACGTCTTTACTTCATCTATTATTCTCTCCTGGTAACGCTCTGTAACAACTCAGCTTCCTGTGGGAAATCTTCCAGCTATAATTATTAAAACACAGGTAAACATGGCCCCTAATACTTTGGGGGAAAACCATATTTCATGTAAAGCATTGCAGGTTACCTTGCAAGCCATCGGCATGAGCCCAGGGCTCTGCACAAGCAGCCCCAGGACAACAAGCACGCAGATGTTTTCTGTGTTATCTCTGGACGGGAGGGACCATTCTCAATGACTTTCTGTCACAACTTCAAATTGATACATTCTATGAACAGTTTAATGGCCAAATAAAAGATTTCTGGATACCCCATGAAAGGGATTCTAAATTCTACTGCTCTCCCAGTACATGTCCCAGATTTTCTACTAGGACATGTGGATGGCCCACATCATCTGTCTCTCTGGAAAGAGCTCAGCTCCAGCAGTGCTCAGCTGGGACTAGAGATAAAGCATGCAAGGCAGTTGGTATTTCATAGAACATGAGTATTAATGCTAGTTGATGGAAGCAGAACGAGTTTGGCTCAAGGCTTATTTTTTTTAAGATGATTTGAAGAAAAGATATTGTACAGTTAAGTATAATTACAATTGAGAATTTTGTGGGTACATGTACATATATAGTTTATGTTGCTTAGAGTATGCATGTTTGTACACATGGATCCAGATGCTTGTTCCCAAGTGTGTGTGTGTGTGTGTGTGTGTGTGTGTGTGTGTTGGCTAGCCATTGATGTTGGGCTTCTTCTTCTGCTCTCCACCTTGTTCATTTGAAGCAGGGTTTCTAGGTGAACCCAGAGCTCATTGATTGGCTAGACTGCTTGTCCAGCTAGTTCCAGGGATCTAAACACCTCCAAACCCTCAGTGCTAGGGTAACTCTCAGCTCTGCACAGATGCTGAGGCTCCCAGTTCTTCATGCTTATGTCACAGGAAATTTACTCATTCATCTCCCCAGCCTCTGTAATTTAGATTTTTAGTGAACTTTCTTTTTTTTTTATTTGTGTGTATGAATGTACTGTCTGCATGTAGATCTGCGCACCCATGTCATGCAATGCCGAGGAGGTCAGAAGAGGGTGTTGGATTCCCCTGGAACTGGAGTTCTCCTGGAGTTGGAGTTACAGATGGTTCTCAGCCACCATATGGGGGTTGGGGATCGAACCCCGGGTCCTCTGCAAGAGCGGTCGGTGCTCTTAACCACTAGGCCAACTCTCCAGGCCCTGTAATTTAGATTTTTAACACATGTCAGCAGGAGTAAGTTACTTCATACCACTAAAATACTTGCTGTTTACATTTTGGTTGTGTGTTTATTTTGTATCATTCAACATGTAAGTAACTATTCTTTATCAACAGGATGATTCTTGATGAAGTTTCAGCAGCATTTGGCCCGTAGACTTCATCCATTCCACCAGAATTGGATCATCCTGAGCGATGGGCAGCTTTGATTTCCATACACAGACACAGGCTGCCACGTGGGAAAATGAGCAGTGTGTCCAGAAGCAGCACAGAGCCCACCTAATTGTCTGAATGATCCGCTCTGCAGCATTGCTACAAGTGCTGGTGGGTCCTTCCTGCATCCACGCCTCTTGGAGCCCTCTGAGCTCCTTCCTCAGTGTTCATTCTTTACATCTTCTGTAGATAAATGATAATTATAGAAGATTTAGAAAGAAAGAAAAAGAAAAAAAGAAAGAAAGAAAGAAAGAAAGAAAGAAAGAAAGAAAGAAAGAAAGAGAAAGAAAGAAAGAAAGAAAGNTA
>VZQC01015305.1:127805-135305 GCA_009823505.1 Rhizomys pruinosus | reverse complement strand
CCTAGTCGGCTGTCATCTGAAGGATGAGACAGCAGAGGCATAGCCTCCTGTCATCTGGGGGATGACATAGCATAGACCTGGCCTACCGTCATCTGGGGGATGAGATAGCAGAGGCATAGCCTGCCACCATCTGGGGGATGACATAGCACAGACCTGGCCTGCCGTCATCTGGGGATGACATAGCATAGAACTGGCCTGCCGTCATCTGGGGATGACATAGCACAGACCTGGCCTGCCGTCATTTGGGAGATGACATAGCATAGACCTAGCCTGCCGTCATCTGGGGGATGTGGTAGCATAGACCTAGCCTGCCGTCATCTGGGGGATGACATAGCATAGACCTGGCCTACCGTCATCTGGGGGATGAGATAGCAGAGGCATAGCCTGCCACCATCTGGGGGATGACATAGCACAGACCTAGCCTGCCGTCATCTGGGGATGACATAGCATAGACCTGGCCTGACGTCATCTGGGGGATGACATAGCATAGACCTGGCCTGCCGTCATCTGGGGATGACATAGCATAGACCTGGCCTGCCGTCATCTGGGGGATGACATAGCATAGACCTGGCCTGCCATCATCTGGGGATGACATAGCATAGACCTGGCCTGCCGTCATCTGGGGATGACATAGCATAGACCTGGCCTGCCATCATTTGGGGGATGACATAGCATAGACCTGGCCTGCCGTCATCTGGGGATGACATAGCATAGACCTGGCCTGCCGTCATCTGGGGGATGACATAACATAGACCTGGCCTGCCATCATCTGGGGGATGACATAGCATAGACCTGGCCTGCCGTCATCTGGGGATGACATAGCATAGACCTGGCCTGCTGGCATCTGGGGGATGACATAGCATAGACCTAGCCTGCCGGCATCTGGGGATGACATAGCATAGACCTAGCCTGCCGTCATCTGGGGATGACATAGCATAGACCTAGCCTGCCGTCATCTGGGGATGACATAGCATAGACCTAGCCTGCTGTCATCTGGGGATGACATAGCATAGACCTAGCCTGCCGGCATCTGGGGATGACATAGCATAGACCTAGCCTGCCGGCATCTGGGGATGACATAGCATAGACCTGGCCTGCCGGCATCTGGGGGATGACATAGCAGAGGCATAGCCCCCTTCCTTCCATACAGCAGCCTGGTTTCTGTGGTCTAGCAGCCAAGCTAGCATTGAACATTGAGACATGATATTGTCATCTACAAATAACTTCAGGACGTGGCTTTGTTGGGGTTCTTGGGACCTGCACCTCCCAGGACTGTTCTATATTTCTTTCTTGTGCTTTCCTTTGTTGATTTTGGTCAATTGTGGCAATTTATTATTTTGGAAAGCTTTTCTCTTTTCTTTCTTTTTTAAGAAAGGAAGAATGCAGGAACTTTAGGTGAGATACCTTTCTGACTTCTTTCAACTTAA
Source organism: Rhizomys pruinosus (assembly GCA_009823505.1). Lineage (NCBI taxonomy): Eukaryota > Metazoa > Chordata > Mammalia > Rodentia > Spalacidae > Rhizomys > Rhizomys pruinosus. Next base: position 133,878 of record VZQC01015305.1, on the reverse strand, counting down.
TTCTTTTTAAAAACGATTTACTTATTTTTTATCTTAAGTGTAGGAGTCGTTTTCCTGAAGTATATAAGGTGTACTTGTGCTGGGTGATGCCATGGGAGTCAAGGAGAGGGTGTCACATCCCCTGGAACTGGAGTACAGACAGTTGTTAGCTGTCATGTGGATGGTGGGTGTGATGGTTAATCCTGGGTGTCAACTTGACTGGACTAAGGAACAAATAAGAGAAAAGGGTCTTCTGATTGGACCACCTCAACCCGGATGGCCCACCCCAAATGTGGGTGTTATCTTCTGCCGGCAGGCAGTATTTAAGGCCACAGCAGCGGGAGCTGGTCCCTTTTCCTCCTGCAGCTTGCTTCTCTCATCTGGTGAGTTTGTCTTGCTGCTGTGATCAACCTTTCGGATCCCAGCTGTACTGAGACTGGCAGATCTCCTGGAATCCATTCGGGCCTTCAGCACTAGACTGGGACTACTGAGACATCCAGCCTTGTGGACTGAGCAGTTCCCTGGATTCCTGGCCTCTCCAGTTCGGCACTACTGTTGAGCTCCGTCACGTGAGCAAATCAATAAATTGTATATAGTTATATATTCATCCTGTTGCTTCTGTTTCTTTAGAGAACCCTGACTAATACAGTGGGGATCAACCTTCTACAAGAGAAGCCAGTGCTCTTAACCACTGAGCCCTTTCTCTAGCCCCTAACTTAATTCTTAAAGGGGGGGGGTGAGGTATCATCTTTGCGCGGGAGCCCTAAACATGAACGTGAATGTCCTACTGGGTAACCCAGCACTGTTTCCACCTAACTTATATGTTGGGTGAGGACCAAGCATCCCTGTCTTGGTGACAGTTTAGCTGTAAGGCCTGCCCCAGGCCTGAGCCAAGAAGTTCCTTAATAATGTTTGAGGAAGGAGGAGAAGAGTAAGTACATGGAAAGAGATGACAAGAAGGCAAAGAGAAAACACACAAGGGGAGAAGGGGGAGAGAGGACCACGGTGGTTGGAGTACCAGCAGGAGAAACAAACCCTGCTGTTACTGTATCGATTTGGCTGCAGGTTTGCGGAGAGATGTGCTGGTGCAGAAACCCGTGGGCCCGTGGTTGAGCTCAGTGCATCATCTGCTTCATTATTGTTTAATTCTAGAATAAATGCTGCCATCATCTTTTAACAGAACTATGAACTGTGTCTTTATTTACTTACATGGCACAGTCTTCAAATACATGACAGTCCATTGCTCATGTTACCTTTATCATGGAATTAGGGAAATGTAGAATGAGCTTTCAACTTGCAGCTGCTGTCCAAAGAATGAGGAGGACCACCTTGTGGGTAGGGCTGTGATCTGTGACATTCGGTATTCAATAGCTAAATGGTTGCTGAGAATTCAGGATTCTGCCACCCTAAAAAATGAACACCATCTGCACTGACAGCTTTATTTTTTAACTACCCACCCCTTTCTAATGAATCTATTCTGAATCAAGTTGTGCATTTAAATAGACTTCATGTGCTGTATCAAAATAGCAGTATTAACAGAAATTGCCACAAGAATGCCATGCAATTATTGAGAATGTATGCATTCAATACATTTAAGCAAAATGGGACTTCTAGATGTCATCAGTCTCAGGAGGTGTCAACACACAGCTAGGACATGCAGACCTTTTCCCCATTTTCTTAATAAGAAACAATAGTATGTCTTGGTACAGTGTTCAGATTCATCAAATAAGCCCTCAAGAACAGATTTATTGTGCAGGCTCAAGTTGAAAAAAGGAGACCAATATGCTATAAAAATTCCTATATCTTTAGGTCCCCAGATCCTAATGTGACAGGGTGCTATTATCCACTGAAGCCATAAAGCCTTTTATAGAGATATTTTCCCCTTTAGCCCTGTTATTTTAATTTGTGCACAGATTTTAACACAGGCAATTTCCCCCTGCAAGGGCCTTTCACTAATAGAATTATACCATCTTAGCTCAAAATGGTCTTTGGTTCTTAGTCCACTGGGCTCAAAAGATTATTTTCTTGTGGTGGAGAGCTCTCCACACCACCCGGGAGCTCACCATTATCTGCACTGAGCACCTCAATCCTTTCCATCCTTCAAGAGGCTCCACAGCTGGGCCCAGCGTGGAAATGACAAGCATTAGAAAGCTCCAAGAGTTTATTTTCCTCTGGCCGGGCATCTTGGTTGCTGGATTCCTGTCAATGCCATCAAAATGCATGCCTTTCAATAAAAGTGATCCTAACAGGATTAAATGTAATTTAGAGTCAATAAGGAGAAGTTTGCCATCGGGCAGAATTATAACTGACAGTGTGATCAGAAGGTAGAGAATCTGGAAAGCTTCCAGGGATGCATTCTACTGTACAAAAACGAGATGCAGAGGGTGAGGAACGTTTATTTGCTGCCAAACCTTTCAGGAGTTGCGTCTTATACGCAAATCAATTCACAGTCTATTAAAGAACTATGAATCGTATATTGTAGTTTATAGGAAGGGGGGAGAGAGAGAGAGGGAGAGAGAGAGAGATATTTGTGGAGTGAAATGCAGAATAATTTCATCTCTGCTCTTCTCCATAGCTTATAAGTGTGGTGAACAAAATGTTTCTGGTTGGGCACAACATGGAAGCTGAACCCACAGAAGGCACAGAGAGGCGACCACAGAATTAGAGCAGATGCACAGCATTTCTTACATCACTGCCCAGCAGTCAGCAGCTTTGAAAGGTGGTCACTCTTCTAGAAAACAGCCCTGTATCCCTTAGGTGGTATGGATCTGGAAAAGTAATAGAGGAATTGCAATTGGATTGGAACTGGAGTCCAGGAAAGAAAGTCTGCACAGCAAGAAGACTGAGCAGCTTTCTTGAATCGGATCATGCATGACCCTTAACAAAATTAATTGCTTTTGTTGGGCTGAGAAAGATGACAAAGACAACAGGCATGGAACATGAAGATCTGGGTATCTCAAATTGTTTACCTGTGCTTGGACCATTACACCAACATCAATATAAAGTCATGACAGTCACCAATACTTGAAGGACATTGAAATACTCATTTAGTGGGAAAAAGGCTTAGTTAGTTTTTATGTATCATCTCATTTTAATTTTACAATAGCCATGTGAAGTAGATAGTTTTATTTTAATCCTCGCTTCATAAACAAGAAAATTTGAAAACCAAAGATATGAGTGAGTTGCAGCAGTCACATGTTCTATAAGATGCAGGGCTGTAGTCAAAGTTTCATAGGACATGTGGAATTTCCACTACCACAGGATCCATTGATCCTACAACTGGGCATTTACTCAAAGGAAATAAAACAAGTTGTTCAGAGTGGTCCCTGCCCTCTACTCATCATTTCAATATCATTCCCAATAATCAAGTCATGGGATCAAAGTGAGAACCTATAAAAATAGCTAAAAATAAATGTGTTGTTGTATGAAAGGTTAAAAAAGGTCAAAATCCAGGTAGGTGAGGTGTAGCTGGTGCTGACGGAGGAGTCTTGCTTGACTCAAGTAGATCCATATTTGCTTTATTGGGATAGTATTGTGCAGCAGAGGCAGCCATATGCCTGTATATCCCAAATCTAATTGGCTACTGGCTCTCTCCTTGGAGGAATAACCACGGCTGATCCCACAAGCTTACACCCTCTAATGGTCAGGAGATGATATAAGCCACAGTAAGACCCTGTCATATTCAACAGAAAAAAATGTAATTCGTGGATTAACATACCATCCAAACATCTGTGTCTATTCCAAAGTAACCTACAATAACAATTAGTACTGTTTAAATACTTATATATCTAATTGCTTGTGCTTCATTAGCAGGATCAAAAGGTTATTCCTGGACAAACTGTCAGCCCATGAAAGAAAACAGCCAGAATTGACCAGAGTCCAAGACAACAACTCCAGAAAAAGTAGACTGTTTTTCTTCTCATCCACCTGTGCCCCTTTTCTAAGCCTAGGGAACAATCTGCAGAAGAGGGGGCATGGTAGAATGTAAGGGCTGTGATTGGGGTGAATGGTGAAACTACAGCAATATAGCCTGGACACTCATTTGATCAACTTTATTGAACATACAAGCCCCCCCTGCTGGATGGTGGGACCAAGGGGCTGTGTGGGTTTGGACACAACTGCTTGCAAATTGGTTTTACATGAAGGATGCTTGTACTCATAAATTATCACTTATTGCTAAAAAATGAAAAAAAAAACTGAGAGAAAGATGCAGGACAGTTATGGCAGAATGCATGATCTGGTATGGGGTGGGGTGGGGTGGGGGGAAGGGAAGGGGAAATAAGCCTGAACTGAATTGAAAAATGATGTATGAAATACACAAAGCATCAGTAAAAAAAAAAGGTCAAAATCTGTTATTTATAACATATAACATGAGTGAATTTCTGACAAATTTGTATTATATGGGGCAGCACACGAAGGATCACACAGGAAGGATCACACATGAAGGGTCACATGGGGCAGCACATGAAGAATCACACATGAAGGATCACACACGAAGGGTTACAAGGGGCAACACATGAAGGAACACATATGAGGGATCACATGGGGCAGCACATGAGGGGTCACACATGAAGGATCACACATGAAGGATCACACATGAAAGGTCACATATGAAGGGTCACATGGGGCACCACATGAAGGGTCACACATGAAGGATCACATGGGGCAGCACATGAAGGACCACACATGAAGGATCACATGGGGCGGCACATGAAGGGTCACACATGAAGGGTCGCATGGGGCCGCACATGAAGGATCCTGAATCCATGATGGTAACGTGGTGGTTACTGAAGATCAGCGTTGGGGAGAAGAAGAGCCTGAAGAAACACTGGTTGGAAAAAGACATCGGGTACTGAGGAAAAGGTTCTGTGCTAAGGCCTGCTCCTGTCCCTGAACTCTAGGGACCTGAGTTCAATCCCCAGCACAGATAAAAAAGATAAACACTGTGTGTAACAGAAACAATTGATGATTTTAGACAAGAGAAAGCAATTAATCTCAGAACTGCAGAAAGTATTTTAAATGCTTGTTGCAAGGATGTGCCCTGGTTGGAGCAAAGTATAAGCTGGCTAATTTCCATTCACTGCACCATGGTTTCCTTACACAGTCGTTGCTAGCTAATCACCTTCCCTCCCCAAATATTCGATGACTCAGATCACTCAAGTATGCCTTTTAAAAATATCTAACAATAAGAGGAAATCAATGCTAAATGAAGAAAATGTGAACAGAAATTATAAACAACAAGAAGAAAATAAACAGCTAGAATAAAAGATGGAGAAAGGAAATATCATGAATTAACAGTGGTTATTTCTTACTATCATTTGTCTTTGTAAATGTAGACTATCATACAGGCATTTACTGTGCTGTCTGGATATGATGATAAACTCCTTCCATGATTTTAACTTAATGATGTTTGAATAACCTTAGATTTACAAAATGCAGCGAATTGTATACATTTCACACCCAGCCTCCTCAGTGCTAGAATCCTTGGTAAGCATGATATATTTAAAAAGCAGAGAAATTAACATTCGATTTATTGTCCAAATGTACAGTGTTCCCCATAAGTTCATGATGTGAATGTGTGGCCCAGATGGTGCTGCTACTGGGGAGTTTCTGAAAACTTACAAGGTGAGGATCAAGCTGGAAGAAGCGGTTCATGGTGGACAGTCTCCGAGGCTGTACCATCTCTGGCCACTTCCTGTCTCCCTCTCTGACACCATGAAACACAGAGCTCTACCCAGGGGCATGTTCCTGCCACCACAATGTTTTGGCTCCAGTACATGGGGCCAAATGAAAATGGACCCAACCTTTTAAAACCTTACATTGTTTCTGTCAAGCATTTCAGTCGTAGAGGTAAAAAGCTAATTAATGCAGTTGTTAAAGTACTAATCAATAGGCACCAACTTAAGGTGAAGGGATGGAAGAAAGTATTCCAAGCAAATGGTACCAAAAAGAAAGCAGGTGTGGCTATTCTAATATCAGACAAAATAGACTTCAAAGCAAAAGAAATCAAAAGAGACAAAGAGGGCCACTACATCTTTATTAAAGGAACAATTGACGATGAAGATTTCACAATTATAAATATATATGCACCAAA
>VZQC01015305.1:21773-122311 GCA_009823505.1 Rhizomys pruinosus | reverse complement strand
AAAAAAAAAAAAAAAAAAAAAAAAAAAAAAAAAAGTACTAATCAAACCGCAGTCTGTGGTTTGGATTACTTGCATTTGCCAGTTTTTTCTATTAATATTCTTGCTGCTCTAGGATCTAATCTAAAAGACCATATTGCTTAACCCCTCTCCCATATTTTTGGTACATCAATTATAAATGTATACTTTTTTCAATGTGTATTCTTGCCAAATGTTTCTGGATTTCATAAAATACATCCTTTTTTAATTTTTATTTATTTTTATGTGTATGAGTGTACTGTCTGCATGTAGGTCTGTGCACCTGTGTCGTGCAATGCTGCTGAGGTCAGAAGAGGGCATCAGATTCCCCTGGAATTGGAGTTAAAGATGGTTCTCAGTGAACCGGGGTCTTCTGCAAGAGCAGTCGGCACTCTTAACTGCTAGGCCATCTCTCCAGCCCCCATAAAATACATCTTAATCATCTTTAGACTCCTCCCCTATCTGCACCCACATCCCACCCACAGGATTTCACGCATCCTATTGCACATGTTAAGACCTAGTAACTCAAATTTTTGTTCTCAGTGTCCCTCTGCATGAGTTCATCCACTGGAGCCTGTTCTGCTTATCCAGCATCAGCTGCTTAAAGATCAACTCTTCCTCACCCTGCAGGGATCAGTTGCCAGTGGTTCCTCAGAGCTCAGTGCTGCCCATTTGCCCAGTTCTAGGCTCCTTTTGTCTGATTGAGTCTGCATGGGTCTTGTGCATGCTGTCACCATTGCTGTAAGTTTATATAAGCAAGTTCCCCTGGTATACACACACCATGTTTCCATGGTGATTCTAAATCCCAGTACATTGACAGTGAAGATTAACCATCACGATCTTCTTTTTTCTCAGGCAGGTCTTATGGAGCACAAGACGGGCTCATCATAATCATAATGTATCTGTGAACTCCTCACCCTTCTGTTGTACTCTCAAGTTCTAGGATTACAAGTGCACACAGCACACTCAGCCCGTCTTTGTATTATATCCCTTTGCCCATGAAACTACCTCTGATCACCCCAGGTAGCCAAGATGCTCTGTATATGCACAACTGTTGTTCTTTGGGAGAGTCCCTTGGAATAACTTATTATTTCATGCCCCTGTCCAAGTTGTGCAACAAGCTCATGTTACTCATTGAAGAACTGCCTTCTCTGCTACCCTTTAGCTCTTCAAAATGCTGCATTGTTGAATTTAACAAACAGATACTGATTCAGCTACTACATACCTTCAACCACACAGATGATGCAAATAAGAGAATCTTTGCTGGTCCAGTCCAGCCCTGACAGAGCCCTGAAGCTTCCTATTCAGCCTAACAAACCAGCAATGCAACCACGTGAATGAAAATTACCATCGCTTCTAGATACATCAAAGAATTGAAGTCTGACTGAAAAGTGCTAAAATTAGAGTGATCGATCTACAGCCAGGTCAAGGAGTCCCAACTCAGCAGATAACCATGGGAAGAAATTTCTGTAGGAGCCAGACCTAGTACTGCAGGAAACCTAAACAGTGTTTGATGGATTTTCAAAGACATGATTGGACAATGTCATAGTGAACAGTAATGACTTATCTAACCATTCTGTAGCTGTGTTCTGGGAACCCTCTAAACACGCTGAGTATCATCTCTTAACAACAGCCTTATCCTCTTTTTTATTTATTTTATTTTATTTTATTATTTTATTTTTGGTCTTTTTGAGACAGGATCTCCTTATAGCTCCTGCTGGCCTGGAACTCACTCTGTAGACCAGGCTGGCCTTGAACTCACAAAGATCCGAGTGCTTCTGCCTCCTGAGTGCTGGGTTCAAAGGCGTGGACCACCACACCCAGCCTTATCCTCTTTTTAACACATGGGAAAACTGAGGTGTAGGGAATGTCAAGAAGCTGCCGAATGTGGTCTTGGCTAGATTTTTAACTTCTCATTTGGGGATAATATTAGATTTGCAGACCCCATCCTCTTGATGACAAAGTCGTACTTACCTGATACCAGCTATCAATAGCCATGCAAGCAAGATCACAAGCACTGGCCACTGTCCAGTATGCAGACCCATGGAAAGCCATCCTACTCACTTCAAGAAACACTCCTCCCAAGGGATTTCTGGGGACAGAAAAGGGAGTTTAAGAGGGCAGCTGAGGGATGTTACCAATTGCACATCATCACAGGCGTGTACAAAACTACTCAATGAAACCTGTTGTATCATACAATTAATATATCCTGAGAAAAACGTTTTTAAACCCATACCCTTAGCCTGTCACGAATGGGAATTGTTCTGCCCCACAACCCTAAACCAACACTTTGACCTCTCTCCTCTCTCTAACCCACTCACCGCTCAGTCTGCGACATTTCCTCTTTCTGCACACATCTGTTACCTGTACTTCTAATGACCATCAGAAAGCCTGACAGTTCTCTATGACTTTCCATTACTTAAAACTCATTATGCTTTAAAAATAGGGCTCTGAAGGCTTGGAGGATTCTTGAAGAGATATGAGTCCTCAGTCCACATATGGGGACCACTGAAATACCCAGCTTATGGACTGAGAGCTAAGGGGATGTCGGCCTCATCAGTGTAGACTGTCACTGTTGGGCTACGTGGGCTATATCATGGAGGCCAGTGCAGGGGGATCAAGACAGGGTGTGTGCTTACTGGACTTCATTTTGAGGGACCATGGGAGGGAAAGACCCCAATGTGGAGCAAAAGAGCAGGATTGATGGTTGGGGTTGCCAAGGAAGAACCTTCGAGCATTTCCTTAAGGAAAATATGACATCTCTTAAGGAAGGAAAAAAAAAACTTCAGTTCAAGTGATATATGTATGCATGTATGTTTGTATGTATGTATGTACATGTATACTTATGTATATATAAAACTATATATATATATGAATATAAAGTTATACTTCTTTAAAAAAATAGGGCTCTGCACTATATCACTCCCAGGACAACTCCAGCCTAAAATATTGTGATGAGTGATGAATATGTGTTCTCCAGGTGAGGTATATTGCTAGTAATTAAACAGTATTAATTCCATCAACTTTGATTTATATTGTGCACTCTCGGTAATAAGGCTCAGCATTCTATTTTCTCTCTGACTAGCACTGAGTAATAGAAATGTGGTTAAGGATTATCATATAAATCTATTTTTGGTCAGTCAGTGTTGGAGAATTTCTTCAATATATTACAAATGTATTCATTATTCTCTAGTTTATAAAAATAATTAAAAGCTACAGGCAAAACACAAATTCCCAGGACATAAACCTAACTGGCACTCTACTGCCAAACACAAGGTTGCCAGTTCTTAGTTTAAGGGTTTAATGAGAACTTGTACCTTTCCATCAATAAAGAACTTGGGCAGCAATTCCTCCTGTTCTAGGGAATTAGGGAACTAAAGCTCTGCCTATCAAAATGAAATGGCCTACTGTCATTTTGTGTACATTTTTAACAACTCAGAAATCACCTACCTTAAAGCATAAGCTACTTTTTTAAGAATAAAAGTTTTCTTAAACGTGATTCCCAAGATACAAATAACACATGTTCACATAATAGGAAGAAAAAAAAAAAAAGTAAAACAAGCAAGGGAGGAAGAGAAAAGAATTTCAAGCAGCTCTAATCTATCATTGTGATTGCGAAGCTTCCCCTAGATAAAACAGGCATAAAACATGAGCTTTACAAGCCTCGGGTGACCCTCCAGACATCTAAGTACAGTATGCATGAGTTCAAGCATAATTAGCAACTCCTGTTTTCCATTTAAAGAATTCAAGTTCTGATTCCTTAGCAGGCAAAACACAGCCAATCTTAATCTTGAATGCAAAGACAGACTATTAACATGAATTGAAACACCACAGAGGGAGGGGGGAGATGTGTGTGTGTGTGTGTGTGTGTGTGTGTGTGTGTGTGTGTGTGGTGTATTCTCCTTACTGTTGTTTGTTTTCTTTACCCTAATCTCCAGGCAATTTGTCCTCGTGTATATGATTAATTAGGGAACCCCACTTTGCCAGGTCCAGCTTTGGAATGAAGAGTTGACCTGGGAAACCCACATGAATGTTGCAAAATGCCCCATCTCTGGAAGGAATCTCCTGCGAGCAGTGCAAGCCTTTATTTCACCTGGTAGACCAAATGTGACAGATTGTTTTATTTACAATGGAATATTAATTTTCTGGTTTTGGTAACGAAAACACAGTGCTCATTTGTATTGTTGTAAAACTTGTAAATTTGCCCTGTAGGATAAGTAATACTCAAAGCACCATCCTAATTAAAAGGAAAATTCAGTTGTCTTGCAAGATAATATAAGAGAGCACATAAATTGTAAACAAGATACATGATAAAAATGAAAAAGACAGACTGGATAGGAGAGGAATGAAATAAGCTTTAGAAATGTGCTTCTTGGGGCTGGAGCGATGGCCTAGCGGTTAAGAGCGCCGACCGCTCTTGCAGAGGACCCGGGTTCGATCCCCAGCACTCACAAGGCGGCTGAGAGCCGTCTGAAACTCCAATTCCAGGAGAACTCCAGTTCCAGGGGAGTCCGACGCCCTCTTCTGACCTCCGCGGCATTGCACGTCACGGGTGCACAGACTTGCATGCACACAATACAATCATACAACGGACAATAAAAAAAAAAAAAAAAAAAAAAAAAAGAAATGTGCTTCTTAAATGAACACAAATTGTCAGATAATGTCTCACTGAACAATAAAAATAACAAACCAGTGGCAAAGATATAATAGAATTTCCTCTGTATACCATTTTAATCTTAATATAATCCCCCATGCAGCCATGTTTGTGGAGCTACTATGACCATTTCTCCCTCCCTCTGTCCAAAGTCACTGAGAGTATTCTCTTCTCGGTAAATAATTCCCTTATAATGAGCAGGAAAATGATCCAGAAATTGACCACAGTTTAGAAGAGGAAAAATGACATCCTGTCTTCTCACAGAAGAAACCTTGGAAGGATACCAGGCATGTGCACCACATCCTGGGGCAAGAGAGGGAGAGGACAGAAACCCCTTCCTGTTTCCTGCTCCACCATCAACGTCACTTCTCTCTTCCTTCAAAAAATAAAAAGAGGACTCCCAGGGGACCCCAACTGTGTGTTGGATGTAGAGCTAATGCAAGGACTTCCCAAGAGCAGTTAATAAGTAATAAGTACCAATGTTTCTTGAGTACGATACCAAGTGCACTGCCTCAGTTTCTCAGTCAGCAAAGTGGGGTTAATAATTCTGCTTAGTTTTAAGCCTGATACAAATATGTGTTTAGTAAAATACCGAAACATGGATATAAATGTTGGAACCAATCTTAGGAAAGGTAGGCTGGAAGGAGAAATGCAATTCAGAGGGAGTCCTGCAGTGACCTTTGACCCCTGCTGAGGAAGCTCAGTCAACCAACTCCAGTCAACAACGCATCTCACACACTCGACTTCCAACATGGTAGACTCTCGCCTCTCCACTTACACTCATGTTGCCCATTCAGCTCATGTATTTATTGTATGAGGCTTTGAAATAAAACATTTAAATAAATACAAGACTATCACAGAAGATGACAAAGAACGCAAGAGTCAGAGGATGAGGAAAGGTGCAGTGAAATGCTGTCTTCCAAACATGACACAGCTGTTGCATGCATGAGCTCCCTATAGCTCTGATTACCTTCAAAAGATCATGCCAGGAAGATCAGTCACGAGACAACCCTAACTGGACTGGGTAAGTTACAGAAAAGAAACAGAGCTGACCTGAATGTGGGACAGGTGGGGAGGGGACACTGGGGGATTGGAGGAGGAATTGGGCATGGTCAGAACATTGTGTACATGTGTGACATGTCAGGAATAAATAAAAGAAGGGACAGAGGACAGGTTTTTCCGGGGACTAGCTCCCTAAGAAGATATCTAATCCCAAAATGGGCAGCCCTTAGCACATGTACACAAGATCTACACCAAATGGACTCAGTGGATGATTTTATATATACATATATATGTATATATACATATATATGTATATATAAAATATATTATATAAAATATATTAAACATTAATTTTATTAAAATATTAATATACTGTATATTACATATAATAATCTATTATATTACTATATTAATGCATATTAGATATATTAATATATAATATGCATTTTATATATACATATATATCAGTGTGTGTATCCAATAGTAATCAAAGACAAAGATAAGAAATTATGACGGAGTAAGGCCTCTGAAGGAGTTGACTGGAGACTAGTGGAAATAATGCAAATAAAATGCAATGGCGAAATTCTCAGAAAATAACTGACATTTTAAAAATATTATTTAAGGAGTGCACAGAGCTTAGATCAGGGATTTCTCAGGACCACCTGAAGCACAGCTCTCTTCACAATAGTGATTAGATGGAACCAACTCAAGTGCCCCTCAACTGAGGAGTGGATAGAGAAAATGTGGTACATCTACACAATGGAGTTCTATGCATCAGTAAAGAAAGATGGCATCATGAACTTTACAGCTAAATGGATGGAACTAGAAGATATCATGCTGAGTGAAGTAACACAGTCCCAGAAAAACAAACGATGAATAGTATCCCTCATCTCTGGATGCTAGCAACAATTACTTAGTTGTAAGGCAAACTGAGCAACATTAATGTTATATTCCTTGTGATCTGAAAACGACTGTGCTCTTATATGGTGAATCCCTTAATGGGTTCTAGAACTAAGCTACCATTTATTTTCAGAGTTAGGAAGTTTTGGTATATGGATATGTATGCATATTTTAGAGTAATATAAGATCAAAGGAATGCAGAAAAATAGTTTTTCGTGACATTATGTCTAACCACAGTATTTATTTTATGGGTGTGCTTCTTAGTATGTCTTATAAAGGCTGCTTGAGTTTTTGTCCAAGACTTTTCTAAAATATTATAAAGTAGTTAAAAGTATCAGGCTGGTGTAACTTAGCCTTTCTGGATGCTTAACAACCATGCTAAATGCCCATACCAATTTGGCTGAGGGTCTTAAGGGATAACTTTGTTCCTTGCCCTCAGAAGTCAACTAAGTCCCAGGAGACTGTTCATGGGGGCATCTCTTGAAATGTCCTGCAAATGTGAGCCACCAGTCTTCCTGTGCAGGGAGATCCTGAAGATCTACTAATGGGACTTCAGCCAGTGTCCCATCTATAAAGAGGAAAGTGCTCATGCTTCAAAAAGGGAAGTCTGGAGACCCTGTCTCAAAAAGACAAAAAAAAAAAAAAAAAGAAAACACAAAAAAGGAAGTCTGGTCTAGCAAGACCTGACTTTGTCCTCCAGTGGATTGAAAAGCCAAAAGGAGCCAGGGGCTCCCCCCATGCACAAAAAACCTGAGTGACCCTTGAGGACCAAATCCTCAATTGACCTTGAGAAAACAAAAACCTTGGTTAATCTGGACTGTGTGGCCTTAAACATCCAAAAGGAAAGTATAACCAGAAATAAGTAAATAGTAAGGCCTGAGAAATTGTACTTCAGGTATAAAACTTGAGATCTTAGTAAAAAGACAAAAAGAAAAAAAAAAAAAAATAATAATAATAATAATGCTTAAAATAATCTTTTAATTTAAACAAACACATAGAGGTAGAGACCATGCCCTGTTTGTTATCTTGCTTTAATTTGGTCTCACTGTGTAACTGTAATCTGTGCTTTTGCTAAACATCAAGTTAAATATTTCTTCTTGAGTTAAGGGTTGGCCTCAGTGGCACACCCCTTTCCTAGCATGTAAAACACCCTGCATTCCATCCCGCACACTGTCAAAACAAAACAAAGCAAAACAGCATCTTTCTCTGCCACTCAAATACAATTCATTTTATTTTTTATTATTTCCCAGAAATTCCTTAGATAAGAGATAGAGCTCTGTCCAGTCATTCATAATAATGCCAAATTGATGTTAACAATTCATTTCATTTAAAACACCATCAATTCATTTATTGAATGTAATACATAATGTGACTTTTGATGTTGATATTCAATGATAGATTAAATAGTGGAAAATTATAGATTAAACACTAACGGATGTACTAAGCAAAAGTAGCTAAGTACCCAGTGTAAGCAGGTGCACACCTATTCAGCCTTCAATAACACACCCTCTTTGAGCACTGCTAATCATCAGCTTTTTATATTCATAAGCTTGACATTGTTTTCCCAGGAAAAATTTCTAGATATTTAACATTAAAGTTTTTAAATCTACCTAATTTTGTAATATAAAAATCAGTTTATGTGGTTCTGCAGCCCACCATCTAAAAACTTTATTGATCAAAATAAAGTAGAGAGTATCGTTTATTACATCCCCAGGCATCAGACTTTATTTCATAAATCATCTACGACAGAGGCAACTTGATGTTGTCTTCAGCAGCATCGCCGAAGCGGACGTCTTTCCGGCAGCTGAGGCTTGTGCAGAGCATTCCCGGTCACCTTCCCTACAGCAGTCCTGCCAAGCCATTGTTCCTGATGATCCTGGCATACTCCTTGGCTGACCTGTAAGGAACTCGTGGTCTCGCAGGGTCTTCAAAGTCAACATGGAAGAGACCAAACCGTCTGCTGTAACCATTGTTCCACTCGAAGTTATCCAGAAGAGACCAAGCACAGTATAGCTGAAGGTTGACTTTATCAACATGGACAGCTGAAATGTTTGTAAAAAGAGAAATTACCATTTCTGGGAATGTTTTCTGAGAACACAGGCAAGTCACTGATGAGTGCCGAGGTCTTTCTCCTGTTCCGCAGAGCAGGGAGCCTCAGCAGGAATGGACAAAACCATCCTCTGTCTTTTTCTCTGCACACAGAATAATTGAACTAAAATAAATGGAAGGAGATGGAATGCATTTGCTAATTAGCTTGATTTAGTTATTCCACATCAACATTAAAGAATTATTTTGTCTTACACCAAAAACAGAGGGAATTTTTGTCAATTAAAAAAGAATCCCCTTTCCAGTTTTCTGCTTGACCCAAGCAGGAGCTTCACTTCCAAAGTTAAATTGGAGCGAGGCATGATGACAGGACACTATAATCCCAGCTCTCTTGGGAGTCTGACATACAAGGATCACTGCACATTCTTGGTGTTTGTTCTACCTAATGAGTTACAGACCAGCTTGGATGACAAACTTACTATTTTTCTAATAATGCAGTTAGTCGTTTTGACATGTTTCATTCATTCAGTGAATAATTTTCTAATGCCTTTAATAGCTCATAAAATTTATTGGCCATTTGGAAAGATGTCAGCAGCACACCTGTTCTAGCCTTTTGTTCTCATGATCAAATTAACACATATCTTATAATCCTGAACACAGAAACTCTAAACTGAAAACAGTGAGCACATAGCTGTGGCCAGGTCTATGTTCTGGCTGAAAAGCGTTTCAAATGTTATTGTACCTGTTACTTACTTGGGGAGCTATAGCACAATACATGCAAGGAGACCCATGCTGGTGTGAGTGCAAACTGCTGCAGCCATTATGGAAATCATTTTGGTGGCTCCTCAAAAAAACTAAAATTAGAGAGTAGGTAGGAGACAATATCTAGAAATAGATTTACCACACGATCAGCTATGCCATTCTTGAGCTTTACCCAGAGGCATCTATGGCCTCGTACAGAGTTACCTGCTCATCCATGTTCATTGATGCTTAATTCATAAAAACAAGGAAATGGAAGCAAACTGGATACCTATCAACTGATGAATGGATAAGGAAAATATGGCGCATATATACAGTGAGATGCTACTTGGCTGTTAAGGAAAAGAAAATATGAAGTTTACAAGTAATTGGATTTTGGGGGCTGGAGAGATGGCCTAGTGGTTAAGAGCACCAACTGCTCTTGCAGAGGACCCGGGTTCGATCCCCAGCACCCACATGGTGGCTAAGAACCATCTTTAACTCCAGTTCCAGGGGAATCTGGCGCCCTCTTCTGACCTCTGTGGCATTGCACGACACAGGTGCACAGACTTACATGCAGACAGTACACTCATACACATAAAAAATAAATAACATTTAAAAAATCCTTAAAAAAGTAATTAGATAGAACTAGAATGCTTTGTTTCATTTATAGGTGTTAGCTTTTAATATTTTTATATATGTGTTTCATTTGGAATGCCTACAATGCAGGAAGCTAGTAAGGGGCTATGGGAAGGAGGCTTTCAAGGAAGGGTGGATTGAACTCAGTAGTATAAAGGGGTAAATGGGTATAATAAAGCATTTTCTATTTTAAAAGCCCAGTGATGGCATCTATTCTTTGGGATCCACTAATCTCCATTTCTCTGTACAGAAACTAAATGAAAAGTCTGGTTTGTTTAACAAGATGGTCATATTCCTAAATAAGCTTGGTGGAAATGAACATTCATATAATAAATCATATTTTAATTGCACTGTAGTTTTCAACCAACCAAAGTCCTATAGCTAAATATTATGCAAATCAAAATCTGCTCTAATTTCTTTTTTCTTTGGTATTTTACAAGTCACTTAAAAAACACTGTACCTACATTTTACCATACATATGTCTCAAAAATTTCTAAGGAATTTTTTTTACTTCAGATATTGTGCTGACAAGCTAGTTAACACATAACCCTGGGTACATTTCTGCGGAGTCATGAAAAATGCTTTAATCAAAACCCCTTATAAATGGTATAAGGCAAAAATTAAGCTCTATTGCAATTTTTAAAATAGCATTTTATTGGGAAATGAGAAACATAGCATTAGAACACAATAATACTTGCAAGAATAAAAATGCATGTAAGACATTCCTCCTATTATCTGTTGTGATTTTTATGTGTGCCCTGCCCACTTTACCAACCATAATCTGGAAAATATCCTTTGTTTTAATAATTTATGTTTAGTAACTGTGCTGGATAGCTTTAGTGTCAACTTGACACACCTGGGTTGAGGGAGCCTCAATTGGGGAATTTGGTCCATTGGATTGGCCTGTGGCCACATCTGTGGTGTATTGTCTTGATTGTTGAGCAGTGACAGTATAAGAAGGCAGGCTGGGCATGAGCAAGAGCAAGCCAGTAGAGAGCAAGCCAGTGAACATCACTCCTCCATGGCCTGTGCTTCAGCTCCTGCCTCCAGGTTCCTGCCCTGAGTTCCTGCCTTGAGCTCCCTAAGTGATGATCTGTGACCTGGTAGATGTAAGCTGAATAAACCCTTTCCTCCCCAAGTTGGTGTTGGTCAGAGTGTTTTGTCACAGCAATGGAAAGACAAACTAGAACAGTAACCCAGTTTAAATATGGAACGATACATCTCTGCGTATCCAAATGACCAAAGCCCAGTCCTCCAGTAGAAAACAAAAATCTCCTTTTCCTTGTAATTCAGCCTGAGGCTACGTGAGAACATTCCTGTTTCCCTTCCCACTTGCAGAACTACCACTGCCCAAGGAGAAAGCCTGCCAGGTATAAAGCCAGACTGTTTCTGAAAACACACAGAGTCCCACTGATCAGATACAAAGAGATTGATTCATGTGCTAAAGCTGGATGAAAATGAGGCCCTGCCTGCTTGGAAGAGAACAGAAAGGAAACCTTGACGGTTTCATTGTTAACTGCCAGGAGCACGGCAGCACACGCTCAACTGCCCGAGCGAGCGACACTGGTGGATGTCTCTGATCTTTCACTGCAGGAACATTCAAGTGCAGAATTACCTAGTTAGGCTCCGGAGCCAGCCTCGTGGAATCTTCTCCCAGTGCAGCCACGTGGAGAAATCACAAGGCCACACCGGAACCTCCACAGCTCTCCTTTTCCAATCTCCCCCTGAACAGAACGAGACCATCATCACATTTCTTGTCAACGTGATTTATGAGGTCCCACATCTTGGCAGAGTAAAAGCACTTCTGTGAGTTCACTTTCTTTAACTAGAGTTGGAAGCAAAGTCAACACAAACCAAGAGGATTTGGACAGCTCCAAAGCCTGCTAGGATAAAAATGGCCCCCATTGTAGAGTTAGAGTGTGATACCAGACTACAAGACTGTGGAAAAGGTCTCAGCAGTAGAAGGTTGGATGCAAAGATGCAAGAAAAAACACTGTGAAGCCTGCTTCAGCCAGGCCATTCTAGTTATAAGAACCCCACCTTAGTGGTTAGCTTTGTACTCTATATAGATACACACACACACACACACACACACACACACACACACACACACACACACACCATACACATGATATATGTTCTATCAAGAAAGAAGAGCTGTGCTGGTTAGGTTAGCTTTTATTGCCGGCTCAACAGAAATGTAGAGTCACTGGGGAAGAGGGAACAAAGAAGAACTCCTGGATCGGCTTGCCATGTGCACATGCTGGTAGGCCATGCCCTTGACTGATGGTTGATGTATGAAGGCACAGCCTAGTAAAGGTGGTGACATCCACAATCAAGGAAGCCCAGGCTGTATGAAAAGGGAGTTAAGGGTCTGTAGAGATGGCTCAGTGGTTAAGATCACTGGCTGTTCTTCCAGAGGACCTGGGGTCTATTCCCAGAACCCACATAACAACTAACAACATCCTCACCTCCAGTTCTGAGGATCCAACGCCCTCTTCTGGCCTCTGTAGCCACTGCACAGAACAGGTGCACTTACACCCACACAGGTAAAACACTCATACACATAAAAGAAAATAAATCAAAAAATTTAAGGTAGCTAAGCAATGCACCAGGGAGGGCACCACACAGTCATCAGCGATACTCCTTTGTCCTTGTCTTCTCCTGTGTCCGTGCCCACTTCCCTCAATGATGGACTGTAGCCTGGGAGTGTAAGGTGACCAAAACCCTTTTCTCTGCAACTTGCTTCTCATAGTGTTGACCACAGCAACACAAAGTAAACTGGGACAAGAAGCAAACTAAAAGGGTTAAGGTCACATTTAACCCAATCACTCTAGCAACGAACAACTGCAGATTCAAGAGGGTCTCCCAACTATGCTCAGTTTTGGCAGCTAAGTAGAGCACTCACTGAAAAGCATTAGTCACAGTTGTGGATATTATAGAAATAGATCCAGATTGAGATGCACAGATCACTCTAAGGGGCAGTAAACAAGGAGTTTTCATCATCTTCTTCCTAGAGGTCAGGAAGTATTCCTCACCTGAGATTGACATGGGGTGATACTCAGAAAACACTTCCAATCAGAGACACACAACTGAACCCCAATGTCCAGAGTTCTTTTTAAAAGAATTTTTGTATTTTTTGAGAATTCATGCGTTGTACTTTGACCACATCCACCCTATCTTCCAGCTACTCTCTGACCTACCCCTACCTCCTGCCCTCCCAATTTCATGTCCTCTTATTTTGTATTTTATTGTTTTATTTTATGTGTATGAGTGTATTGCCTGCCTGTGTGTTAGTGCACCTGTGTCATGCAATGCCCATAGAGATCAGAAGAGGACATCAATTTCCCCTGGAACTGGAGCTATGGATGGTGTGGAGGTTTGAATGAGAATATCTCCCGTAGGCTTTAAGTATTCAGATATTTTGCCTCCAGTTGGTGGCACTGTTCTGGGAGATCTTAGAAGGTGTGGCCAGATGTGAACTTTGGCTTTCTGCTCCAGCCCTGGCCACCATGCCTCCCTGCCACATTGGACTCTAATTCCTTGGAATTGTCATGGTTATTAGCCACCATGTGGATGCTGGGAATTGGACCAGGGTCCTCTGCAAGAGCAGCCACTGAACTGTCTTTCCAGCCTCATGTCTTCTCATTTTTGCACATCAAGTCCATGTTCAAATACTCTTGTGTGTGAGTCCATCCCCTGGGGCATGGTAGACCTACCAGGAGTCACACTCTTAAAGAAAACTGACTCCCATCCTTTCTCCCAGCAGCTATGCATTGCCAGGAGCTCTTTAGCTGTGGATTGGACCTTGTTCCCACCTCCTGACTCCATGCCAGGATTTTGTCTGGCTTGAATTTGTATGGGTCTTATTAGTAGAGTCTTCATTATATAAACATGATCAATGCCTTGTCCTAGTGGATGAATGTGCATCTGTGTTCAGCAGACATCAGGAAACTCAACCCCCAACCTCAAATAGCAGGATTGATCTTTCTTGTCTGACTAAAGAAATATATTCTTGTCAAGTCTGGCATAGATTACCTCCCTGAAGCTGAGAGCAATGACCAATCCAGCTCTCAAGGCAAAATCCAACTCTTTACACAAATGTGTAGATACTCAAACACACACACACACACATTTAATTTAGAAGTTATGTCTTGCGGGGGCTGGAGAGATGGCCTAGTGGTTAAGAGTGCCAACTGCTCTTACAGAGGACCTGGGTTCGATCCCCAGCACCCACATGGTGGCTGAGAACCGTCTTAACTCCAGTTCCAGGGGAATCTGACACCCTCTTCTGACCTCCGTGGCATTGCATGACATGGGTGCACAAACCTACATGCAGACAGTACATTCATACACATACAAAAATAAATAAAACTTTTCAGATCCAAACTGTACATTCTGCATTTCCTTCTGCCCCATTTGCTCTTTTTCACTGTAGATCTGTATAATATTCACCATTAAAAGCCATGCCACCATTTCTACATTAGGCTGTTTTGAAATATCCTCCACCAAAGACATTAGTCCATTGCTTTTCAATTTAGCATCAGGGAAGCATTTTGGCTGTGGGCAAACTGCTGCCAGACTCTTTATCAAAATATCCCAATTGCTGCCTAAGTCTTTATTTTCCTCTGGAACTACATTTTTTGCAGCAATGCTTTCTTCCAGTCTTCTACTACAATGGTCCATTAAGCTCTGCTTACAGTAGTCAACAGCTTTTCTAGCCCAAAGTTCCACAGTCTTCCACATCGCTCCAAACACCCACATGGTCAGGTTCTTCACAGCCAACAGGCCACTCCTGGTACCAAAAACTGTATCAGTCATTTTTCTGTTGCTGTGATAAAACCACCATGACCAAGGGAACTTATAAAAGGAAGAGTTTATTTGAGCTTACAATTGATGGTTCCAGGGAACTAATGGAGTCCATTGTGATGGGGAGGCATGGTAGCAGAAGCTGGAGCAGAAAGCTGAGGTTCACATCTTCCAATGAGCACAGGAAGCCAATAGAGAGACACTGGAAACTGCAAGGCTTGTTGAATGCACTAAGCCCACCCCCAGTGACTTACTTCCTCCAGCATAGCCACACCTTCTAAGATCTCCCAAAACAGCACCACCAACTGGGGACAAAATATCTGAATACTTGAAACCTATGGGGGACATTCTCATCCAAACCACCACAACATGGAAAGCCTAGCATATGATCACATACACACCATGTGAAAAGCCTAGCATATGATCACATACACACCCAAATGATAAGCTTAGTGTATGGTCACATACACCAAAAAGGCTGACTGTCAATGGTTTGTGTAGTGTCCTAGTTGTTCACCAAACAGTAAGTCTGGATCTTGGACTGGGATAAGCTCAGGCTATCAGTACCCTAAATGCATGGAAGATCACATTCAAATACTTTTGAATGGAAGAACCAATATTCCAAACCTTTTATTGTTATTACAAATATTTAAATGTAATCATAGCCCATGATCAAACATAACCATACAGATATAAAACAAAGGCTTAAAGGAAAAGAAATCAAGGCTAGAGAGATGGCTCAGTGTTTAAGAGCACTGGCTGCTCTTGCAGAGGACCTGGTTGGTTCCCAGCATCTACATGGCAGCTGACAACCATTCTGTCTTTAATTCCAGGAGATCCAACTCCCTCTTTTATTCTCCATAGGCTTTGCCTGCCACAGCTCCACTTGCATATAGGCAAGCAATACTCTTATACACATAAAATGAAACTGGAAAATAATAAATACATGTTTGAAAAAGAAATCAATTGACCACATGAGGAACTCGGGAAGAGTTCAGTTATTAGAAGTACCAGCAGACATTACAACAACCAGGCTCATGCAGATTAGGGCAGAGAAACAAATATTAATGTCTTTGTATTGAGGAATCCAGAAAACTGAAGTGGCTTGTTTGGGAGAGGAACCTATTACTCACTGAAAGGAACCTCTCATTTCTTAGATTCTGACAGCATGTACCTCAGCACAGTGCTCAGCCAACACTCAGTCCCCATTCCTTTCCTCCTTTGTCATTCCTTGGGAAAATACAGAATCCATGCTAATATATGTATATGTATACATATCTACACACATAATTAGAGGAAGCAAGAGAAACTGTGAAGATTGCACCTGAACCAAAGACCATGTGAGGACACATAAGGAGGTGGCAATCTGTAGTCCTAAGAGAGGAGCCCAGGAGAGCCAAAGCAGCTGTAGCACTCAAAACTGCAAGAAAATACATTTCTGCTGATTCTAAATCCATTCAAACTGACAATGAAGATTAATTGTCACAATTTCCGAGTTATTTTTATATCAAACCAAGTTTGAGATTTATCTATTGGTGGCACCCACTGGTGTTTGCTCTGATGCGTTAGGTATAGTTTCAACCCTGGAGTCTTATTTCTTGAGTCTTATAAATGTGGGCAACTCCTTTCTTGATCTACTTAGGGAAGATTTGTGCTAAGAGACAAGAAAACAATTTCTTTTTAATGTCTATGACTGTATTAAATGCATGTATGTAAGTGTGCAATGCCCGTGGAGGTCAAAAGACAGCATCGGATGCCCTGGATCTGGGGTTATGGATTATTGCTTGTCACCACGTAAGTACTGGGAATCGAACCTGGGTCCTCTGGAAGAGCAGCCAATGCTCTTAGCCACTGAGCCATTTCTCCAGCCCCAAAATGAAAGAACTCTAAGGTGGATTACTCCTTCCGGAAATGCACTGCCAGCAAGGGCCGCGGAGATGCTAAATGCTGAGGACAGCCTGGGGGGATTTTCAGCCCAATGCTCAGTTAATGTCTACATTCATTCCCATTCAACCAAAGGACTATGTTCTCTGAATCATCAAGTGGGTTAAGCTAAATGGTGTCCTTCAGAAGGATATGGCCTTCCAAAACCTGTGAACATGTGATCTTACTTAGAACAGGAGTATTTGCAAATATTACTTAGTTAATGATCTCGAGATGATCACCCTTGATGATAGTTATCCCTGAGTGACAGAAAAGGAAAAAATACACCAGGAAAAGGGTGACATGATGAAATAGAGGCAGAGCTGGAGAGTGGAGTAACATGTTCACATGCCCAGAAATACCAAGGATTTCCAACAGCCACCAGAAGCTAATTGAGAAGCATGGAGCACTAATCTCTGGAAGGGAGGACTGACAGATCCTGCTGACACCTTAATTGTGGATTTCTGGCTTCCAAGACTATGAGAGAACATATTTCTGTTGTCTTTAAGTCACCAGGTTGAAGGTAATTTGCTAGCACAGCCACAGGAAACTAAAGCACCATGCTCTTTCAGAATGGCTGCCAACTGGTCTCTGAGTCCCAAACCACCCACCTGGTCTTGCTGGGGGCTTATGATCATCTCTCTCAAAGTCTGTCAAAGCCAGAGAGAGAAAGCCCTTCTGGGGACACTGTGTAGCCCATTTTCTGGCAATCGCCCACACTAACTTAGGAAATGTGTTTCTCTGGGTTCTGCTGAAAACCACAAGTGCATTACAATTGAAGAAGATCTTTAGCTGGTTAACTTCCTATAGTAGACCTGACACACTGCTTGTCCCTTTCTTGGGAAAAATAAAACCACAAGAATTATCTAAACATAGACAATATGCAATAAGACTCTCTTTTCTTTCTCTCTCTCTCTCTCTCTCTCTCTCTCTCTCTCTCACACACACACACACAAACAAAGGTGAACATCAGCAGCTAGATAGTTTCTGTGAAAATACCCAAATCATCCCAACACAGGAAGTCCCATGTGCAGATAGGAACTCTTTGTAACAAGAGCTATGACTTTCTAAAAAGATAATCTTCGAATACCAGAGCTAATTTTTAAATATTTTATAGGAAAATGCCAATTAACCAGAAATGAGCTCCACGGATTTCTTATTTAACTATTATTCCTACTCTATTACACTTTGGAGGGGAAATGCTACAAACAGCAAGCAATTGAAAGGAATCATATAAAAATAACTAAATTGTAAAGCTGATCAGAGACTAGGTACATGTCTGTGTGGTCCTCCACAATTTCCCCATCTATGTTTCTTATGGAGTCACCTCTGCTCTAGACAAGAAGTTGTTCTGAGGGGAACCAATGCTCTTCCCAGCAAGCAGTCTATCCTTTTCTCCCTGTTCCTTTTCTTGACCCTCTGTTGCTCCTTTCCCTTTCTGTAGAATGGAGGTATTGAACACATTGCCATAGGACAATGCTGAACATTAAATAAGTTAATACATAGACATCCCTATGAACCATGTTCAGTCAACAGAGAGCCTTCAGCAGACACTGTTTCGTAGTTGCAATTGTGGCTTTTATTGCATTCCAAGTCTGGGAGGGTGATGAGCAGAAATCTGTTCCATCCCTTCCTCCATCTGGCTTTCAACAGCTTTCAGAGGATGAAGAGTCAGCACAAAGTGCTCAGTGCTTAGAAGCAGCAAAATCTGGGTGTCAGGGGAAAGCACAGCATCTGGGACGGGCTTGTGCTCTGTGGGAACAGGTCAGCTGTGGGTCAGGAGGTGTCAGTGTAAACCTGGATGTTTGAGCAATGCTGCCCCCAACACCGGATGTGGCTTCAGCTCTCATCGTGGAGAGTCCTCGGAGGCAAGAGCACCCCACAAAACATTTCAGGGACAGATGGACAATATCTAGCCTACATTTATTAAATAAATGCACAAGAAATAAGAATAAAATATAGAATAATATGTGAAACTCCTTTTTCTCACAATTCCAGCCTATGTGGAAGGCAGGTGTTCATCAGATTATCACGAATTTAATTACAATCTGTGAGAAGTGAGAAGAGAGGGACACCTTGAGAAACAACGACAAGAACATTCACTGAGGATTTGAATATCATTTCAAAGGTTCCTTGTACATTGAGTCACTTTGTCTTTACAGTGAACCTATCAGACATTACCATTGTCTGCATTTTAATGCTAAGGGCATTGATTTCTTCTAGACGGGTTAAGTAACATTGCTGAAATTCAAACATCAAATCAGTGGGTTGAGAAGGGCACTCAGGAAGGAAGCAGCATATACTACCATGGGTCTTGCTGAATACGGCGGTAGAAGATGTTCAGTCGGCACAGCTGGAGGAGGATAATGTGATGACTGGCTACAATGAGGTGAGGCCGGAGGATGCAAGAATGAACTGGAGTTGCATAGTCCTCTTGACCAGGGCATTTCTAGGCTGTAGCTGAATCTGACCTTGGCTGACTGTCAATGATTGCTGCAGTCTGAGTCTGAATCTCCCCCAGAGGTTGATGTCTCTGGTAGTTTTAGAACCCTTAGGAGCTGCAGCTACCTGGAAGAAGTGCATCACTGGAGGCTGCTAAGACCTTAGGTTATATAGTCCCACTTCCTGTCTTACGCCTCCTGATCCATTAGGATTTGAGGATCTCCAGCTACCATGGAGCTGCGTGTTAACATGACGGATGTGTATCCTCTCAAACCATGAGTCAAAATAGCCTTTCTTCCTTAATCTGGTTCTTGACAGATATTGGGTCATGGCAACAAGAGAGATAAAAAGAAAATACACTGATGGCCAGGCATGGGGGTTCATGCTTTTAATCCCAGCACTCAGGAGGCGGAGGCAAAGGCAGGGAGATCTCTGTGAGATGAAGGCCAGCCTGGTCTATATAGTGAATTCCAAGCCATCTGGGGTTACAGGGAGACCCTTCCTCAAAAATGAGTGAGATAAGGAAATTGGGGCCACAATGGAGCATTCAGGAGCAGTGTTTACATGTGTGCCGCAGAGCTGGTTGGCAAAAAAAAAAAAAAACACTTTGCCTGCACGATGTATATCGTGCAAGAAATAAGGAATAAAACATATAATAATGTTTTAAACTAGTTTTAATCACATTTACAGCCTACATGGAAAGCAGTTGTTCATCGGATTATCATGCAGGAGCATTTAACTATGGTCTGTGACAAGTAGAATAGGAAGAAGGGGAGCCATGGGAAAAAACTTGAACCCCAGAGGCCTCTAGCATCTCGGCTAATTCCATACCAGAAACGACAGCCTACAGCCATAGTCATTCTCACAGGTGGGAGCTTATGCTGCCCTCCTCACCAATACCACAGCTGTGCCTTTATCCACCATTCACCTTTGAATTAAATTCTCACATACATGAGTCTAACTGGGGGATCACACAATGCCCTTGCCCCAGAGAAACCTGAGGAGTCTCATCTTCCACCCTGGACGAGAAAACTCATAAGCAACTGGAGCAAGTGCATTCAACCAGTGCCGGGCAGCCAGATGATGTGACAGATGTTCACTGTTCTAGATGAAGAGAGACGAGAGCAATCCAAGAAAAATTATAGCATGTGTGAAAACTCAGATACAAGAAAGCCCATGAGAGGAACATTTAAGAAAAGATGATTCAGTGCTGTCATGAAGAATGATGGGGACAGTCACTGGCAACCCCTAAGACGCAGGTCCTCTTCAGAACTTTAAGAATTGTATTTTGTTTTATTTATTTATTTATTTATTTATTTATTTATTTATTTATTTATTTTTCGGTCTTTTTGAGACAGGGTCTCCCTGCAGCTCTGGCTGTCCTGGAACTCACTATATAGACCAGGCTGGCCTTGAACTTACAAAGATCCGCCTGCCTCTGCCTCCCGAGTGCTAGGATTAAAGGCATGTGCCACCATAATATGGGATTAAAACGGAAAGATGCAAATTAAGAAATATGCTATGGAAATAACAGTTTGTTTCCAAAGGATACAATCTTAATATAGGTGTAATATGCTGGTGCAACTTAGCCTTTCTTGGTGCTTAATGACCATACTTAACACCCATACCAATTTGTCCGAGGGACCTAAGGGATAACTTTGTTCCTTGCCTTCAGAGGTCAACCAAGCCTTGGGGGATTATGCATGGGGGCACCTTTTGAAATGTCCTACAGATGTGGGTCACCAATCTTCCTGTTCAGGGAGGTCTTGGAGAGCAACTGATGGGACTTGAGCCAGTGTCCTGTCCAAAGAGAGGAAAATCTGCTCATGCTTCAGAAAAGGAAGCCTGGTCTAGGAAGACCTACTTTTGTCCTCGAGTGGATGGAACTGGCAAATGAAAAGCTGAAAGGATCAAGGTGCTTCCACCCTCCCCCCCCCAAAAAAAAAAACACCAAGAGATCCCTGAGTAACAGATCCTCAACTGACCTTGAGAAAACAAAAATCTTGGTTAATCTGGCCTAACTGTGTGGCCTTAAGCATCCAAAAGGAAAATACAACCAGATACAAATAATCAGTAAGCTTTCTTTAATTGACTACTAGACATGGGAACTGTGGAAGGGATTACTCTCTGTTCAGAACCAAATATAATACTAAAGTCCTAGGGCTATGCACTCAGGCAAAATATATTAATACAGGAGCTCTGACATCAGCAATGGATTGTTCTACCAGGTGGATGTTGGCCAGGGGATCCAAGGCCCCACAAAAGGTAAGGGCTCCTTGCCTCTAAGTTGGGATACCTACAGGAGGAGAGGCAATAAGACCCTGCTGCCGAAGACCTGACGTTAACATGGGAGGGATGTATTGAGACCACACATGCAAGTGTACAGATGGCCTCTGGAATGCCAGAGAGTGTTACCAAAGGCCACTAAACCAATAAAGCAAATATGGGTCTCCCTGAGTCAAGCAAGACTCCACCGTCAGCACCAGCTACACCTCACCTGCCTGGAAATACTGTGCAGCAGAGGCAGCCATGTGCCTGTATATCCCAAATCTAATTGGCTATTGGCTCTCCCCTTGGAGAAATAACCCATGGCTGATGCCACAAGCTTACATCCTCTACAGGTTAGATGTTATAAGCCACAGTAAGACCCTGTCATATTTAACAGGGGGGAAAATTGTAATCATGGATTAACAATCCAAACATGTGTCTATGCTAAAGTAACCTACCATAACATTAGTGCTGCTAAATACCTATATATTAATGCTTGTGCTTCATAGTAGGATGAAGGTTTATTCCTGGACAAACTGTGCAGCCCATGAAAGGAAACAGCCAGAATTGACCAGAGTCCAAGTCAACAGCTCCAAGAGAGTGGACTGTTTTACCTTCATCCACCTGTGCCCCTTTTCTAAGCCTAGGGAACAACCTGCGGAAGAGGGGGCGTGGTAGAATGTAAGGGCTGCGATTGGGGTGAATGGTGAAACTACAGCAATGTAATCTGGACACTCATTGATCAACTTGATTGAACAAACAACCTGTCACCCCCACTGGATGGTGGGGCTGTAGGTGTTTGGGCACAACAGCCTGCAGATAGGTTTTGCATGAAGGATGCTTGTACTCATGGATTATCACTTATAGCTAAAAATGAAAAAAAAACTGAGAGAAAGATACAGGACAGTTTATGGCAGAATGCATGATCTGGATGGGGTGGGGTGTGGGGGGAGGGAAGGGAAATAAGCCTGAACTGAATTGAAAAATGTATGAAATGCACAAAGCATCAATAAAATTAATTAAAAAAAAAAAAAAAAAAAAAAAAAAAAAAAAAACAAATAATCAGTAAGACCAGACTGTACTGCAGACATAGAACATGAGATCTTAGTAAAAAAGACAAAAAGAATAAAGACAGAGCACTGTTGTTTGGCCTATCTCCAATTCTTGGCAAATGCATCTACTGTGTGGCTGCCACTGCTTTTGGCACTCCTCAAAGTAATGAGACACAGCTTTTTAACCTTCAAATATGGACTGAGGACTCATGTCTCTCCAAGGATCCTCCAAACTTAAAGTGCCAGATGGGGACTACTGAGATACCCAGCTTGTGGACTAAAAGCTAAGGGGATGTCAGCCTCATCAGAGTGTAGACTGCCATTGTTGGACTACCTGGGCTGTATCTTGGAGGCCAGTGCAGGGGGATCAAGACAGGACACATGCTTACTGGACTTCATTTGGGCGGGACCATGGGATGGAAAGACCCCAATGTGGAGCAAAAGTGCAGGATTGATGGTTGCGGTTGCCAAGGAGGAACCTTCAAACACTTCCTTAAGGAAAACATGACATCTTTTAAGGAAGAAAAAAATCTTCCAATTCAAGTGATATGTGTGTATGTATGTATGTATGTATGTATGTATTATGTGTATAGTTATGTATATATATATATATGTATATATAAGATGAAATTGTGAAATTTGCAAATAAATGGATGGAACTAGAAACTGTTATGCTAAGTGAAGTAATAAATACTCAGAAAAAAAAAAGAATTGCATTTTGAACCCAAAAGCAATGGAAAAACCATCGAAGAACTTTAAAAGGAGGTGTAATTTTAGTTAATTTGCATTTTTAAAAGATTATTGTGACCTGGAATGAACTTGCTACCTGACCCAGCCATAGCACTCCTGGGCATGTGCCCACAAGACTCATCTTACCTCAGAGATACATGCACAGCCATGTTTATTGCAGCTCTCTTCACAATAGCAAAGACCTGGAACCAACCCAAGTGCCCCTCAACTGAGGAGTGGATATATCTACACAATGGAGTTCTATGCAGCAATAAAGAAAGATGACAGAGGACCCGGGTTCGATCCCCAGCACCCACATGGCGGCCGGGAGCCGTCTGGAACTCCAATTCCGGAGAACTCCAGTTCCAGGGGAATCCGAGACCCTCTTCTGACCTCCGCAGCATTGCACGACACGGGTGCACGGACTTGCATGCAGACAGTACATTCATACACATACAGAAATAAATAAAATTAATTAAGAAAAAAGAAAGATGACATCATGAGCTTTGCAGGTAAATGGCTGGAGCTAGAAGATAACATGCTTAGTGAAGTAACACAGTCCCAGAAAAACAAGTGACGAATGGTATCCCTCATCTGTGGATGCTAGTGCCAATTACCTAATTGTATGGCAAACTGAGCAACGTCAATGTGATCTGAAAACAACTGTGCTCTTACATTGTGAATCCCTTAAAAAATAATAAATAAATAAAAAAACATTAGGAAAAAAAAAAGGTTATTGTGACCTCAGCGGAAAACAGATCTGAGCACAGGAACAATGGAACTGGAGCAAACCTGAGGGAATGATGGCGGCAATCGGAAGGCAATGACAGGCGTGCAGAGTGCACAGAGCCACGTGGATTCAGCACGAACTCAGATAAAAGCAGGATGTATCCATCCGCTGGACCTCCAGTAGCCGGGAGCTTTGGCCGGGCTTCGGTGATAATGCTGCCGACCTCTGAACTGAGAAGCATGGACACAGATAAGTGTTGCAGCACAGGCAGAGAAGACGATGAATGAACCTTGATTGTAATGACCTTAAGATGCTTTTCTTGACTTCCAAACATAAAGTTCAACAGTTCGTAGTTGGATAGGCAAATGGGATTAAGGCAGAATCTGAGATGGCCATACAAATTTTAGAATCCTCCCATGCAGATGGCAGAAGGAATCGTGGCTGTTAATAGTGAGTGAATACGAAAGCAAACGTTGGTAGGAGGCTCTCAGAATTCCTAACAACTGAAGCTAAGACTCCTGACTACATGGAACAACATGGGAAGTTGCAGGTCTGTACAGGAGTGTAAAAGGCATACAGGCCAAGCAGTGTCAGACAGTACAGAGGACACTGGGTAGGTGGAGATTGGAAGGGCCTGATGGAACATTGGTCCCCTCAGAGCACAGATCCGTCTCTGATCCTTCAGAGCTCCCATGGTCTCTGAACTGTCCTGTTCACTTGCTATTCTCCAGGAATGCTGAATCCTTGTTGCCCCATAAGGTGCTGATCTGCACTCACCTCCAGGCCCCTTCCCATGGTCTTTCTTTTGCCTCTGTCTATCTCCTTTGGCTCTTCGTTTTCTCTTAAGCCTTCTCTCAAATCCCCACAGCAGGTCTTTTCTGATGCCCAATTTAAATTATTGCCAATTAAATGGAAATGTCCTACTTATGCATTGTTTTAGTTATTGTCTATCTCCCATAGATAACATAAGATTCTCACTATCAAAAAGGACTTTGTCTTTTCTCTTCAAAATGAATCACTCTATGAATAGTTCTTCATTTCCAGAGCAGATGATGAGTCCAGACCTACAGAACAAATGATGGGAAAAAGAAAGATATGTGGAAGGGAAATCGGGACAAGGAGGAAAAGATGGGGATAGGAAGGGAGACGGGAAGGAAGGAGAAATTGCCTTAATATGATCTTAATGACGTTTTGCTTTCGCCATCTCCATCTTGGTCTCCGAACGTTAGCACCATGTCTTCCATGGTGATGACACTCTGATTCCAGTTCCAACCTGGCTACTCCAGCTCCCGCTCATTCTGTCCAGAGAATTCCTGTGCTGCCCAGTGGCTCCCGCTTTGTGAGGTCACCGCTGCTTCACTGCTGCTTCCATTTTTACTGCTGTACACCCATCGATGATTCTCTGTATTTCTCAGAGAACCTCCTCATGGCTCTTGGGTGCATTTCTGAGCATTAGTCATGACTACTTTCCCTTCATAGCTCTGAAAGCTCTCAATGCTGTAGAATTGGTGTCACTGCCCTTTTATAAGGTCTGGCATTGTACTTGAGTGGTGGCTCTAAAATTGTTTCTGGGAGGCTTAAACAACAAACTGAGGTACAATTTTACCAGAGGGTAGTCTCAGAAACCGGTGTGTTTCCTGGGCTTCCTTACAGAGCAGTGGGTGAGGGTCTACTTATAGGAGAATGGGGGTCCCCCCCAAGGCCTCACTGTAAAATCTTCATCCCAGCATGGGTGGGGACTTCCCCACAGCTGTACAAAATGGCAGAGAGCCTCTTCTCAGCTTCCTCCTCTGGGCTCCTCCTCTGGCCTCCTCCTGTGGCCTCCTCCTCTTGGCCTCCTCCTCTGGGCCTCCTCCTCTCGGCCTCCTCCTCTGGGCCTCCTCCTCTGGGCCTCCTCCTCTGGGCCCCCTCCTCTGGGCTTCCTCCTCTCAGCATCGTCCTCTCAGCATCCTCCTCTCGGCTTCCTCCTCTGGGCCTCCTCCTCTCGGCCTCCTCCTCTCGGCCTCCTCCTCTCAGCATCGTCCTCCTCTCAGCTTCCTCCTCTCGGCTTCCTCTTCTCATCTTCCTCCTCTGGGCCTCCTCCTCTCGGCCTCCTCCTCTCAGCATCGTCCTCCTCTCAGCTTCCTCCTCTGGGCCTCCTCCTCTCAGCTTCCTCCTCTCAGCTTCCTCCATCTATATTCCCTTACCCTCTCCCCATCCAGGGCTGAGTGCTTGCTTGGGAGATGTAGCTGACTCTCCCTCCCCTCCTTTCTTGCTGAGAGTAACAGTCCATAAGCTTAGCTACGATGATCCAGGCAAGCAGGTGTTGCCAGGCTTGGAAATGGCATCTGTCCATGGTCTGCCTATTGGAGGAGAATCCTATGTAACAAATGGTGACCCCTTGTCTGTTAGAGTCCAAACTAGAGATCCAGAAGAAAGCATCTTATAGCATATGGTCTTGTCCCAGGCCTAAAATGAACACTTTGAACAGTTGTAATTGCATAGTCCATAAAAATATTGATCTGACATATAGAAATAGCTACTCTGTACCAACTACAGCAACTAAAATAACACTTAAAGAAAGCACCTGCTTTTCCAGATAGAAATCTCAAACAAATCACATTCATGTGAAAAGCTAGGCTCTAGGTGCTGTGGCTGTAGAAAAATGAAGCAGATGCAAATAAAAATATGAGAGGAAAGAAAATAAGTAATTGTTTAAAGAGTGATTTCTGTCTTTCAATAGTTTAATAATATCTCAAATGAAATGGCTCATCTTAATACTTCTTAGTTTCTTCCATTCCTCCTTTATATCCGCAAATATTTTATTACTCATCTACTTCTATATCTGTGATTATTTTAGGCAAAGTGATGCTCAAACAGGAAAAAATATATGATATAGAATTTGCTTCAAATAGACAAGAAATCAAAGACTATCCATAGCTTCTCTGATAAGCATATTCTCTCAGTACGATTAACTTTTCATCATGAGTAAGGCATGCAACTATTTGTGCAACTCTGCCTTGTGTTCCCCACACTGTGTTTCCAGAAGGCAGGAAGTCCTGCCTTCCATAGTTTTAATGGGTGAAGGACAGGTGCTCAGTGCATGTCTCTTGAATGAGCAAATATCTATGTGCAAACATAATATTAGCATATTGTCAGCAATATAAGAGCAGAAGAAGTCCTGAAGATGAGGAGGTCTTTGACCAAAATGACAGAATTCAATTCAAAGTTTAACTTGTAAACAGAAAGAGATATAGAGGAAATTAATCTTCCTCCAGTCTGATCATTTTATAGGCTGATAGCCAGACTATTTTGTGGTGATCAATGAACTCCCAGACCAGGTCTCATGTCAGATACTAGTATCTCTATAGACACACAGTAATTGCTAAATGAATTCTGTCTGATGATCATTAGAAAGCCATTGCCAAAGAGGGCAATGCCACATTCTGTCAGTAACAATAGGAGAGCTGGCTCCCCACACTGCTGCCACAAGAATACCCTGAATGCTTGGGTGCAGAAGCTCTGTAATTTCTTGGAGGGATACTGAGCATCAGAGGTGAGGAGACAGAACAATGACATTTTTTAAAAATGCACCTGTGTGTGCTTTCAGATTGCTGGCACCAAGCGCAAGCCCAGGTGGGCAACATCTCACCTAGACTGCCTGTGCTGGCCCAGGCACGAGTCTCTCCAGTCTGCTTTTTAAGGACAATGAAGGGCACTGCTTGGTGCTATGGCCACAAGCTGTTCAGGGAAGAGACTGCTCAGCACATTTTAGCTCTGGAGAAAGGCTGGACTTCTCTCCGAGAACCACATAAAATAAATAATCATGCAACTGCAGATTCATTCTGATAGGGCTCTGACAGCTGCTCGGCGAGGTGGGTCCTTGCAAGCCCATCTTTCAACAATGAACTGACCCAAAGATCCAGGAAAGCTCCAGACAGGACCATATGGCCTGGAATAAAAACATATTTCAAACTCTGTTTATTATGCATATCTTTCAAGGGTTCACTTTTCTGTGATGAAACATTGCACCTGTAAGGCTTTAATAAGCTTCCCAAGCAAGCACAATTATAAAATCACAGGCACCTGAAGAATTTGTCTTCTCCTACACTTAGACATACACTGCCCACTGATGACTGGTCTCATTCTTTTTAATTATATGGGCTTGCAGTATTTTGTAAGCTACAATCAATACTTATTCAGAAAATAAAACTTCTTGTAGACTTCACAGTGAGGGCCATGAAATATTTTTCTACCTAAACTTTGGAGATGCCAACATTATTGCATACAATAACATGCCAGTCTTGCCCAAATAGCAATTCAATCATGCAGCCCTATGAAGACAGTAAAACATTTGACATGAATTGAGGGTGGACTTCATACATAGACAATATTAGGAGTGAGGAATAGAACAGCTCTTCTTCATAAGTGAGTCCTGGTTGCTTCATCTGGTCCAAATCTCCGAGGAGCACAGTTTGTTCATTATTCACTCCACTAATATCCACTTAGAAGCTATTATGTGCCTTACTCCAGGCCAAGTGTGATAAGATGGAGACAAATAGCACATAGCACCTGCCCTCAGGGGCCGGTGTTCTCTGTGGGAAAACAGATCAAACAAGAATTGGCTTGGGAATACAGAAGGTTGGGGGCCCTAAAAGACACTGGGTCATCAAAGCCTTAAACATTCTGTGAAGGCCAGGGCCAAACAGCCCAAGGGACAGGCAGTTGAACAGAAACTTGAAAAATAAATAAGAATTCACCATGTAGGTGAAGGCATGTACCATATCAAGGTTGGAATGGTGTTCACATGTTGTCATCATAACCATTCTCTACCGAGGCCCAAGATGGAGTGTGATGCATACTGAGGACCCCTCTTGCTTCTATTTCTGTTTCTAGGTATCATGAGGCGTTCAAGTCCAAGATTGTTCTTATGACAAAGTGACTGGTTTTGATTGAATGGTCATGATATGCTTACCACACCAGAGCACACACTATGCATGCACCCCATTCCCCCCAAAATGGCAAACAAGTTTGTATCTCTTTACACAGACAGCTGGCTCCAGATGTTAAGAATGGATTTTCTTTTCCAAGTTATTCATTATTTTATGTGTGTATTTTACCTGCATATATATATTAAAGCACACTCATGTCATACAAAGCCTGCAGAGGCCAGAAGAGGGGGTAAGATCCCTCAGAACTGGAGTTACAGACAGATGTTAGCAGCCATGTGGGTGCTGGGAATCAAACCTCTGTCCTTTGGAAGAGCAGCTAGTGCTGTTAACTGCTGTGCCATCTTGCCAGCCCCAGGAATAGATTTGCAAGAAGACAGTTTAGCCTCATTATTTTGTAGAATGACCAGCACAACAAAGTGTAGCAGTGCAATAGAGCCACTGTCATCTTGGGGGTACTTAACAGCTATCTAACTGAACCTCCAGCCCTCTTATCGGAGGGAGTTGATGGGCCACACATGGCTGGAGAGGTCAGATCGGAGAGCAAACCCTACCAGATCTGAGAGCAAACCCTATCTCTGTCATATCTCTAGACAACTGTAATTTCTTACTGTGTGCTAAATAGGTGTACTGGATAGCTTTGGTGTCAACTTGACACACCTGGGTTGAGGGAGCCTCGGTTGGGGAATTGGCTCCATTGGATTGGCCTGTGGCCACATCTGTGGTGTATTGTCTTGATTGTTGAACAGTGACAGTATAAGAAGGCAGGCTGGGCATGAGTCAGGGAGCAAGCCAGTAGAGAGCAAGCCAGTGAACAGCAGTCCTCCATGGCCTCCAGGTTCCTGCCCTGAGTTCCTGTCTTGGGCTCCCTAAGTGATGAAATGTGACCCAGGAGATGTAAGCTGAATAAACCCTTTCCTCCCCAAGTTGGTGTCAGAGTGTTTTGTCACAGCAATGGAAGACAAACTAGAACAGAAATTGGTACCAGACGAGTGGGGTATTGCTGTGACAGACCTGACCTTGGTGTTTTGGGGAAGGATTGTGGAGGCGTTTGGAACTTTGGGCTGGGAAGATCATTGAATGCCTAAAGATTGTTGCTGTGGAGCTTGGAGCAGTTTTGCTGAAGGAGTTGTAGAAGATGGAGGCCTGGCTTGTGAAGTTTCAAAGGGGAGCAGAGATCATCAGGACTGTGTAATCTGTGGGTTCTGGTCAGCTGGGGCTGTGGAGAATCAGCTGTAAGTAACAAGAGACCAGAACCTGAAGTGAAACTTTTGTGGTACTGGGGCAATTGATGCTGGTTAGCTGGGGCTGAAAAATCAGCTGTAAGTAACAAGAGACCACCATCACTGAGGTGAAATCTTCTGGGGAGAATATCTTCAAGGTCAGCACACAGAAGCTGTGACCCAGAAAGGGCCTGAGCCTCCATCTCGAGCCAGAAGCCGGACTTGGTAACGTGTAAGAGTCTCCTATATGGTTCCGGTGTTGAAATTTGAGGGGGTCACAGAGAGCAGTTGAGGCTTGGCACTGTGAGAGGTCAGGAAAGACCATTGGTGGAAGTGCACCTTGGTTGCTGTGAAGACCCCAGGATTGCAGGGGTCATGGAGAGAAGCTGAGGCTTTGCACCAGGAGAGGTCAGAAGAGACCATTGGTGAAGGTGCTGCCTCAGTTTCAGTAGCGACCCCAGCTTTTTGGAGATGCCGGTACCCTGGGATGACCACCAAGAGCAGCGGTAGGTGTAGAATGGAGTCGGCCTGGGCCTGCGAGATGAGTGTGCCACGGACGGCAGAGTCAGAGAGGGGGAGCTGCCGAGACCCTTTGGAGCCCAGAAGATCATGAGTGAATCCCAGGTGTCCAGCCTTGAGCTACTTGCTGGACTTAGGTTTTGTTTGAGAGTGTTTGATTCTTCCCTTTGAAATAAGACAGTACTTGTTTTGGATTTGACAGCAGCCCACAGTTAAGAGACTTTTAATAGACTGGACTTTTAAGTGTTTGGACATTTTAAGGACTGTGGGGCTTTTAAGGATGTACTGTCTTGGGTTGTGATTAGTGTTAACATCATACTTTGGGGATAAGAACTGGAAAGGTGGTTTAATAGTGATGTGTTTGTGTGTCAAGTTGACAAGGGGTCAATTGTGCTGGATAGCTTTGGTCAACTTGACACACCTGGGTTGAGGGAGCCTCGGTTGGGGAATTGGCTCCATTGGATTGGCCTGTGGCCACATCTGTGGTGTATTGTCTTGATTGTTGAGCAGTGAAAGTATAAGAAGGCAGGCTGGGCATGAGTCAGGGAGCAAGCCAGTAGAGAGCAAGCCAGTGAACAGCAGTCCTCCATGGCCTCCAGGTTCCTGCCCTGAGTTCCTGTCTTGGGCTCCCTAAGTGATGAAATGTGACCCAGGAGATGTAAGCTGAATAAACCCTTTCCTCCCCAAGTTGGTGTCAGAGTGTTTTGTCATAGCAATGGAAGACAAACTAGAACAATAGGGATCCTCATATTTTCAGATAAATAAACCATATGCCACTCATCAAAGAAGCTTCTTTTGCAACAGATGGAGGCTATTACAGAGTTCTACAACTGGACACACATGAAGACTGTGGGTCTACGAGATGCGAGATGCCCAGCTCCAAGTGATACATCTACAGTAGAACCTCTTCACCCAAGGTTCACCGGATAGAGCAACACGGGGGGGGGGGGGAACCCAATGAATCCCTCAACTCTCAACAGTAAAGCTTCCTCATGCAGCAGAGTGCGATGCACACAGAAGGCTACAACTGGACAAGGTGCAGAGAATAAGAGACTGCCTAGTGTGTGTCCCTGGATAGGACCCCTATTTTAAACTTTACACACCCACTGCTTAGAGACCATTGCAGAAGAGGGGGCAGAAAAATTATGAGAGCCAGAGTCAGTGTGTGATCATAAGGAAACAGTCTTTTTGCCTCTGGGAACTGCAACAGTGGGGACAGCATGTCCAAGACCCATGCTGACTTGGTCGACAAAAACCCAGCACAGAACTGGAGAAACCTTAGCTGAGGAATATTGGCAACTGATTACTGCTAGATGAGGCAGAGTTGACCTGCAAGGGACTGACTCTAGATAGGCTGGTGACATATGGGTACAAAGGCTTGACCGGATAGGCTTTCCTATCATACACGGCAGAATGCATGAGATCCAGTGGGAAGTTCTACGGGGAAGTGTGGATGGGGGAGGGGTCTAAATATGATTAATATTTATTGTACAAACTGTACAAAAACTCAATAAAATATTTATTTAAAAAATAGTAACAATAGCTATTGTTTATTGAC
Organism: Rhizomys pruinosus; assembly: GCA_009823505.1. Taxonomy (NCBI): domain Eukaryota; kingdom Metazoa; phylum Chordata; class Mammalia; order Rodentia; family Spalacidae; genus Rhizomys; species Rhizomys pruinosus. The sequence goes on along the minus strand of VZQC01015305.1, from coordinate 90,136 downwards.
AAAAAAAATACAACAGCCTTAAAGACTAATGCTACTTTATCCATTATCTAGAAACAGGAAAGGAAGTCAGAGAAAGTGTGTTCAGAAGCTGAGCAAATACACATAAGAAAAAGCCAAACGCAGTCACCTACCTCCAAGCCCACGCTGCTCCCCAGACTCCATCCACCTCTCTCCTCTTTGTCCATGTGAGGGTTTGAAGCCATGCTGAAGGGCTGGAATACTACTTAATCAGACTCAAGGAAAACCACAGGCCAGTTCCCCAACCAGCCTATCACGGATCATTTTCTCAAATGAAAAGTGGAGTGAATTACTTAGCTTCCATTTTGGAGTTATAAAGAGTGAAATTCACAGCCACTAAGCTTTCAGGAAAGCCCAAGCACTGTTCAAAGACCTCCATGTTCCCGATGTGCTTGCTTTCTCCAACAGTTCTAGAAGATACATAGTTACCAGGTGAGAAAACAGATACTGAGGACCCCTGCCATTTGTTCAGGCCACACCTGTATTAGTCACTTTTCTGTTGCTGTGATAAAACCACCATGAGCAAGGGAACTTATAAAAGGAAGAGTTTATTTGAGCTTACGATTCATGGTTCCAGGGAATTAGAGTCCATTGTGATGGGAGGCATGGTGGCCGGGGCTGGAGCAGAAAACTGAGGTTCACATCTTGCAATGAACACAGAAAGCAGAGAGAGAGACTGGAGACCACGAGGCTTGTTAAACTCACTAAGCCTGCTCCCAATAATGTACTTCCTCCAGCACGGCCACACCTTCTAAGACCTCCAAGAACAGTGCCACCAACTGGAGACAAAATGTCTGAACACTTAAAGCCCGTGGGGGACATTCTCATTCAAACCACCACAACACCTTTGGTAAAAAGCCCTGCACAGTTGATTCTTAGAGAATGGGGTAGATCATCAATTTGAAGAGAGTGTTCAAAGACAACTATCTTGTCTTAATTTTGTTAATAAGAATAGCTAGTCTCTCATTTAAATAGGTATTTTTTTCCAAATCACTAGGAATACAGGAATAAATAGGGTGATAACTCAATGCAGGAGAATTCCTCCTTGAAGCAACAGATACATAAAGGAGCAGCCATGCCACAAGTGCTTGGGAAGGAGAGGCCAGAACACATGATATCAAAGTACATTTGAAGAGAAAGGAGGAGGAAGGAGAGAGAGAGAGAGAGAGAAAGAGAGAGAGAGAGAGATTTTAAGAGAAACTAGCTCATGAGACTATAGAGGCTGAAAAATTCCCAAATCTGTGGTGTGTATGCTGAAGATTCAAAGAAGCAAATGGTAAAGTTCCAAGTCCAGATCTGAAGGGAAGGAAAAGATGGATGTTCCTGCTCTAATTCAGTAAGCCAAAGGGACCTAGTTCTCCTCTACTAAGCCTTTCGTTTTCTTAGTTTGAATTGTTTATGCCCTGAACATATTATATTAGTGCCCCTACCCCTACCATTAGGAAAGTGATCTGTTTCACTCAGCCTACAGTTCTAATATTAATGTCACCTAGAAACACCCTCACCCATAAATCCAGAGTGTCTGACAAAAGACCTGAGTGCCTCATGTCCTGGTCAAGTTGACCCATGAAATGTACAGTCTTGGAAACACATTTCGCTTGTTGTGATACAGGGTGATTATAAGGTGAAAGAGAAAAAGTTGCTGAAAGAAGTATGTAAAGTCCCCACCGTGGAGGCCTTGTTTGCTATCCTAAGAAGTGAGAAGTTAGAGATGGCTGCCTTTACAGACGACCTGGGTTCCATTTCCAGCATCCACATGGTGACCAACAACTGTCCCTACCTCCAGTTCCAGGGGATCTGACACCCTCTTCTGACCTCTGTGTACAGACATAGGTACACTTACACACATGCAGGCAGTACACTCATACACATGAAATAAAAGTAATAAACCAATAAAAGAAATGAGAAGTTTTTTTAATATATTTTTAGGGAGTTCCAGGTAGTTTTATTTGAAAACAGTCTTGCCTGCAGATGGGAGGCCTGGGGGGCAGCTAGGAGCTTGCCAAAACCTTAAGCAAGGCTGTGATCAAAAAAACAAATGATACCAAATGTTGGAGAGGCTGTGGGGAAAGGGAAACACTCATTCATTGCCGGTGGGATTGCAAATTCTTGCAGCCCCTATGTAAAACAGTGTGGAGAACTCTTAAAAGATTAAAAATAATCCTACCATTTGACCCGGTCATACGTCTTCTGGGTATATACCCCAAAAAACTCATCCTGTTGCAGAGACACTTGCAAATCTGTGTTTATTGCAGCTCTTTTCACAATAGAGAAGAGCTGGAAGCAAGCCAAGTGTCCCTCAACTAATGAGTGGATAACAAAAATGAGGTACATCTACACAATGGAGTTCTATGCAGGAGTAAAATAAAACGGCATCTTCAGGTGTGGTGGTGCACACCTTTAATCCTAGCACTCTCTCAGGAGGCAAAGGCAGGTGGATCTTTGTGAGTTCAAGGCCAGCCTAGTCTACAGAGTGAGTTACAGGACAGCTGGGGCTACAGGGAGTCCCTGTCTCCAAAAAGACAGAAAAAAAAAAAAAGACGGCATCATGAAATTTGCAGGTAAATGGATGGAACTAAAAGTTATTATGTTAAGTGAAGTATGTTGCCCTTCATATGTGGATCCTAGCACCAAATCCTTATATGTAATTCAAGGTGGGTAATTTGTTAGTAGAGATAATAACACATTAAGTGATATTGCTATAAATATAGCTGGAAGTTTGTGTCTCTATTTTCCTCAGTTCTAAGATTTATGAGAAAGAATAAATCTCTTATTTTAAGTACATTAAAACAGACATCAAGTTGCTATGTAATTTAGGAATGTGAATTTATATTTCTTTTTACCTGCATACAAGTTTACTGTTAAACTTTGAATCCCTAAATGTGTTTTGGAATGAACCTATAGATTATTGTCAAAAAAAGATGACAGTTTCTCAGTTGTGTCTACTGGGTTAGAAAAAGGAAGTACCAAGCATGGAGATTTAATGACAATGACCAATTCTTTAGCACTCAAAGCACTTTAAGCCCTGACCTTGAACTCCTTGTCCTCCCACTTCCGCTTCCGGGTGCTGAGCTTGCAAGTAGTCCGTCCTTCCACTTCTGCTTCTTGGTGCTGAGCTTGCAAGTAGGTGACACCAAGTCTGCTTTGCTCTCCACAGTGCTGGGGACGACCCCGAGCTATGCACACACCAGACTAGAACTCTACCAACTAAGCCATTGCTCCGGCCCCTGTTCATCCTTTTAAAATATCGTATGAGGTTGCTGTTCTTCTCAGCCAGAATGAGAGCACTGAGCCAAGAGAGGAAGTGATTTGCTCAAACTCCCCAACATTAGAGAGGGAAGAACCAGAAGTTGAAACCTTTCCAAACTCCATTTTCTTTCCACTGCATGATCAGATACAAATAATAGTAGGAAAAAATAATGATGCTGATAGCTAGCATGGATTAAATGATGGGGCACGGAGAGATGCCAGGCAGAGGAGGCACACGCTGCAGCTTCCTCTGTGGGAATGGTCCAGGATCACAGCAGATATAAGCACAGTAGAAAGCCTCAGCACTGGGTTGAACTGATCAACACACTCTTTACTAGAGACCAGACTCCTTCAGAGGCTGTGGACCGAGGAAAACAACCAGACCCAAGGACCCATCGCTGTAACTCCTTTGAGAGTGGTGAGGACCGTCGGCCCTTCTTGCCAACTCGATTACTTCCATACTCTGACAGTCAGGACCTCCTCTCTGGGCTTCTACTTCTGCTTTTTGAAAGATGGAGCCAGCACAATTCATCCACTTATAGTTTTCAAATTGGGAGCCATTTTCCAGCAGCATTAGTGTGCTGCTCTGTGCAGTCTCGGAGAGGAATGAACAGGGCTGTCAAGCCTGCCCAGTGCACTAGGCTGTAAAACAGCCCTCCTGAGGAAGCCGTTCACCTCAACCCCAGCAGCCAATTACTCAGAGCCCATTTAGAAAATGAGATCATTCGGTGTGCTAATTGGAGCCTGTGAAAGTAAACTTGCAGCAAGAAGCTGCCTCTCTGGCTAGCTCTCCTTTCTAGTACATTCCAGAATCATGCATGATAGAGAGGCAGACTCAGGCTCTGGCACTGAGCTGTCTAATGGTCTAACCACCACCTATAAGCTGGGAGCTTTCCACAAGTTGACCTGTTCTTTTTTCTCATAGGAAAAGTGGGTGGTTACAGAACCTATTTATGAGTTTTGAGAGTCTCAGAATAGGTAATAATACAACCATACCTCATGTGGAGATTACTTGCTTCCTGCCTTGTTCATGCGCAACAACACTTAAGTGAAAGAATATGGTTGTGAGTGACTATGAAATGTCCCCTGTAGGCTCATGAGCTTGAGCACTTGGTCCATACTTAGTGATACTACTTGGTCAGGTATCAGCCTCTAGCAGGTAAAGCCTACCTGAAGGAGCTGGGGGGGGGGGTGGTAGGCTTTGCCATCTTCTAGCTCAGCCATACTTCCTTTTGTCTTCCTGCTTCTTGATTACAGATGCAATGACCAGACACCTCCTCCTGCCCCTGCCTTTCCTTCCCCTCCATGATGGGCTGTATTAGGTCACAGCGATAAGAAAAGTAACTAATGAAGTGGTGGGTATTTTTATTTTCCAATTTTTAAAGTTGGGGAAAAGAGAATATATTTACTCATATTTAATTGCCCAGTTCTGACTAGATAAACTCAGTCAGGGCATATGGTTTCCCTGCTATACCCCTCTGTTGGCATTAATTTCTATTTATTGTTATTATTTTAATGTGTACCTGTGTTTTGCCTACATGCATGTAAGTGTATCCACCACTTAGAGTGTGTCAGATCTCCTGGAACTGGAATTATAGACAGTTGTTATCCTACAGGTACTGTGACCCAATCCTGGGTCCTCTGTAAGAGCAGCCGGTGTTCTAAGCCACTGGGCCATCTTTCCAGCACCAATTGGCATTAATTAATACTTTACTATTAGTTTGTATTATGTAGCTCAGTAACTTTTCATCTGTCTAAGCATTAGAGAAACACTAGATATAACTGGATCATCAGTTTGAGTTTCCTAAAAATGAGTTCCATAATCCCCAGTGCCATGTAAACACTGAGCAGATGTTGGCTGATAAATGTGCATGAGTAAATTGTTGTGCTTCCTGGTGAAAATCAGTGAGAATATCTGTGAGTTGTGAATACGAAATCCTTAAACTGGAGGCTGGGAGATCCAAAGCCAGGGGTCTAAAAAGGGCCTGCCAGCCTGGCATGGTGGCACATGCCTTTAATCCTAGCACTCAGGAGGCAGAGACAGGCGGATCTTTATGAGTTCAAGGCCATCCTGGTCTACACAGTGAGTTCCAGGAGAGCTGGGGCTACAGGGAGACCCTGCCTCAAAAATACCAAAAAATAAAAATAAAAATATAAAAAGAGCCTTCCTTATATGCCCTCACATGGCAGAAGAACAGGACCAAACAGCATTTGGACTGAGTGTTAGGCTCCGGGTATTGGGCTCTGGGTATTAGGCTCCAAAATATGATGTAGGATGGATACATGCATTCAAGTTTTGGCAATTTAAACCCACAGAATAAAAGTGAAATGAAATAAACCACACCAAAAGTCCTGGGATTTGGCAATGGTTCGCCTAAAAAGTACAGCACACTCCTCAAAGTGAACCTCCTCAGTGTGGCCTGAGTTGACTGTAGTTGTCACTGAAGCTGGAGAAACCTGATAAAAATAACTCTCCTACCTATGAGAACTTGAGCTTTTGAATGTGCACGAGCACTATACAATTGCTGTTACTGAAGCATTAACCCCATAACCACTTTATAGGTTGAATGCTTGATTGCTTATTAAAAATTACAGTTGCCCAAGGTAATATTGAAAACAGTGAATTGATAATGTGGTAAGAGGCAACTCTGTTATTACTCTTTATTAAGAATAACAACAGGGGGCTGGAGAGATGGCTCAGTGGTTAAGAGTGCTGACTGTTCTTGCAGAGGACCCGGGTTCAATTCCAAGCACCCACATGATGGCTAAGAACCATCTTTAACTCCAGTTCCAGGGGAATCTGGTGCCCTCTTCTGACCTCCACGGCATTGCATGACACGAGTGCACCAACCTACATGCAGACAGTACACTCATACACATTAAATAAATAAATAAATAAATAAATAAATAAATAAATAAATAAATAAAATAAATAAAATAAAACAGATTATTTTGTTCAAAGGCAAAACAGAAATCATATAACACCTTCTGTTCAGTCTATCCAGTAGCTATATGAACAAGGCAGAGGTATATTCCTTCCACACTGTCATTCCAACAGACTTAGGGAAGGAGGTAAATGACTCGACATTACTATGTTTCTATGGAATTAATTTTGTGTTTTCAAAGCCAAAGAAAACTTGAAATGGCTTCTCTTCTTAACTTTGGTCATTTTCCTGATTCTGGAAACAGAAGCAAATGTAATGTGACTGGCTAATTCCCAGCTGTGTGGAGATTTAAATCCATGTCTGAAAACTGGACAATCGAATTATGTAGTAGCACAGCAGCCAGAAATAACCCAATACCTAAATGCAGTTTATTCAACATTATTAAAACAAATGAAATTTACACCTATAGTTCTGTGCAATAAGAATAACTTCTTTCACATCAAGTAGCAATATTTTGTTGTGCCAATCAAATTAAACCACCAAAAACATATGGAAGGAAATCAATTCTATAACATAACTTTTGAAAAGTATGGTATTTATCATGTTTAAGACAGGTTCATTTCAGGTCTAAATAAACTTTCTTCTTCTAAGTGCAGACTTTTTTTCTTGCTTTGTTTGTTTTGCTTTACTGGGAATTTAACACAACGTTTTTGTCACCCTAGCCATAAAAACCTTTTTTTATAATCCTACATGAATTAAAAGGGAAGTCTCTCTCTCTCTCTCTCTCTCTCTCTCTCTCTCTCTCTCTCTCTCTCACACACACACACACACACACACACACACACACACACACACAGAGTACAGCCAAAAACAACAGAAACAAATGTATTGATTTTAGACAAAAGTGGGACTAAATCCTATGCCAAGAAAGAGACTCTGAAAATTATGGTGAGAAATGTTTATAGAAAAAACCCAGTCCCCTGTTTTCTGTCAAGAGATCAGAGACTAATTGCAAAATCACCTCAGCAAATCTCCCTGACTAATAGGAAAGCAGCCATTTTTGATGGCCTTCACAGCCCTAAACTCACATAGCTCTTCAGATGAAAACTGATAGCTTCAAATACACCCTTAAGTCTGAACAATACACACATCACCCACACTGCCTGAATTATGCTCCTAAATTAGCAGCCTCTACAGCCAACATTAACTCACATTTTAGAGACACAGCCAAGATCACTCTTCCAAATCATGGCTCACAATGGCTTCATCTGCAGGTTATAAGCAGGTGAACACTACAGATCAAGCAAAGAAAAATAATGCCTGCTAACGTGCATATGGAGTGCAACAGAAGGAAAAGAAATGCATGGATTTTAGAGGCAAAAAAGAACTTACCAGTCACCTGATCTGGTCTTGTAGCTTCCAGCCAGAGAGCATGTGGAAGTAAAAGTGTGGACTGAAAATGCAGCCCCACTAGCAAGAAAAAATGGATGTACAGAGCCAGGTGCCCACAGGACTGTGTTTCATTTCTGCAGTTCCATGATTTTTCCTTTATGGAAATGGAAATAGTCAAAATGATGGTGTCAGAATTAAGTGAGGAGTTTGCTTTTCTTTGGGGATTTTAATCTGAGTTCACTTAAAATCAGTTAACTGAAACAGGGAAAAATGTTTCTTTGTTTTGTCTCAATTTGATCATATCCTTCCTTAATTCATCCCGTCATTATTCACTCATTAACTCAACAAATACTGTGCAAGAGCCACCAAGAGCCAGCCAGTGACCCAGCCACAGGAACGTGGCAGTGAACCAGGCATAGAGCCCCTAGGAGGCAACTGTGGATAAACAATACAGGTACCCTTATGTTAGGAAGTGACAGATTAGATAATGGAAAGTAAGTGAGGTTAATATAGATTGTTATAAGATGTTGATTTATATAATAAAGTCACTTGAGATTAGAGTTAGAAAGGGGCTGTGTATACAAACATATGGTTAAAAATACACCAAGCAGAAAGATCAGAAAGCTCTCAGGTTAAAGCATTTGTGTCAGGGACAAGAGGCAGGCCAGACTAGGCTGAACAGCCCGAGTCAGGTGTGAGAGGTACCCGTGGGAAGATCGGGGAAGGGCCGCGTAGGCTCCAGCAATGACGTTGGAGCTTATTGATCCTGTTCTCAGCGAGATGTAAAACATTAGAGTAGTTTTAGAGGAGTGATGGCAGGGCTGATGTGAAGAGGGACAGCTAGGAGCAAGGTAAAGCAGACAGGTGACTTGGGAGGCCATTTTGTAGATGATGCTGAGGCGGACTCAAGTCTACAGAAAGGAGACTGTGATTCTTGGTATGTTTGAGGAGAGATGGCAGAAAGAATGACAGAAAATGAAGAGCCACAGACGGCTCCATGGCTCTGGGGCTTGAGCAATGCAAATTATCATGTTGGGACAGAAGCAAAGACAAGTATGAAACAACTCCTCAAACCCCCTAAGCATGCACTGACATTTCAGATGTCAGGGTTCTTCAGGGGAACAGACCAATAGAACCAAGGAAGGAAAAAGCATTCATCCAGGAAGGGCCATGAGTGAAGAGTAGTCCATGGACTGGGTCATGTGATGAGGAAGATGAGGAAAATGCCACCAAGAAGCTGAGAAACAAACTGCTGCTGAGGTGGAAGGAGAAGAAACAGATTACACATCATGACTCGGAGGCCAGGGGAGGACCCATTTCAGGGGGAAGAGGAATGACTCTGCTCGTTTGCTCACAGTAAAATGAAGATTCCAGAATTACCATTTTATTGAGAAATTAGAGGTTACTGGTGTTCTTACAAAAGCTATTTCATTAAGTAAGTCAGAAAAGTAATATTATAATGGATGGGTTCAAAAGAAAAAACAAGACACAATTGTAAGTAAATATTTTAAGAATTTTCTCATGCCACTACAATTAAACCATCACGAAGAAATCTATACACATATTGAATTGCTAATTTTAAAGGAGATCAAAGAGATCACACACACACAGACACACACACACATGCGCACACACACACACACACACACACATATATATATATATATATATATATATATATATATACACTCTCACACACACACATATATATACACACCTACATATGTGCACACACAGATACACATGCATAGGTAGAAATAGAGGCCACCTGTGGCTACACAGTGCTAAATTACCTGCTTGTCTGTTTACACTGATACATGGCCCTAGGTGGGATCTGCATTAGCAAACCTGTGAGACTGCCCTGGGATTAAGACACTAACAAGTACTCGTGATATTTAAAGAATATGGGACAGGGCATCTGAAACCAGGCCCTGAGATATTATATCACTCTGGGTGTAAAAACAGATGCTATGGATGAATAAATGGATTTTTCCCTTTCATCATCATCTGGGGAGTCCCTGAATTCATTAATTTTGTGCACACGCACCAGGCCCTTTTAGCACAGGGCTTGGGGATGTTGCTAGTGGGTTTTGGCTGGAAAGGGGTGGCTCTGCAGACCACCAGCCTTGGAAGTGTGTGTTGGTTTGGCTAGCTGGTTTTGACTGGAAAGAGGCCTGTAGCTGGTCACCAGTCTGTGTGACCTGGGGGTGTGGACTCCCAACAGGTGGGTTTTATTCAGCCATAGAAGGGCAGCAGCTGATGCCTCAGCCCAAGAGCTTGAGTCGGGATCAGTAAGCCAGGCCAAGCTGGGCCGTGGGAGCCCCACAGCTGCTGAAGCTTTGTGCTCTAGCTTCAGCTCCCAGGAGAAGCTGCTGGAAGCTTCTTCTCCCCACTCCCCACTGGTTCTCCAGGTGCCGTGAGACCATCACACACACACACACACACACACACACACACACACACACACACACACACAAATAACAGCTGAGATGATTGTTGAACTGTAATAGTTATGGTGGGAGATCTAGCATTGGACAAAAACCCAGACCCCAGTCCAAAATGCTGAGAAGGAAGGCTGCAGAAACAAAGATTCAGAATTGGGGCAAGATTTTTAAAAATAACAGCAATCCAGTTTTAATATACCAATATGATCAACCTCATATCTGAGTACTAGAGTTACATATTTTAAAAATATTCTATGTATTCTTGGAAATTCTTGTTCGTTTAAACAATGTGTTTCGGTAGTATCCATCTACCACTACCTCATTTCAATGTCTCCTGGTCCCTTGCACTTCGTCTCCTACCAAACCTCATGTCCTCTGTTTGCTACTAATAACCCTGTATGTCCAGTTAGTGCTGCTCTGTGCACATGGTCATGGGTCCTCCACCCAGGGTGTGGAAACCTACCAGCAGCCATTTCCCCAAGCAAAGCAGCTTTCCATCCCTCTGCAGCCATCAATTTCACATAGCTCCTCATAGAGGATGGGGCTTTTGGCTCCCTCCACAACCCATACTGGAATTTTGACTGGCTTAATCTTGTGTGGTCTCATGCAGGAAACCACAGCTGATGTGAGTTGCATGCTCTCCTCATCTGCCAGGTCTTAGGTTCTTTCTGACCCCTAACAGTTGCACCCCTGTGATCTTTCCTGAGCCCTGCATGGGATATGGTTGATACAGATGATCCACCCACAGCTGATCATTCACAATGACTTGACATGTTGATCACTTATGAGTCTGAATTAACTATGGTAGTGTGTAGAGTGCAAAATGAAGAATCTCTTGCTAAAGTTGCAAGGAATACAAATCTATAGACATTTAGAAGGCAATTTGACAACATGGCCATTTAGAAAAACAGCTGTAGCTTCCCTTAAATGGTCTGTGATCTCCACAGTCACAGTTATTGACCAAGTTTACATTCCAGGCACGAATTCACTCCTGTAGGTCAGAACTCATAACCAAACAGAAATTATATGGTTACCCCCAACACCACTATGCCATTATTGCACCACCAGCCACATCTTGCCAGGCCAGGATGATCAGTACATTAGTGTCCAAGGCCCAGCACAAGGTGAGAATGTTGGCTTTTCTTACTCAGCAGCATGCATGGCGCTTTCTTAGACACTGAGGAGAGTTTCACACTCAGTGGAGGTTGATTTCTTTAGATCCTGAACCCAACATATGTGGTATTTTCAGCAACCACAAAATCATTCCTATTTTTTTTAAGGAAATGTGGTCGTATAAACCCTGGAAGATGTGGAGACATGCTGTGGGTCTCATGAGCTCACAGAAGCTGTGGTTGCCTGCACAAGATCAAGCCAGCCCACATTCCATCACGGATGCATGAAGAGATCATGAGGCCCAAGAAGGTCAGAAGAGAAAGAGGGAAGGAAGGAAAGAGGAAAGTGTATGTTGACACTTACATGGCTCTGACTCCCAAACACGTTGGATATAGAGCTTTCAGGAAGTTATTAAACCCCCCTATGCTTCTATTTAAATTTAGGAGAAACTTATACTCATTTTTTCACTGCTGTGCTTAATGCTAACAGTCCCAAGTATGTGACACTCATTAAAACACATCTCAGAAAGACCACTTTTTTATTTGAATCTGCAGAAATTAGTCCAGCACTTGGCACTTAGGATATAGACAGAAATTAACATACACTGCATTAAATCAAGAAGCGGAGAAAGAGAGAAACTTCTTGAAAGTCTATTAGACAAAGCTGTTATCAGCTTAACAGTTTTCCCTTTCCCTTCATCCTGTGTAGGGCTAATAAGCAGGAGCTTGTGATTGTAGCAGCTATTGTGAATATCAAAAAGATACTCGGTATTCTACCACCTAATTTGGCAATAATGCCAGCAGTCAGAGGCAGCCACTTCTGCACAGAGCTTGCTCCATTCAAGATCAGAATCTACAACCCATATGATCACTTTCATGACCTCTACCTACACCAACACATTTACTCCTAGTGGGAAGGGAAAAGAAGTCGTCTTGTTATACTTTGGGTGGCAGTAAGCATCTCTTTCTTTTGGACATTGCCACCATCCTTTCCTTAATATTTGGAAGACTTAAATGTTCTAGTTCAACCATCCTCTCCTGGGGAACTTGGAGACCACTTCTGGGCTGACGACCTAAGCAATGGTACTTCCAAATGCTCAGCTACAGAGATGGAGGGCAAAGGCAGAAGCATGTGGCAGAGGTAAAAGGCAGAGGCAGTGATGTGTGCCAGTACAGACACAAGGAGTGACCAGACGTCGGTAGATAGATGGATTTAAACACTCCCTGAAGAGTCATGGGATGGCTGCGAAGCTCTCAAAGCAAAGTTGTGGAGAAGGAGGTTCCCCCAATGTGTATTCCAAGGAACCAGGATGATATCAAGGCCCAGCCAGACGGCCTGGACCAGATGTCACTGTAGGTTATGCATAAAGATGACTCACCGCGATCGCTGGTGAGAGGCAGTATTGTAGGAATCCCACACAGAAGGATGAGTCAGCAGGTGACAGAAATCTGACTAGAAGTCTCTGAGAAAGCCACAGGATGCTCACTACCTTAAAACTGCTAGGGTTTGTCTAGTATTAGTATAACTCTAGTGGGAGCTCCCTGGGGAAATTGAAAGTATGGTTTTCCATGAATGCAGCTCAAGTTATGAAAACACCCCAGTGAAAACTTCCCAGAATAACAAATGTCATTATGAGAGTCTCTGATTAAATAAGCTAATATATACATATTCTCTTGTTACATAATTAAATTCATAATAATTCAACAGAGATCTTTTATAGACAATTCATATTCACACTGAGAGATTATTCACTTACTTTGGTGTTTTCTGGAAGGACCTGGTAATATAGATCTGTAATTCCTGCAGGAAGATTACAAATTCAAGTCCTGCCCAGGCTACAAAGTGAGCCCATGCTGTCACAGTGCTGTGGGTTCATTTGCAAAACTGCCCTGTAGAGTCTAGGCAACACATTTCTTTGTATTCCTCCACTACATCTGGCTCTTATAATCTTTATTCCTGCTCTCGTACATTGATCCCTGAGCCTTGGGAATACTGGGTGTGATACTGATATCCTATTTATAGCTGAGGACTCTTATTCTCTTCATGTTGACCAGTTATATGTCTTTGTATTAATTACTATCTGTTAGAAGAAGCTTTTCTGGTGAAAGTTGACAGCCGCACTGATCTCTGGGCATAACAGGGAGGCTTAATACTGTGTCCATTTAGTCAGATGATTCTTGAGTATTCTGTGATGGTCAGCTTTTCTATAACCAAAGGCAGATTGGTAGAGCATTTCAAATGGACTCTGGGTCTGGAATTCACACCCTGACACCAACCACCTTCTGCTTGGATTGAAGGCCTGCTTCACAAGATGGAGCCCATACCAGCACTGTTATCAGGGACAAGAATTTATTGACAGACAGGTCACAGGCCATAGGGGAGAACTTAGTTTTTGAAAAGCTGGAGACTTCTGCTTAGCACCCTTCCCCCACCTCCTACCTCCTCCCTTAAATTCCCTGGCCAGACACCATTCAGTGCTGGCTCTGAAGTAAACTTTATCCCAGAGTGCTAAAACCTTGTGGTCTCTTTATTTGTATGGGGGAGCATGCAATAACCTAATAATTGGTTGCTCCCATAACATATGTGCCACTACTGCACCAGAGGGCAGATCGTGCCAGGTCAGTCATTATTGGAGAACCCACTACTGGGTTCACAGCTGGGTAAGGTTGGCGATTCTTTTTCTCTTCCAGTAACCTGTATAGTATTGCCCAGCTCTGCAAGCTAGCCAGGAGAGACGAAGCTTCAAATGACCCTTCATTTTTAATCACATTTATAATTAACTTAAGAGATAACTTCATCTGTTTGAAAAGTATTAAAATGGCTGTCTCCACCATTCTAAATGAATTCCAATGGTACAACAGTTTTGTTTTGTTTCTGGGATTATGTCTTCCTTTCGGAATTATAATACAGACAGTGCTCCTAGTCCATGGACCTACAATCCACTATGCAGTCTTCTGATAACTCCTTCCCATCATGTCGCAATGGTTCCTGGGATCTTCTTGTGAACTTCTCTGAGATTTTACCAATTTTCTATGCACCTAATTCCCACAAACGCCTTCAGGTCTAGTGGAGAAGTCATTTTCCAAATCAAATGCTCATGTGGGATCCCATGAGCCCGGCTTCTTTCCCCACATACAGACGTGGGTGCAGATCAACCACCATCTTGAAAAATCAAAACCACTGTGATTAAGCAAATGATAGACTCCTGACTCAAGTCACCTAAACCAAGCATTGGCTAGAAAAGTGGAAAGAAGGTGCTCTCTTTTCTCTGGTTACGAACCTAGGGGATGTAAGCCTGGATCTGCTGAAAACACAAGACAGAAACTGTGGGTGGAAAAAACCCTGTGGAGGAGCAGAAGCAAGAGAAGAGGAGAAAACGATCCATTTGAAAACATGAGTTCTGCTAATATGAAGAACATTCCTGTGCCTTTCTGCTACTTGATCAAAAACTCTGATGTTGCTTAAGCCAGTTTCTGGTAAGGTTTTTGTAACTGCAAGAGGTATATCTGAACTCATATTGAGGAAGCCAAGGTGTCCTGACGGTTGATTAATTATTCAAGGTAAGACAAAAATGCCCAGATAGTTTATAATATATTGTGCTAGATAAATAGAGGTCATTGTAAAAATTTTCTATTTTCTTATTTGCATATCTAGTTTGTTTGGTTTTTGTTTTGTTTTATTTTGTTTTGAGACAGGGCCTCCTGTAGCCCAGGTTATCTCTGAATTCTCTGTGTAGCTAAAGGAGACCCAGAACTTCTGATCCTCCTGTCTCTACCTCTTGAGGACAGGGACTATAAGCATGCACAACCATTCCTGTTTTTGTGCTGTGCTAGGGATTAAATCCCAGGCCTTGTACAAACATTCTAATCACAGCTACATCCTAGCTCTCTAAATGTTGTTGTTTTATTAATTAGGATTATTTCAACCAATGCACAGTAAAGGCGCAATCAGAAAGTTTCAGTGGCCTCTACCTATTCCCGAGTTGTGCTCTGTCTGAGGGCATCTGCATTACATAAATCAAGGTGCAATGCTGCACATAAAATGGTGCAGAGGACATTTGTCCTCAGAGATGAATCAATGCCCTGCTGAGTTTCTTACCCAATACCATGAAATGCTCTAAAGCAGAGACAGTGATGGTAGCTGTTGGGGTTTGGAGACTAGAGACATGGAAATAAGGTTGTGAATTCTGAGTGAGATAAAAAGAAATGGAAAAATCCAAAAGCTGCCTTTTGTTTTGATCCTTCCTCTCCAACCAGTGGAGATTTCACACTGGGTAATATAAATCATCAATGTGCTAATTAAGATGCTTTTCTCACTTTAAGGTCCTTTTGGCTTCCCTCAATGTGATAACAAATGGAACATCATCATTTTCCTCAGATCTCAGATCACAAAATGTCCACAAGCAATAAACAGTCATAGTGATACAATGGCTGGCAGAAAATAATAAATAAATAAAGCTTTAAATATCACCCACCACAGAACTTGGAATATAAAATGTGAAATTTTCAGAGGCATGACTAATGGGGTGATTTCTATTTTTCCAGCAACTGAACGCCCAGTCCATGAACCGAGTGCATATAATACTTAGAAAACAGTCTTAGAGAAAACTGACAGATATATAGGGTGTTTTATCTTGCATTATGTGATTTGTAGAAGTAATCTCAACTGGAAGTACTTCAAAGGAAGGCATTAAACAAGTGTAAAATAACTAATCTACAAGTATTTATTAAGTGTTTGCTATGTAGCCAGCCAAATCAAGGTGATTGAGGGGAAATAAGAAGACCCGAGGAGCCATAAGATCATCCCAGTGCATTCTATCCCTTTCATCCTTCCAACCTCCTTGCTAGGCTCCTAGGTTAATTGGTTCAAAGCACAGTCTCTGTCCCCTTTGCTCTGGGGGGCTCTTTGCTGCCTGCCACGCTCATTCAGGGTGACTCAGATCAGCCTCAAATTCCCAGTCCCCTCCAGTGACACAGGGGCTAGCATCTGTATGTAAAGAATTGATTCTAGAATGTTTATGACAATAGTGACAGCAATATTGATAGAGAAAGAGAAGAGAAGGAAGAGAAGGAAGAGGAGGGCTCAAAAGAAGAAACCAACGTGCTTTGGTTGGTGAATGCATGCTGAATATCAATAGAGTAGCAGATATTAGGAAGTCCATTCTAACCCTATGGGCTGTGTACTGTTGTTGTTCTTATATGATATGAGACACACATACCACAAAACTAACCATTTCAAAGACAATGGTGTTTGAGTCCATCTATGGTATTCTACAACCCTATCTAGTAGCCAAAATGCTGTGTCATCACCAAAAGAAATCTCACACCCATTGAGCAGTTATCCCCCAACACTTTCCTCCTCCCAGTTACTTGAAACCACATGCTACACCCCACACTAAAGGCAAGAAATGCAGTCAAAGACCAGGCTACTAATCAAAAAATCTCACTACTCAGAGTGATGCACAGGCATCCTGTCTCCTTCCTCTGCACAATTGCAAGGAGGTAGGGAGTTGAAACACTGGAAAAGTGTAAACATATCCTAGCAATAGAGATTAGAGAAAGCGTGAATCACAGGTTGATGCAATCTGATAACTGTAAAATGGGCCAGATCCTCTAAAGCACCTCTTACCCCAGGGCCGCTGGAGCTCCACATTTGTTTTAACATTTGCCATAGTTTAGATGTTGACTCTCCCCCCAAAGGCCCCTGTGTAGAATCTCAGCTTTCATCAGGACAATACTGAGATAAGTCTTGAGATCACTGAAAAATGGGACCTCAAAGGGGACTCTGAGGTTGACTATCTTTTTCTTTGCTTCCTGGGTTATGAGGTAAGCAATCTACTTCACCATATTCTCAGCATTATGTGTCACCCAAGCCAGGAGCCCACTTGATCTTGCACTGGAAACTCTAGAATCTAGACACCACTTGATCTTGCACTAGAAATTCTAGAATCTCAAGCACAAATAAACTTCTCAGCTATTGTGTTACAGTAACATGAAGTTGACTAATACACCATTATGTTCTTATGTAATAATATACATAGAGGGGCTGGAGAGATGGCCTAGCGGTTAAGAGTGCCAACTGCTCTTGCAGAGGACCCAGGTTCAATCCCCAGCACCCACATGGCGGCTGAAAACCGTCTTTAACTCCAGTTCCAGGAGAATCTGACACCCTCTTCTGACCTCCCCAGCACTGCATGACACAGGTGCACAAATATACATGCAGACAGTACATGCATACACATAATAAATAAATACTTAAAAAAATAATAGACATAGAATATCTACTATGAGCCTACTGTGTGGTACTCACACATCTATAAGCAAAGTCTGTTTAATATTTTATGACATTAAAATAAGAGCGCCAACTGCTCTTGCAGAGGACCTGGGTTCGATCCCGAGCACCCACATGTTGGCTGAGAACTGTCTTTAACTCCAGTTCTGGGGGAATCTGACACCGTCTTCTGACTTCTGAGGCATTGCATGACACGAGTGCACAAACCTACATGTAGACAGTACACTCATACACATAAAAAATAAATAAAATAAAAAGAAAGAATTAAAACTCAACAAAATTTCAGAGCAAGGCATGGCTATGCACAACCTTAATCCCAGCACTCAGAAGGCAGAAGCAGGCTGATCTTTGTAAAATTAAGGCCAGCATAGCCAAGTCCAAGCCAGCTGGGGATACAGGGAGACGCTGTCTCAAAATAAACAAATAAGCAAACAAAAAAACAACAACAAAAGCTTAACAGAATTTCAAATGAAAATGTTAATCTATAAATATTATATTAAAAACGGCTATTTTGTTTCTTGTGTGATATTCCAGTTCTTTTTTTTTTTTTTTTTTTTTTTTTTTTTTTTTTTAAGACAGGGTCTTCCTGTAGCCCCAGCTGTCCTGGAACTCACTCTGTAGGCCAAGCTGGCCTTGAACTCACAGAGATCTGCCTGCCTGAGATTCCAGTTCTTTTACAGATTATAAATCAGATAAAATATCATAGGTAGAAGATAAAAGTAATATAAACAAAATATGCCCTACATACAATAACACTGTAACCATATGATACAGTGTTACAGGCTGTATTGGTATACACATGGGATTACCTATAGTCTGGATGTAACTCATCTCCCAGCTTTTCACATGCTGGAATCTTAGTCTTCCATATGGCAGAGTTGAGAACCTGAAGAGGCAGGGCCCAGTGGGGGCCCTGAGGTCATCAGAGGTCATACTCTGGAAGGGATTGCCATACTTCCCGGGGAATGTATGCAGGTAGATCTCTGGCTCTTTGGCTTCTTGTTGGAGGATACATCTCTTCCTTCTATAAACACTTTTACCATTGTGGTGTGGTGCCATCTACCATGAGAACTTCACCAGAGTTGGACTAATGCCAATGCTGTTCTCTGGAATCTCCAAGTCTGTGGGCTACACAGCCTTCACTACTCTATAAAGTTACCTACACTTTAGTAGTTTGTTATTGCTACCAAACAGACTATGTGCTGAAAGATTGGTCCCTGGCTAACGGTGCTTGGGTGATACTGGTGTTAACCTCAAAAATGGGTCACCACCAGTTGGGGCTGGAGAGATGGCCTAGCGGTTAAGAGCACCAACTGCTCTTGCAGAGGACTCGGGTTCAATCCCCAGCATCCACATGGCAGCTGAGAACCATCTTTAAATCCAGTTCCAGGGGAATCTGACACCCTCTTCTGACCTCTGCAGCATTGCACAACACGGGTACACAAACCATGCGGACAGTACATTCATACACATACAAGAATAAATTTTTAAAAAATGGGTCACCAGTGTAATGCCATGACTTTGAAGAATCTCAATCTCTCTCTCTCTCTCTCTCTCTCTCTCTCTCTCTCTCTCTCTCTCTCTCTCTCTCTCTCTTCCTCCTCCTCCTCCTCCTCCTCCTCCTCCTCCCCATGCCCTTCCACATGTTTCTGCCTTGTTACAGTCCTAATAGCATCTGATCATTGCTGCACCAGAACCTCTGGAAGCAAAAAACGAACCAAAATTAATGTAAACCAACCTGCAGATGTGTATTATTTCTACATAAGAAATGACCGACCGTGTGGCTGGAGAGCTGCCTGGTGAGCAGGAAGATTGGAGTTGCATCCCGAGAACCCGCCCAAAACTCTGGGCAGGTGTGATGGGTGCCAGTGATCACAGCAGAGAGAGCCAGAGATAAGGGAGCCCTGGGCAAGATGACTAGCTGGAACTGACAGACTCCAGGTGCCATGAGTTACCCTGCTTCAATAAAAGTAAAGTAAAGAGTGACTGGGGAAGACACCCGACACCAACTTCCAGCCTACACACACATGAACACACACATATACATGCACATATACAACACATAATTAAATTCTAGAAACATGTGGCTTAAGGGAATGTTTGACTGGGAAGCTTAGATCATATCATGGATCCAAATTCTTTCCACCCCTCAGCAATATCTGCTTCTGTTGTGCTCCCTCACTGCCCCCTCAGCACTCCCTCAGCACTCTCTCACCACCCCCTCAGTGCTCCCTCACCGCCCGCTCAGTGGTCCCCTTGTGAGTGCACACAGCTGTCTTTTCAAGACAGGGTCTCCCTATAGCCCCAGCTGTCCTGGAACTCACTCTGTAGACCACCAGGCTAGCCTGGAACTCACAGAGATCCACCTGCCTCTGCCTCCCAGTACTAGGATTAAAGGCATGTGCCACCATATCTGGCTTAAAGACGATTCTTAGCTGCCATGTGGGTGCTGGGAATAGAACCTGGGTCCTCTGCAAGACCAGTCGGTGATCTTGACAGCTGAGCCATCTCTCCAGCCCGTCAACCTGCTTTCTTATATAATCACAGCAAGCTGCCCAGGGGTGGCACCACCCACAGTGGGCTGGGCCCACTCATATCACTCAACAGTCTGGAAAATGTCCCATAGACATGGCCATGGGCCAGGCCAATGGAGCCAATTCCCCAAGTGAGGCTCCCTCTACCCATATCTGTCAGGTTGACACTAACGCTATCCAGCACATAGCCTACAGGGAAGACCAAGGATACTCCCTGATAGCTCTCATCAAAAATGAAAATGTCTCTGTAGACATCCCAACACATGCCCTCTCTCAGATCTGTTTCTGAATGGATTACATCCTCTCTTGCTCCAATCACAGTGTCTGGACAATGCAATTCTCTGCTTGGCCAGAGCTAATGTTGGCTCTTCTCTGAACCAAAGAGGGGATCCCTTCTTACCAAAATACAGTGGATTAAATGGGGACCAAATTAATTATTCAAAGAAAATGTCTGAGGATGTCTGAAGAGGCAAGAAGTCCACTAGAAAATGAAAGGCTCTAAAACCCTTCTCTGTTTTAATACTTCATCAAGCTGTTGGCGTGTGCACTGGCCCCCAGTCCTGCCACCTGTGAGGGACACAGGGGAGATTATTCTGATTGAGGCTTGGGATTAGCACACTCATTCCCTAAAGTGAGTACTGGGTCCAGCTGGAAGACGTAAGAATGGCACATGTCAGGTCATGAGCAATCAGAGTCAGGGGGCGCAGCCAGGCGAGGAAGGCAGGAGAGTGCAGAAGGGGAAGGGAAGGGGGTTTTGCCTACTCAACAATTTTACCTTTGTGAAGTGTGAGCTGTAGGATGAGAAGGATGGAAAATGAGCAGGGATTGGCTCTGCGAAAACAAGCATACGTTAGCGTGTCCTCAGAGGGGATGATCCTCCTGAGAGCCTTCTTATGTCCTAGCTAATTAGCCAAATAGATAATTCATCTTTCTCTGGAGAATTCCATTTTTCCTGAGGGGAGAAAATATTCAAGGTTTGCAAAAAGAGAGTCCCACACTGTTTTGAGCATTGCTAAATACCAATCGCCGTCAGCCAGGGCTGAACCCAACAAGGACAAAGCAAAGACAGATTTGCCAGCTTGGGGAAAAGCCAACCACACCCTACCCCAGGCTTCCCTTCATCCCCTTCCAGCTAACTGCCCACCACCCTCCCACAACACTGAGATCTGGAGACAACCCCTGTCATAGAAATGTGGATCCTCAGAGAATGCTTCTGCTACTGCCAAAATACACAGCAAAGACAAATGCATAGTGTGATGAAGGGAAAATGACAAGGAAGGGCGGGGACAGAAGGCTTGCAGAAGTCGCTGGGTGGGAAATCATCGTCTGGAGTCTAGGGAAAAAGAGTGGCAATGGTGGAGAGAATCCACCTCAGCAGATCACCTTCTCCAGGGACACAAAAGGGTTGATCAGAGCTGAATGAAGGCACCTGCCATGAAGACAGGATGTATCCCGGGAAAGGTGAAGCTCAACCAAAGCAGGAACATAGGTAGGTGGTGGGTAGGAACATGGCGGGAATATCCAGGAACCTGGGGGTCTGGGCAGCTATGCAATGCTTTTGTCCCCCAGCAAGAGCAACCGTTGTAACAGAGCAGGGTGCAGCAGACTGCAATGTTCCCGTGCTGTTTAGTCCTTGTCTGCCAGGGCCATCTGGACACATTTAAAGCTTTACTTGTGCTTCATTTGTTGACTTTATTTTTGTTCAAAAGGAATACATCACCTGAAGGACATCAATATTCTATGCCCTTGGCAGTTGTGTGTCAAGTCATACATTAGTTAACTGAAATTTTTGTTCATATATCAATGCCTTGTAAGCTACTGTATACATGACTCTATTCCACAAGAAATGATATACTTTTTTTTTAAAAAAGATTTCTTTAGGTCTTTATTTATTTTATGTGTGTGAGTGTTTTTATTCACACCTGACCCATATTTCTCAGGTAATGACAAAATGTCTTGAATGAATTGTGACATGGTTTGAGTCGAAACAAAACCCATGTGTGTGTTCTTGGGTAGTGTAGTGCTCCTTCCTGGGGTCTGGGAAGGAGAGGTGGGTGCTCCAACGGGGAGCCGGGCGTCTTCTCCAAGGTGGTTGGTAAAGAGCCAAATCCTCAAGGAAGTTGATAAGGAAGCAGATGTCTAGACTAGAGGCCATGTTATGAAAGAGATGTATGTCCCTTTTGGAGTGGGGAGGCAGGGGGGTGCTGGGGGGTGCTTCAGTCATTTGTCAGGCTGATTTTCCTTCATCTACCACACTATTTTGCACACAGATGTCCTCTTCAAGAACAACTAGTGATCCTAACCACTGAGCCGTCTCTATCCCCACACAGGTGTTCTTAGTCCTAGTGTTTATTGTCAAGAGGACCTAGAGTCACCTGGGAAGAAAAATCTCAACAGAAGAATTGCCTCTATCAGAGTGGTTGTAGCAATGTCTATGAGAGACTGTCTTGACAGATGATTAGTGTGAGGCGGCCCAGACCACAGTAGGCGCCACCATCACTAGGCAGGTGTGCCTAGCTCTGCAGGAAAGCGAGCTGACCATGAGCCACAGAGCAGACAAGTAAGCAGCATTTCTCCTGGCTTCTGCTCCACTTCCTGTACTGACTTGGTGGATCCTGACCCAGAAATGTAAGTCAAATAACCCTGTCCTCATCTAAGTTTCTTCTGGTCAACATGTTTTATCATCACAACAAAAGAGCAAACCAGAACACCCAGTCTATAATTCTCTTTCTACCAAAAGTGTATACATTTCTATTGTCTTTCAAGCACAGAGGGTTCTTCAGCTCCTAACAAAACTGCAGCTGCTCCTGTTCGTCCTTCATCTTAGAAGCACTAAGGTTTGGCACAGATCGTGTGAGATCTTAATAGCTGTTAACATGACATCTCATTTTTCCATGGCACACAGTGTCATGGAAAGAAATACATGGCAAACATGTGTTATTTATTTAGGTTTCAGGAGGTTTTAATTGTTTCCTGTGGAAGACCTAGCTTCTGTCGTTTCAAAAAGTAAAGATAATTATACAACCCATAGTACTTTCTTTCTCAACTGGCTGAGAAGTGACTCAGAAGTAAATATAATTCCCAACCATGGGAATTATGCTGGACAGGAAATTTGATTAGTGTAATCAAGATTCCAGCCGGGAGATGCCCACACACATGGCATCTCACCTCCCCTCACCTTGAGTTCCCAAGACCCACAATAAAGGCTCTGTGACCCACAGTTCAGGGAAGTCTAACCAGTTTACTCAGGCTTGCCTACAGAGTGGATGTAAATAACTTACATACCAACTACCAACTCCCTTTCCCCATGTAAATCAAAGTCCCTGAAAGGACTTGAGTGATCTCTGCCCCTAGTGAGGACATGGTGAGAGAGAGTTCAGCCCATGTGGTGGGGCTTTTTTACATCCCCACCCCTCCCAAAGTCCCAGAATTCCAAAGTCTCATGCACCTTCCATAGGAATGCCAGCATCTCCCTGATGTCAGTATCACAGAGAAACTCTCCACAGCTGGGCTGTAAACTTATCTCTACTAAATAAAACACAAATAGCCAGAAGCACAAACACTAACTATTATAACCAGTTACTCTATGCTCATAAACATAAGTGCTTGGATGGTATCTTAATCTTGGCATTACAGCTTTTTAATGGGGCCTATAAAGGTTTCCACCACCAGGGGACACTATGCTTGCAGTATCAGTCATGTGTCCTACCCTCCAAAGAAATGGGCCATATATCCAGTTAGACTTTTTCCCAGGTGCATACACACCTGGGTGGCCTCTATTGCACTCATGTCTTCTTTGGGGAATTGCAGCACATAAGGTCCATAGAGCTCCAGAGACCATTTCTTTCTAGCGATTTGCATAGTGCTCTCCAGCACTGTGAAGGTCAACTGTCCATTTGCAGTGTAAGGTCTCAGCATAATTTTCCTTCATCACATTCACATCCCATAGTTTCTTCAGCAATTGGATCTTATTATCCACTTTTGTGTACACCCGAAGTCATAGGCAAAATGGCCTTTATTTGAGGGCTTTCAACGCTTCCCCAGCCAACAAACAGATTCTAGCGGAGTAGTCTATGGCTGGTACTGAAACTCTATCTAGTAATATGTCTTATTTAATCATAAAGCTCCTACAGGTTCTATAACTATACCTGGCCTTGGTACCCCTCTTTACTGAATTTACCTTTTTATTTGAGACAGGGTCTCCCTTTAGTCTCAGCTGGCCTGGAGCTTACTCTGTAGACCAGGCTGGCCTGGAACTCACAGAGATCCAGCTGCCTCTGCCTCCCAAGTGCTGGGATTAAAGGTGTGCACCACCATGAATTTACTTTGTATCTTTGTTCCTTCAGGTGTGTGGGATATGTCTCCAA
Source organism: Rhizomys pruinosus (assembly GCA_009823505.1). Classification (NCBI taxonomy): domain Eukaryota; kingdom Metazoa; phylum Chordata; class Mammalia; order Rodentia; family Spalacidae; genus Rhizomys; species Rhizomys pruinosus. The sequence goes on along the minus strand of VZQC01015305.1, from coordinate 65,843 downwards.
CAGGTCTCACATCTGTAAAACACTCAGATATTAACTTTAGGTATTAAATCAAACATAAACCAGGTCCAATATAGATAGCATGGGAAGATTTTATCTATCTGTGCCGATTTTTGTCTGAAAAGATCCATGTTGGGTACAATAGCATGAATAAGAGGCATTAATTTAGTTAGTCCTTCAGCACCTGTAGTCATCTTCTCAAACCCATCCTGTATCATGGGGTTTTACCAGTAGCCTCTCTGTCTTCCTTTAGTATTGATAGACTCATTGGGCCTGGCTCAAGCTGCCTAGCTCTGCACAGGGCCAGGAGGAATGTGTCTCCTTTTGCCTTTGCTGTATTTGCTGATTAGCTGAGCCAGGCAGGTCCTGTGCATGGCTTATGACTGCAGTCAGAGCACCTGCTTTCTTTTTACTGACACCATCTGGCTTCTGGGGGAGGCCCTAGCCAGGCAAAATGCTTCCACCTCCAACAAGATTTTTCTCTGCAAATAAAGGTACTCTGTTTAAGTTGTGGGGGGTCATTATCCACCCTGAACAGTTTTTATTCTTTGCAAACCTCTCATAAACTGTTCCTTAAGCTTTAATGCCTTCCAGATGCTTTTCAGCACAGAATTTGGATTTTTATCAATTTTTTTAGGAACTTTGGCTTTACACAGATTCTGACACAATTGTAGTCTACTAACCCAAGCAGACTTCCTTTTTTGTTTAATCCTTTTCATATCTCCTCTAAGTTGCTTCACTCCTCTATAGACATATTTTACATGCTGGTCTAAGTTACCTAGATTCGACAAAGCTCTCCTTACTTCACACAGACTCTGTCCTGTCAAGTGGCTCAGCATAGCCATCTAAGTTTCACAACACTCTGGAAGTCTTGTTCAATCAGGCTTTTCCTTAAATCACTGGTAAACACACCTCTATCTGGCCCAGTACACTGGGCACCATATATTGCTTTCCTCATACCTAGTTCTCTCAGTATCATTGTCCCCTCCTTTATCACTTTCCACCCCCTGGTATGTAGGGGAAATTCTGTTGCAGATGACCACATGTCCGTACTGGCTGTTATTAACCAATCCATTAGGGACTTACTCCCCTTGTGCTGTATCAGGCTATGCAGCTTATGTCTCGGGAAGGATAGGTGGTTATATTTCTCAGCTTTCCTGCTTCCGCAGCACTTAAAATAATTCCACCCCCTCCCAGGTCCCACAGACTTACACACCAGGTGGTGAGAGGCTCCTCCACTGCCTGGTTGAAAGTTTTTCCCAGTTTCAACAATTCCCATGCTGAGTATTCCCTGACTGCCTTAGCTCCCTGATCCGGGCCCAGTCACTACAGCATGTGGAGACATGGGTTTCTCCTTTCTTTGAATCAATGGTCAAATCCAAGGGGCATCTGACACTTCTCCTATGTCATTCTCCTTTTTATCATTGCCTGTCTTTTCTCCTGGGTCTCCTAGCTGCAGAAAGCAGCAGGCTGACACTTCTACCTCCTTTTCCCAATTAGGCAACTTACTGGCGAGGCAGGAGCCCAACCTCTTAGTTCTCTCTTGCTCTAACTCTTCTCTTACATCTCCAGTTTCCCTATGAGCTACAGCCTGTACCTCAGAGAGATTCCTTATCACCCACGGCAGTGGCGAGGCTGCCTCCACAGAGGCTCGATGATACCTTTGCTCCTGACACACTACTCCCTGGGCCTGCAAGATTTGTTCTAAACCTTCTGATGTCCACAGTGCATTGTACTTGAGGAGTGCACCCCACTGGTCGTACCTCCTACATGTGGATTTCCATCCTGGGATTTCTCCCATTTCCCTCATTCCCTTGGGTGGTCTCATCCTAGTTATGCCTCTCACTAGCCACTGTACTACCCATGTCACCCCTGCTGTCCCCATAAGGCCTACAAGGATGGCTGACCATATCAGAATTTCCTCTGCCCAGTCTTTCCCTTCAACTACCTTTCCTTCAGTTACTGGCATCTTTTTCCATAACCAAGAAAGTCCCATCACTTTTCCTGAGTCTTTGGCTTGTCTATTCCCAAACCCTTCCACGGCTCTGTTTAATCCTGCCCTGACTGACAATTGCGATTAAGATTCCACCTGGGAGAAGCCCACACATGTGGCACCTTGTCTCCCCCCCCCCCCGGGTTCCCAAGACCCAAAAGAAAGGCTCTCCAAGCCACAGTTCATGGAAGTCTAACCAACTTACTCAGGCTTGCTGACAAAGTGAATGGAAATAATGTACATACCAAGTAGCGGCTCCCTTTCTTTCCCCCAGGTAAATCCAAAGTTCCCACATGGACTCCATGACCTCTATCCCCAGTGATGACATGGTGAGAGATCATTCACTCTCATGTGGTGGCCTTTTATATATCTCTGTCCCTCCCAAAGTCCCACATTTTCAAAGGGAATTCCGTGGGAATGTCAGCATCTCCTGAATGTCAGCACCTCAGGGAAACTGCAACTAGACTATAAACCTGGTACTCTTAAGTACTCAGCTGCTCCGGATGATGAACCCATTTCAAAGAAGAAATAAGTTATCCCTTAGTTCACAGAATTCTCTCCCAGATGGTCATACTTGACATAAGCTGTACACAAATGGAGCTATATGCAAGGAAACCATAGAATGTTCATGTGGAGCAAAGTATCTGATAAAGAACCATCTAAGCCATCTCTGAGAAGTAGTAACTAAAATCTTTTCAAACTGAAAAGCCAAGAAATTAAAATCATCAGAGTGTCATAATAGAGAGAGGAACTCTCTTCAGTGAAACAAGAGTGAAGAATGTCTTGGCTAGAGATTGTAAAATCCAGAGAGAAGTGGCCTAGTCAGATTAGTAATCCAGGAACTTGAAACTGCTGTCTGAAATCTTTCTTGTGAATAAATTGACTGGCTTTCCAGCCCAGGTTAAATTCCTAAAAAGCCCCTTGAGATTCAGACTTTTGTTGCTCATCCACCTGGCTGTATATATTACTTATATTTTTTAAGTTTTAAGTGGTTCATATTACTTTCTTTTAAGTCTTTAGTTTTATTTGCTCTAGACAAGTCCTAGAATACTTATTAGAGATACACAATGGCTTGCAAGAGCTAACTTACAGTACATATACTATACATAGTGGATGTTCTAATAGCCCTTGACTTGAATGTACACTCTAGCCGCTTACACAGTTGGAGTACTCTAGATCACTAGAACACCAGAATGTTCTAGATAATCAGCCCAGCAGGAAAGCAGATGTGGCTGTAATGGGGCAGGGGGGGAGCATCAGGAGGTAGTCCCTGTTTTTTAGGATTTATTTTTATTTTTAATTTTGTGAGTATGTGCATGATAGTGCAGGCCATGGAGGCCAGAAGAGGAAATAAGATCCCTTGGATTTGGAGTTCCAGGTGGTCATGAGCTGCCAATTTGACTGCTGGGTCCAAGGCCCTCTACTCTTAAAAAGCAATGTGTTCTCTTGACTGCTAAGCCATTTCCCCAACCCCCAAATGGTTGTGAATAACAAAGATGAAGTTTTCTAACAAATGCTTACATGTTATGATCTGATGTACAAGTGGGTGATCCTGGCTTCTGAAAAAGGAAGAAATAGGAAGGAGTGCATGAATCCAAGAAACAATGATAGCGGCTAGGACCTAGATAGTTCTAGATGAATTGTCTGAGGCTGTACAAAAGAAAGGCAAGAGACAACAAAGTTTCCTTAAGTAACCAGAATCTTGACAGCTACCTTTGTGTGACATACTGGACAAGGGTATCAAGCATGGTGAGATGAAGATCTAATTACTCCTAGCACTCAAGGTCCAAATGGAGACAGAGGATATCAGAAAAAGTAACTTCCACTTCTTGGATCCTTACTTTATGTCAGGTGTTGAACTAAGTATTCTGTAAACATCTCAGGACAGATTTCAGTCCTATAACTACTTCACATGGTAGATACTATTAGCCTTATTTTGTATGGTGGGATACTGAATTTGTCAGAATGAAGCAACAGGTCCACAAGCTACAACAAGAATGACGGGACTGGTTTAAACTCTTACCTGTCAAACTTGAAATGTGTGGCTCTACTGTGGTTTAGTCTAACTCTTGATGAAGTTAATCAAAGAAATACCATAGGCAGGATGTGAGGCAGGCCCCTGAGTTCAAAGCAGTTTACCTATGACAAAATGATTGTGTTATCGCTTTTAATCCATAAAACAAGAAGGATGGACTGGGTGATTTCCACGGTTCTTTCCAGCTCTAAAAGCCTATCATTTTAAAACACAGGATGCCTCCTTTCACCAGCATGAGAATCACTTTTATTTCTTCAGATTGAATAGCATATAACACAATTCTCATCTTTATACAAAGCTATTCCAAGTCAGGCTGAATTGTGCTTGCAGCTTACTGTTTGCCCATTTTGAAGTATAAAGAACATTATGGGGAAAAGAATAGCAGAGAGCTCAGGAAGGTAAATGAGGAAGAAGAGAGGGCACAGCAAGGAAATAAAGGCATTGTCATAAAATGGGCACGGGAAATAAAACTGAGGTTTGGAAAATTGTCGCTTTCCCAGGGAACTGAGAATGTTTTACATATTTTAAACTGAAATGTCTTGAGAGCTGAATAAAAAGTTCAGTGAAGACTATAGAAATACCTTGCCTATTAATTGTCATCATCTGTCTTGTTCCAAATCTTGACCCAAAATGCCACACCTTCAATTTCCCACTGTTCAGCCAGAAGAACATATCTTCCCCAGGAGACAACACAAGCCACACACTCCCAGAGACGGAGGGTGTAATGCTAACACTTTTACCTTCAACTGGGATTTATCAGTAAAAGAGAGATAAAATTTGACCTAGGTTTAACAAAGCATTAATGAAAAAAAGCAATGTGGGGGTCTGGAGAGATGGCTCAGTGGCTAAGAGCACTGACTCTCTTGCAGAAGACCCAGCACCCACATGGATGGCAGCTAACAACCATCCATAACTCCAGTTCCAGGAGTTTGACACCTTCTTCTGACCTCTGCAGGTATTACACAACACACACATGCAGACATTACACTCATACATATAAAATAATAAAAATAAATAAAATTTCTGTAAAATGCAGCATGCATTTCAGTTAGGAGGCAGCAAGCACTCTGCTTCCTTCCATTCTCATCACCTTACCTACAAGGGTATTCATAATACACATGCATATCTCTGCAGTGGGGGAGCACTATCTTGTGATTTCCTGATGTTGAAGGCAAGCAAAGTAACATGAATGCATAGAAAATGAAAGTGATAAATTCCAGATTATTTTTTTTATTTATTTATTTTTATGTGTATGAATGTACTGTCTGCATGTTGGTTTGTGCACCCGTGTCGTGCAATACTGCGGAGGTCAGAAGAGGGTGTCAGATTCCCCTGGAACTGGAGTTCTTCTGGAATTGGAGTTACAGACGGTTCTCAGCTGCCATGTGGGTGCTGGGGATCAAACCCGGGTCCTCTGCAAGACAGGCGGGCGCTCTTAACCAACTAGGCCATCTCTCCAGCCCCCAGATTATATTTTAAGACAGAGTCTCACTAGGCAACCCTACCTCCCTGGCACATGCTGGGTAGACCAGGCTGGCATGAAATTTTCAGAGATCCACCTGCCCCTGCCTCGCAAGCTCTGAGATTAAAGCCATTTCCCACCACAGTTGGCAGAAATTCCAGATTTTATGTTGTGCTTCATAGAGCTCTGCAGCTCAGAAGGTAGAGCCTATGTCCCTCTCTCCCTTCCATCTAATGCCATGCCTATGACTATCACTTATAGAATACATATGTGAAGGGTTATTGGAGAGGGAGTTCAGTGGATGGAGAGTGCTGCAGGACCGTAAGGAGCTGACCTTGACTCCCAGCACTGTGACAAAGTCAATCACGCTGCTCTGCTCCTGTCAGTGAAGACAACACACTCTCTAGGGTTCCCCCAGTTCCACTGGTGAGTTCAAGTTTCATAGACCTGTCTCAAAACACAGAGGACTAAGGATATAGCATGGTGGAGTGAGGCTCTGCAAGTTCAAGGTTGAGATCCAATGCCCAGAGCCACAAAAATAAAACTAAACAACAAAGGGAAGAGGAAGAGGAAGGAAGGAAGACATCCAATGTCAACCTGTTGTCTGCACATCTACACCTACAAATGTGCATGCCAATTCAGGAACATACACACACATACATCACACAAACACACAAAGTACCTTAAAACTGAATTCAGTATCAATAAAGGAATTCTGTGTTTAAAATATAAATGAATCAAAACACTTTGTTCCATACATAAAAATCATCCTATATATAAATATCTTCCTGGGGATTTCCGAGAAAGGGAACATTTATTTATTATCATAACTGTTATTTTCTCAAAGCATATGCTAAATACAAAAACCACTGTGGAATGGTCAGATACCCAACAGACAAACTGATATAAAAATTTAGTCTTGGGCGCTGGAGTTAAGAGTGCGCGACCACTCTTGCAGAGGACCGGGTTCGATCCCCAGCAACCCACATGGCGGCCGAGAACCGCTGAACTCCAATTCCAGGAGAACTCCAGTTTCAGGGAATCTGACACAACCCTCTTCTGACCTCCACGGCATTGCACGACATGGGTGCACAGACTTGCATGCAGACAGTGCATTCATAAACATACGGAAATAAATAAAATTAATAAAAAAAAATTAAAAAAAATGTTTAGTCTTCTCAATAATTAAATATAATGAAAACTACAAAAATATACATGCAAATAAATGTATCGTATCAAAATTAATCAAAGTACACTTCATGTATGTATGATTTAAAGAGAAAATTCAGTATTCAGGAAAATGTGGCAAAATAGTTTATACTAAATAAGCATTAAGGAAAAGAAAACATTAATTTTAGTAACGAACCAAAATGTGTTTAAAAGTGAACATGTATTGACTCAGTAATTTTTTCTAGAACTATATCCTAAGAAATAAACAAAATCTGGTTAAAAGCAATCTCCAAAGAACCATCATAATTTTAAATAAATTGTTACCATGAGCACAAGCACTTAGTTCTCCCAGTACACATACTCCTGAGGAGCATTTCAAAAGCTACAGTAAGCAGAACTTGCATTCATTCTGGAAATCACAAAGAATTTGCTCTGTTTGCCACCAGCATCCCATGCTGCTCTCCTCCAGGTTTCCTGGTGTTCTAGTTTGTCTTCCATTGCTGTGACAAAACACTCTGACCAACACCAACTTGGGGAGGAAAGGGTTTATTCAGCTTACATCTCCTGGGTCACAGTTCATCACTTAGGGAGCCCAAGGCAGGAACTCAGGGCAGGAACTGGGGCAGGAGCTGAAGCACAGCCATGGAGGAATGCTGTTTACTGGCTTGCCTCCCCTGGCTCAGGCCCAGCCTGCCCTCTATACAATACACAACAATCTGCCCAGGGTGGCACACTCAATTGTGGGCCTGGGCCCTCCCACATGTGCTCGACATCAAGATAATACTCACAGATGTGGCCACAGGCCAATCCATGGAGCCAATTCAATTGAGGGTCCCTCAACCCAGGTGAGTGTCAATGTTGACACTAAAACTATCCACATAATTGACCCCTTTCAACTTGACACACAAAACACATCACTATTAAACCACCACCTCTCCAGTTCTTATCCCCAAATATGATGTTAATATTAATCATAACCTAAGACAATACACCTTAAAAGCCCCACATCCTTAAAATGTCCAAACACTTAAAAGTTCAGTCATTAAAAGTCTCAACTGTGGGCTGCTGTAAAATCAAAACAAGTACTAGTCTGTCTTATTTCAAAGGAAGAATCAGGCACACTCAAACAAAAACCTAAGTCCAGCAAAGTAGCTCAAGGCTGGACACCTGGGATTTCACTCACGATCTTCTGGGCCCAAAGGTTCAGCAGCTCCCACTCTCTGACCTGCGTCGGTGGCACACACAGCTCATTCGAAGCCCAGGCACTCCGCATTCAACCTGCTGCTGCTCTTGGTGTTCATCCCATGTCCCGGCATCTCCAAAAGCTGGGGTCGCCACTGAAACGGAGGCAGCACCTTCACAATGGTCTCTTTTAACCTCTCCTGGTGCAAAGCCTCAGCTTCTCTCCATGACCCCTGCTATCCTGGGGTCTTCACTGCACCGAGGTGCACTTCCACCAGATAGTCTTTCCTGACTCTCTCAGTGCCAAGCATCAGCTGCTCTCTGTGACCCCCCTCAAATGTTCAACACCAGAACCATAAAGAAACTCTTACACACTACCAAGTCCTGCTTCTGGCTTGAGAGGGAGCTCAGGCCCCTTCTGGACACATAGCTTCTGTGTGCGACCCTGAAGAAATTCTTCCCAGAAGATTTCAACCACAGGATGCTGGTCTCGTTTGTTACTTACAGCTGATTTTTCAGCCCCAGCTGAACAGAACCCACAGTTACACATCCTGATGATCTCTGTTCCCCTTTAAAACTAGGAACTTCACAAGCCAGGTCTCCATCTTCTACAAATCCTTCAGCAAAACTGCTCCAAGCTGCCACAGCAACAATCTTTAGCATTCAATGATGTTCCCAGCCCAAAGTCCAAACACCTCCACAATCCTTCCCACAAAACACAGGTCAGGTCTGTCCCAGCAATACCCCACTCTTCTGTACCAATTTTATTCAGTTTGTCTTCCATTTCTGTGCCAAAACACTCTGACCACACCAACTTGGGAGGAAAGGGTTTATTCAGCTTATACATCTCCTGGGTCACAGTTAATCACTCAGGGGGCCCAAGGCAAGAACTCAGGGCAGGAACCTAGATAGGGAGCTGAAGCACAGGCCAGGAGGAAATGCTGTTACTGGTTGACCTCCTCTGGCTCATGCCAGTCCGCCTTCTTATACAGTACACAACAACCTGCCCAGGGTGGCACCACTCATTGTGGGCTGGGCCCTCCACACTGCTCGACCATCAAGACAATACTCCACAGATGGGGCCAAAGGCCCCAAGCCAATGGAGCCAATCCCCAATTAGGCTCCCTCAACCCAGGTGGGTCAAGTTGACACTAAAGCTACCCGGCACACCTAGACTTAGCGTTTTCCATCAAATGAATTTCCAGACACAAAAACATAGAAGATAGTTTATAACTGTGTCCCTACCAGGTCGTGGAGGACAGCAGAGGGACCACTGCTCCAAAGTTACACTTGAAAAGCACACTTCATTCTGTTTGTCTGAGGTTTCTGGGACAGCTTCCTGAGGGACATTTCCTGTCTAGGTGATTGACATGCCCAATTGGATTAACTTTGGTGGACGAGGATAACACGTGACTTTATTTTTACCAGAAAGCCACAACTCCATTCACAGTCAGAAATAGAGATCTCATTCTTTTGACCAAAAATCATGTATCAGAGAATTAGAGAAGAAAAATATAAATCTGTGGCAGGAGGAACTAGTCTGCACTTTCAATTGGCCTCAGCAGAACCCAGCTACGTCTATCTTCCTACTTTACACTTCTTTCTTTATGTCTTTAAAAGGGGAACTGGGATACTTTTTCTCTCCTTTCACATGGAATTTCAAACTCTAGGGAAGAAAAATTTTACAATAATTTTCTCCCTCTTGAAATATCAATGTGTTACAAAGGACTTTGTAGGGGAGACTGAAGCCCATGGGAGGAGGTAGATCAGTCCCATGACCTCAAATGTACTAATTTCAACTAGCTTCTAACACACACGGGCCAAAAAAATAATAATAATAATAATGTGAGGTTTGTAGTTTGTCTGCTAAAGAGAGAGCACATAGAATCAGCAAGAAGGAGGTAAAGAAGATAAACCGGGAGTGGACAGGAAGTATATAACAATGATGTGTGGGGAGGGTGCCATCCCCAGGAAGCCCTCAGATTGGATTCTTCCCAATTAGGCATTGTGAAAGTGATCGATAAGAAGGGGCCCATTCCTGAAAGCAAAGAGCTGCCTCACTCCTAAAGAGATTTAAAAAGGATATGTGGTTAGAAAATGCCCATCCTTTCAAGTCAAAAATATGTCAGAATGTATTATATTTATAATATCCAAGTAAGTATCAGTGAGATCAAGAACGTGTTCCTGGAGAAAGGAAATGGCTGTATCAAAATCAAGATGGTGGTAAGAATCAGAGAATCATATCTCACTGAAAATCAAAGTCGAAAGTAAGAGACATTGGAGAAATCCATCACAAATCTTTAAAAAATGAAGAAACATAAACCTAAGGGGAAACAAAAGCATTAAGAAGAGTAAATTTAATTTACATTTAAATTTGGTAAATTATACTTAATTTACCAAATGCACTGTTTTCCAACTAAGTTTCAGAAAGTCTTATATTCTATAAGTAAAAAATATACTTTCTGTTGAGATAATGGAACAGCAGAGGACAGTCTTATTATGACAGATAAAATAGAATGAATTTTTCTGAGCTTATGAAAGGCCCGGGACAGCTAAGTTGCTAACATTAATGAAAAGAGAAGCTCATCTCTGGAACAAACAAGTGTTCTTGTAAGTATCCATCCGGATGCTTGGTCACAGACATGGACACAAGAAAACAGCCTTTCTACAAAGCTCGTTTTCTTACTACTAAGATCTGAACAAAAGCAAAGACATGACATCTTAGAGGAGAAACAAGAGTGAAGAGCAGAGGAAAGGCACGCATCTCACACAGGGCGTCGGGTCTTTCTGACCTCTTTCTTCACTAATATTCCTTTGTTTAATCAGGATTTCATTGTGTGCCCTTTGATGACAATATGAGCCCCAACCTCAGGGAGGTTTGCGTTAGTTTGTGGGAAGCACTAGCCTGGCCACTGGGGATTTGTAACCCTGTTCTCAGGGGATTTTGATGGATGCAGATAATGCTGAAGATCACAGGGCTCTGAGCAGCTGGACTTAAACAGAAGCCAAAAGAAACCGCATTGCTGCCTGCTCTGCTGGATTGTCGGCCAGGAACAATAGTACTCTGGTGGGTCTGAAAATTTCTAAGAACTGCCATACAACTTGTGCTCTCAGTTGCCTGTTGAAGACTATTACAAAATGCAGGTAAATCCTTCCTTTGAAGGGGGGTGGTTAAAAGAAGATTGTTTACATAAAGCTACTAGTAATACTTCTAAATCATATTCCAAATGAGCTCATAGTACTTCTGTTTGTTGCACATGAAGAAAACTTTGTACGATTTTCAATGCCAGGAAATGGAATCCCTCTCTAGAAGCCTGTTGGCATGAGGCCTATAGACCTTCAAATAACACTGGAAAGTTCCCCCACTTTTTGTTACCCACTAGAACTGAATGATGAGACCCTATTGCTGAAGACACTACATGCGTGAGCTGTAGAACAATGGAGAATCAAGCTGGTGCTTGACTCCACACCCCTCCATCTTCTCACTGCCTAGCAACTCTAGTACTGGAAGGTAAACAATAATATGGCTACGAACTGGAATGAAAAAAAAATATTTACACAAGCATGAATCCTGTGATACGTGAACTACAGTAACACTGGCCTGGCAGGAGAGTAATGCTCACGCAAACAAATAGTACCACACAGATGGTTTAAGGGAGTAAACTGCTTATCTTTTTGATTAGATTAAGGTCCACTTCATAGATGGGAGCCCGTACCAGGCATTGATATCAGGCTTAAGAGACCTGAGGCTAAGAACAGGTGACAGGATATAGAAGGACGAACACTAATACTAATTTTCCACAAATGGTTATTATAGATTAACTGACTCTTACCGTTGTTGTTTATACCTATAGATTCCATAACACATCCTCCCAACCCTGCCAACAGCTTTTCCTTATGCGCTCATGCCAGCTTAACACAGCCACCACTGACCATATACGAGCCCCCAGAGCGTTTGCGCAGTGCTTCCACTCCGCAGGGGGGCCCACGAGTTGTCAACGCCCGAGGGTGGTGGAGTGCACCACAAGGCCAACATGTTTTTTTCTGACCCTATCTGGTCCAGTTTTCTCATATGCAATTCACATAGGTGACAGCATGAGCACAAGTGTCCTGGTGCAAGCTCAACCAGACCAGAAAAAAAAAAATAAAAATCCCAGCCTAGACACGGAAGTGTGTAAAAAGATCCAAACCCACCTGAGAAAATTAAGGCAGCCAGATGACTGCTGGCTGGGAAGGGCAGACAGTCTCTTCAACCATGGGACTCTTAGTAGGTTAAGCAGGCTCCAGTAGATGGACCCACTGAAGGACATTGGAGAAACACAGTTAGATTCTATAAGCCCTTGTCTTATATACAAATGGAGCACAATAAATTGGGGCAGGTTATGAGAAGAGGTGAAGAGAGAGGAGGGGAGCCTAAATACCATCAAATTATATTGTGTGGAAAAACTCAATTTAAAAAAAGTTTAATTGAGTCAGCGACGGGGGTCTTCTTCGCATACTAACACCCAACAACAGTGGCCTGAAGGCCCTGTTTCCTTATAGTGCATGCACCAACCCTGGCTCTTACTAATTTCTTCTCCCCCTTCGTTCCACACTGTTCCCTGAGTAGTGGGTGGGGGAGGTTTAATATAGAAGTCCCAATCCAGGGACACACACACACAACACACAACACACACAACACACACTGAAAGCTGGGGTTGGCGTGTGCATTGAACTCTGTTGTATAAGGAAGTTCTTCTTGGTGAGAGTTGAGAGTTGTATTAGTATTCCTCGCACTCTCCCCCGTTACATAAATCGTAGGGAATAAAGTTTTCACTAAAGAGTGGTCATTTAGGGCAGGGATCTCCAGACATATATTCTCGGTGTGTGAACAGTTGTGGAACTCAAGAAGCCTCCTCTATTGTAAAAAGAATTTCTTTGATGAATTGTTGTGCAGTAAACATTGTCTGTTAATATAAGGATCCAGTATTTAATATATTATAAGAAATGTTCATTTGCCTAGATAATAATGAAGAAGTCATAGATTTTCCTCTAAGATCTATGACCTCTCTCCCAGGCCCATTTGTAAACTCAACTCAATTTAGACATAACCCAGCATAGAATGAAGGAAAGGTAAGTGCTCCCAACATAGCCTAGAATGTTGGGGAACTTGATAATATACTGAGGAGAGGAGATGATTCTTCTTTACGAGAGAGACTCGAATCCTAGGCTGACCAGACTCAGTGGATGACCTTGCACTAAATGGCATCTGGGTACAAATGTTGAACTGAAAAGGACGAAAAACATATAACCGACAGAATGCAAGAAATCAGTTGGGGTGTTAGGGGGTGGGGAGCAGATCCAATGGGAAAGGAGTCTAAATTGTTAAAGACATATTACATGAAATGCACAAAACTCAATAAAAATTCTTTAAATAAAGCAAATTCCAGTTTGTGCAGTGGCAGTAATAGCAGATGAGATTTAGCAGAGGGAGATTATTTCTGCTAATTGGATGATTGCTAACTGAAACAATAAAAAATCAAAACCCACTAAACATAAGTAAATACATAAATAATAGGCATTCAAGTCGAAAAAGTTTTAAAAAGATCAGTCAAGGTATATTTTGTATTTAATGGTGCAATTAAAAAAGAAAATGCTAAATATTTGAGAGTCCAGAGTCAAGTGGAATTCCAGTGTTCTGTTGGGAAGCCTAAAACAACCAGTATTCCTTCAGGTCACTAAGACTGCACTTAGAGGAGGGAGGGGCAGGAGTGTACTATGTGGATCATGGGACCGCAACATTGTTATCAGAGCACCTAACACTGTATCCACATCCACACAGCAGCCAAGGGTCACACATTCATAAACTGACAGAAAACAGAATTTAGAGCAAAGTTAGGCTCTCAAGGGCAGTATGCCAAATCCTACCCCCTAACACTGTTCCAACAAGATGATTAGTTTATTAATCTTCTTGAAGTAGGTTCCAAATCAAACACTTTAGATTGATTTGGTGCAGGCTTGACTAAAGAATTAAGTGTGCTTACTTCTAATTCTATAAAGTCTCTACTTTATAATATCCATGCATTCTGTCATCAATGGGAATTACAGAGGGAGGTTCAAATTCTAATGCAAAAAATATTTGCTTTGACAGAGTTTCACTAAATAAAGCTAACACGCATCATCTGAAGCTCAGAAATCATATTAACTTGCAAAACCAGAAAAACAGTGAATTGAAAGAAAGAAACCAACTTCTTTTACTGCTCTGATCTCTCATGTCACAAAAGGCAAACAAGAGCTTAGACCAGGGAACCAATGCGGTTTCTGCTATCCAGATCCTCTGTATGTTCATCCTGCTGGGCCTCGGATCAGCTACTACTGGTTGCTTGGTATTATGGATAACCCCATTGCTCCATACTGCACCAATTTGGAATCTGTGATCAGTTAATCAGGACATTGGCTGAAATGTCCAAATGCTCACAGAAATTAGAATCCAGGGGTGGCATGTCCATACAGCAGCTATGCCTTGGGTGCTTCTGTATCCTCCACAGAAGCAAGCACACTGTGGGTACTTAATAAATATTAAGTGGTTACACACACTTGTGGAATGATCTCCTCTGTGAGCCGGATATCTTCCCAACAGCACCTTTGATGGATGGGCATCTAACATCACCTTCCCCACCATCTACTGACAGGTATCTAATGATCTCCATGGATGGTCACTCCTTTGTTTCATCTCTCTCTAATGGTTAGAGAGCTTTGATTTCCACTAAACTGAAATCTAGCTTCAGGTAATGAGACTCTACTGGCCTGAATTCTGTCCTTTAGACAACATAAAATGAATTTTTTTTTTGTCTGTCTCTGGTTCTTTCTTCTATCTCGCATTAGTTTTAAAATTTTTAACAAAATTGCAAAGTTTTCCTCTAGAAGATATCATATGGGACCCAACACAATGTCTTTGGATTATGATTTCAGATTTGAATATTGACAGTAGTCCTCAATGTGGCTCAGGATGGAAGATAAGATACCACATATATGCAAAGAGTAATGATATCACATATTAATTTAGGAAAACCTTTAAAGGATAACCCAAGTCTTTGCTACTATGAAGCACATATTCAACAAGCACCACTAGGCTTCTTATTCACAACCCTTCCCAATTTAATCCATAAGCCAATGATTAGATCAAGGCACCTGCTTGTCTATACCCATCAGTCATTCCCATGACTACCATTGTATCACTAAAAATGTTTTAAGTAATTGCCAAGAATGATTCTATGTCATTAGAGTGGTGGAAATTAAAAGAAACTAGGATCCCTTTTCTCACTGAGGTTACAATCCATGGAGGTATGTCAGAGAACAAGTAAACTATGAGAAATAAATTTCCTATTAATATCAACATATAAAAATTGATTATAAATAAAGGCTAAAAGTGAATGTTCTATAAGAAGGTAAAATTTAAGTTGAAATCTATTTGGGGAAAATGAACCATATTAAAGGCAACAGCAACCACGTTTTAGGGCCTCTCTCTATCTCTCTTTCTCTCCTATTCGTAACCTTACCATCTCTTCTCTCTTCATCTCTCTTTTGACATATTAGACAACTTGTAAAATTATTGTCATCTACAGATTTGAAACCCATCTCTTCCTGCTTTTCACCCACATCATTGACTAAATAGTTACATAGGACAGGGTCAAGAAGAAAGAGTTTTCAGGCACCTAGAGATTTCTTTCTAGACTGCCTTGTGCAACATTTAATTACAAGGAATCTTGCCAAACTAAATAATAATCTCAGTTTCCAAAGCCACTGAGACTTTGTCCCCTACTAACCTTCTGTAAACGATAGAGAAGATATTTCCATGCCTCTTATCGGAATGCTTTCCTCCCTGGACAAGCTGTCTCCCGAGATCCAGGACACTTTGAAGACTGCATTCCCATCCCTTAGTCCACAGGTCCTTGCCTCCTGCACTTGCAACATTATCCCTAAAGGTCGCACAAATTTTCCAGGCCTGGCTCTTAACTAGAAAGCTCTGCATGTAAAGGGGTGAATATATATTTTTGGAGACAGGGTCTCCAATCCGTTACCTCCAATTCACTACAACAGCACACAAGCAACATGGCCTTGAATTTCCTATCCTCCTGCCTAGCGCTGGAATTGGAGGTGTGTGCTGCGGTGCCCCAGTTCCGGGGGTGATGGGACTAGAAACCCAGGTCCTTGTGTATGCTGGAGAAAACAAGACTCTCCAAATGAGCTATATTTCAAGCCCACAGTACAAATCTTTTCATTTGGGCTAAAGCTCCCAAACTGAAGGAGCCAACTGGTAAACCACGCCTAACCTCTATCCATTCCTATGGGGTTTTTTTTGCTGCATCACAGAACTTCTTGCTCTGTGGTTTACTTATATAGGTTTTGCTTGTCGACCTCTAGAAGGCACTCTTTTTATTTTTTTAATTTACTTATTTTTATTTTTTTAAATTTAAATTTGTTAATTGATGCTTTGGCAATTCATACATTTTTTTCCAATTCAGTTCAGTGCGTTATTTCCCTTTTCCCTTCCCCCCAACCCCCCCCCCATCCCAGATCATGCATTCATCTTGCCATATGCCTGCTGCAAGCTTTCTCTCAGTTTTTTTTTGTTCATTTTTTTAGCTATAGTGATAATCCCACGAGTATAAGCATCCTCGTGCAAAACCAATCTGCAGGCTGTTGTGCCAAACCCCTTCAGCCCCACCATCCAGTGGGGGGTGACAGGTTGTTTGTTCAATCAAGTTGATAAGATGAGTGGTCTAGAACTAACATTGCTGTAGTTTCCATTCATTTCACCATTCACCCAATAGCACCCTTACATTCACCACGCCCCTACGCGCCCTCTTCCACAGATTGTTCCCTAGGCTTAGAAAGGGCAACAGGTGGATGAGAGGGAAACAATCCACTCTTCTGAGAGCGTTTGACTTGGACTCTGGTCAATACTGGCTGGTTTCCTTCATGGGCTGACAGTTTGTCCAAAGAATAACCTGTTCGATCCTACTAGAAGGCACTCTTAATATCTTTGTAGATTCTGTAGTCTTTGTAATCACTTTCTAGAATATATTCTATACTATTTTTGATGATGAGAGTCTCATTCTCACAGCACAATGATATCATGTGCATGGGAAGTGGAGCTGGTTCATGAGCCCCAAAAGGCAGCTTGCCAACAAAAGGCAAATGAGATACCCAGAGAAATGGAGTAGAACACTGTGCACGACAGTGAAAACATGCGATGACCTCAAACATCCATTAACCGGAGAGTGGGTAAATTAACGTGAGCTGTTCACACAACAAAATGCTATCATAGCCGTTAGAAATAACTCATAGAGCTGTAAGTCCCGGCATGGATGATACTTAAAGAGCACAATGCTGAGCACATGCACATAGTGGCTTACCATTCTTGTAACAGTAAACATAGAATCAAATTCAGAATGGGGGTGGGAGCAGGAAAGGGAATATGCTCGAAATGGACTAAAAATGATATATGATGGAAATACACAAACATCAATTAAAGATTTTATTAAAAAAAAAAGAAAAGAGAGGAAGAAAAGATCTGGAGAGGGCTCAAGGGTCTTCACTTGGGTCAGTATACTTTATGAATGTAAAATATGTACCAGTAAAATATTAGGATGAGTTAAACTGGGCCACAGTTATGTAAGTCCCTCTGGTTTTTGTGTGTTTGAAAAATAACTCATTCTTTAAGTGAAAGAGAAAAGTTAAACTTCATATCCCCAAAGGAGTGACTATGTTTCTTCGCTGCTGGGAATAGATCCCAACTATTTAGTGGTTCGTTTCTTCTTTTGCTTTCTTTTTCTTTTTGTTAGCATAGTCTTACTTTAAATGAAATTCTTTCTGGAAATACTAATAGGTACAACCAATAAAGCTGAGGTGCCCTGGTGGCCTGCTCCCCACATTCCATCCATGCAACTTAACAGGTCTGCACAGATTCCATGGAAAGCAACTCTGTGGAATACAGTTTGACAGCTGCTCACATGACTAAGGATGAGAGTCTTTTGGCCGAGTCAACTAATGTGGTTTAGAGGTCTGAAATATTATCCCTTTTCTCTTCCATCAAAAAAACTAAAATGTGTAAAAATGGTCCATCTTCAAGAATGACAAAAGTTAATAGGCACAACGATTTTAAAAAACTAGCCGTTTCTTACTCTCCTATCCCACTAACCTTTAATCTAAATAAAAGACCTTAACAACTTCTGGTGTTAACAAAAGTGTTTAAAATTAAAAAGTAATAAAATGTGGTCAGGCTGTATCCATCCACATGAGAAGGCAGAGGCAGATGGGTCTCTGTGAGATTAAAGCAAGCCCAGTCGACACAGCAAATTTTCCAGGGTAGGGGAAAAAATCTCCCTTAAATAAAAGGAAAAACATGAGGTCATATAAGATGAATAAAATTAACACCTGTTTTTTATTGAGAAATCCATTATCATAAATATCAACAGTTAAAGGAGATAAATCAGTATCCTTCAAAGACTGGCCAACGTATATGTAATATAGTGTCCCTGTGACTAATAGTATATCAGTACAGAAAGCTGGTGGAGATGGCTTCCATTTCATTAATGTTTTATATTTTAACCTTTTATATTTAACAAAAAAGCATTTGTTTTCCCAGTGATTTTATGAGGCCAGAGGCAGGCGAGACCTCTGTGAGTTTCAGGCCAGCCTGGTCTAACAGAGTAGTTCCAGGACAGGCTGGGACTACACAGGGAGACCTCTGTCCAAAAGACCAAAAAAACTGCATGTAGGTTTGTGCACCCGTGTCATGCAATGCCGCAGAGGTCAAAAGAGGGTGTCGAATTCCCCTGGAACTGGAGTTAAAGACGGTTCTCAGCTGCCATGTGGGTGCTGGGGATCAAACCCGGGTCCTCTGCAAGAGCAGTCGGCGCTCTTAACCACTAGGCCATCTCTCCAGCCCCCAGATTATATTTTAAGACAGAGTCTCACTAGGCAACCCTACCTACCCTGGCACATGCTGGGTAGACCAGGCTGGCATTGAATTTTCAGAGATCCACCTGCCCCTGCCTCGCAAGCTCTGAGATTAAAGCCATTTCCCACCACAGTTGGCAGAAATTCCAGATTTTATGTTGTGCTTCATAGAGCTCTGCAGCTCAGAAGGTAGAGCCTATGTCCCTCTCTCCCTTTCTCCATCTTATGCCATGCCTATGACATCACTTATAGAATTACATATGTGAAGGGTTATTGGAGAGGGAGTTCAGTGGATGGAGAGTGCTGCAGGACCGTAAGGAGCTGACCTTGACTCCCAGCACTGTGACAAAGTCAATCACGCTGCTCTGCTCCTGTCAGTGAAGACAACACACTCTCTAGGGTTTCCCAGTCCAACTGGTGAGTTCAAGTTTCATAGACTCTGTCTCAAAACACAGAGGACTAAGGATATAGCATGGGTGGAGTGAGGCTCTGCAAGTTCAAGGTTGAGATCCAATGCCCAGAGCCACAAAAATAAAACTAAACAACAAAGGGAAGAGGAAGAGGAAGGAAGGAAGACATCCAATGTCAACCTGTTGTCTGCACATCTACACCTACAAATGTGCATGCCAATTCATGAACATACACACACATACATCACACAAACACACAAAAGTACCTTAAAACTGAATTCAGTATCAATAAAGGAATTCTGTGTTTAAAATATAAATGAATCAAAACACTTTGTTCCATACATAAAAATCATCCTATATATAAATATCTTCCTGGGGATTTCCGAGAAAGGGAACATTTATTTATTATCATAACTGTTATTTTCTCAAAGCATATGCTAAATACAAAAACCACTGTGGAATGGTCAGATACCCAACAGACAAAACTGATATAAAATATTTAGTCTTGGGGCTGGAGGTTAAGAGTGCCGACCACTCTTGCAGAGGACCCGGGTTCGATCCCCAGCACCCACATGGCGGCCGAGAACCGTCTGAAACTCCAATTCCAGGAGAACTCCAGTTTCAGGGGAATCTGACACCCTCTTCTGACCTCCACGGCATTGCACGACATGGGTGCACAGACTTGCATGCAGACAGTGCATTCATACACATACGGAAATAAATAAAATTAATAAAAAAATTAAAAAAAATGTTTAGTCTTCTCAATAATTAAATATAATGAAAACTACAAAAATATACATGCAAATAAATGTATCGTATCAAAATTAATCAAAGTACACTTCATGTATGTATGATTTAAAGAGAAAATTCAGTATTCATGAAAATGTGGCAAAATAGTTATACTAAATAGCATTAAGGAAAAGAAAACATTAATTTTTAGTAACGAACCAAATGTGTTTAAAAGTGAACATTATTTGACTCAGTAATTTTTTCTAGAACTATATCCTAAGGAAATAAACAAAATCTGGGTTAAAAGCAATCTCCAAAGAACCATCATAATTTTAAATAAATTGTTACCATGAGCACAAGCACTTAGTTCTCCCAGTACACATACTCCTGAGGAGCATTTCAAAAGCTACAGTAAGCAGAACTTGCATTCATTCTGGAAATCACAAAGAATTTGCTCTGTTTGCCACCAGCATCCCATGCTGCTCTCCTCCAGGTTTCCTGGTGTTCTAGTTTGTCTTCCATTGCTGTGACAAAACACTCTGACCAACACCAACTTGGGGAGGAAAGGGTTTATTCAGCTTACATCTCCTGGGTCACAGTTCATCACTTAGGGAGCCCAAGGCAGGAACTCAGGGCAGGAACCTGGAGGCAGGAGCTGAAGCACAGGCCATGGAGGAATGCTGTTTACTGGCTTGCTCCCCTGGCTCATGCCCAGCCTGCCCTCTTATACAATACACAACAATCTGCCCAGGGTGGCACCACTCATTGTGGGCTGGGCCCTCCCACAGTGCTCGACCATCAAGATAATACTCCACAGATGTGGCCACAGGCCAATCCAGTGGAGCCAATTCAATTGAGGCTCCCTCAACCCAGGTGTGTCAAGTTGACACTAAAACTATCCAGCATAATTGACCCCTTGTCAACTTGACACACAAAACACATCACTATTAAACCACCACCTCTCCAGTTCTTATCCCCAAAGTATGATGTTAGCATTAATCATAACCTAAGACAATACAACCTTAAAAGCCCCACAGTCCTTAAAATGTCCAAACACTTAAAAGTTCAGTCTATTAAAAGTCTCAACTGTGGGCTGCTGTAAAATCCAAAACAAGTACTGTCTTATTTCAAAGGGAAGAATCAGGCACACTCAAACAAAACCTAAGTCCAGCAAAGTAGCTCAAGGCTGGACACCTGGGATTCACTCACGATCTTCTGGGCTCCAAAGGGTTTCAGCAGCTCCCACTCTCTGACTCTGCAGTCTGTGGCACACACAGCTCATCTCGAAGGCCCAGGCCAACTCCGTCTCACACCTGCTGCTGCTCTTGGTGGTCATCCCATGGTCCCGGCATCTCCAAAAGGCTGGGGTCGCCACTGAAACTGAGGCAGCACCTTCACCAATGGTCTGTTCTGACCTCTCCTGGTGCAAAGCCTCAGCTTCTCTCCATGACCCCTGCTATCCTGGGGTCTTCACTGCACCTGAGGTGCACTTCCACCGATAGTCTTTCCTGACCTCTCACAGTGCCAAGCCTCAGCTGCTCTCTGTGACCCCCTCAAATTTCAACACCAGAACCATATAGGAGACTCTTACACACTACCAAGTCCTGCTTCTGGCTTGAGATGGAGGCTGCGGCCTCCTCTGGACCATAGCTTCTGTGTGCTGACCCTGAAGAAATTCTTCCCAGAAGATTTCACCACAGTGATGCTGGTCTCTTGTTACTTACAGCTGATTTTTCAGCCCCAGCTGAACAGAACCCACAGGTTACACAGTCCTGATGATCTCTGCTTCCCTTTGAAACTAGGAACTTCACAAGCCAGGTCTCCATCTTCTACAAATCCTTCAGCAAAACTGCTCCAAGCTCCACAGCAACAATCTTTAGGCATTCAATGATGTTCCCAGCCCAAAGTTCCAAACACCTCCACAATCCTTCCCCAAAACACAAGGTCAGGTCTGTCCCAGCAATACCCCACTCTTCTGGTACCAATTTCTATTCTAGTTTGTCTTCCATTTCTGTGACAAAACACTCTGACCAACACCAACTTGGGGAGGAAAGGGTTTATTCAGCTTACATCTCCTGGGTCACAGTTCATCACTCAGGGAGCCCAAGGCAGGAACTCAGGGCAGGAACCTGGAGGTAGGAGCTGAAGCACAGGCCATGGAGGAATGCTGTTAACTGGCTTGACCCTCTGGCTCATGCCCAGTCCGCCTTCTTATACAGTACACAACAACCTGCCCAGGGTGGCACCACTCATTGTGGGCTGGGCCCTCCCACACTGCTCGACCATCAAGACAATACTCCACAGATGTGGCCACAGGCCAATCCAATGGAGCCAATTCCCCAATTGAGGCTCCCTCAACCCAGGTGTGTCAAGTTGACACTAAAGCTACCCGGCACACCTAGACTTAGCGTTTTCCATCAAATGAATTTCCAGACACAAAAACATAGAAGATAGTTTATAACTGTGTCCTACCAGGTCCTGTGGAGGACAGCAGAGGGACCACTGCTCCAAAGTTACACTTGAAAAGCACACTTCATTCTGTTTGTCTGAGGTTTCTGGGACAGCTTCCTGAGGGACATTTCCTGTCTAGGTGATTGACATGCCCAATTGGATTAACTTTGGTGGACGAGGATAACACGTGACTTTATTTTTACCAGAAAGCCACAACTCCATTCACAGTCAGAAATAGAGATCTCATTCTTTTGACCAAAAATCATGTATCAGAGAATTAGAGAAGAAAAATATAAATCTGTGGCAGGAGGAACTAGTCTGCACTTTCAATTGGCCTCAGCAGAACCCAGCTACGTCTATCTTCCTACTTTACACTTCTTTCTTTATGTCTTTAAAAGGGGAACTGGGATACTTTTTCTCTCCTTTCACATGGAATTTCAAACTCTAGGGAAGAAAAATTACAATAATTTCTCCCTCTTGAATATCAATGTGTTACAAAGGACTTTGTAGGTGGAGACTGAAGCCCATGAGGAGGAGGTAGATCAGTCTTCATGACCTCTAAATGTACTAATTTCTAACTAGCTTCCTAACACACTGGCCAAAAAAATAATAATAATAATAATGTGAGGTTTGTAGTTTGTCTGCTAAAGAGAGAGCACATAGAATCAGCAAGAAGGAGGTAAAGAAGATAAACCGGGAGTGGACAGGAAGTATATAACAATGATGTGTGGGGAGGGTGCCATCCCCAGGAAGCCCTCAGATTGGATTCTTCCCAATTAGGCATTGTGAAAGTGATCGATAAGAAGGGGCCCATTCCTGAAAGCAAAGAGCTGCCTCACTCCTAAAGAGATTTAAAAAGGATATGTGGTTAGAAAATGCCCATCCTTTCAAGTCAAAAATATGTCAGAATGTATTATATTTATAATATCCAAGTAAGTATCAGTGAGATCAAGAACGTGTTCCTGGAGAAAGGAAATGGCTGTATCAAAATCAAGATGGTGGTAAGAATCAGAGAATCATATCTCACTGAAAATCAAAGTCGAAAAGTAGAGGACATTGGCAGAAAATCCATCACAAATCTTTAAAAAATGAAGAAACATAAACCTAAGGGGAAACAAAAGCATTAAGAAGAGTAAATTTAATTTACATTTAAATTTGGTAAATTATACTTAATTTACCAAATGCACTGTTTTCCAACTAAGTTTCAGAAAGTCTTATATTCTATAAGTAAAAAATATACTTTCTGTTGAGATAATGGAACAGCAGAGGACAGTCTTATTATGACAGATAAAATAGAATGAATTTTTCTGAGCTTATGAAAGGCCCGGGACAGCTAAGTTGCTAACATTAATGAAAAGAGAAGCTCATCTCTGGAACAAACAAGTGTTCTTGTAAGTATCCATCCGGATGCTTGGTCACAGACATGGACACAAGAAAACAGCCTTTCTACAAAGCTCGTTTTCTTACTACTAAGATCTGAACAAAAGCAAAGACATCCTTAGCAGGAGAAAAAGAGTGAAGAGCAAGAGGAAAGGCACGCATCTCTACACAGGGCGTCGGGTCTTCTGAATCTGTTCTTCATCTTATTCCTTTTTTAATCATGGATTTCATTTTGTGCCCTTCTATGACATATGAGCCCCACCTCAGGGATGTTCGTTAGTTTGTGGGAAGCACTGCCTGGCCACTGGGGATTTTACCTGTTCTCAGGGGATTTTGATGTGCAGATAATGCTGAAGATCACAGGGCTCTGAGCAGCTGATCTTAAACAGAAGCCTAAAAGCTCGCATGCTGCTGCTCTGCTGGATTGTCGGCCAGGAACATAGACTTTGTGGGTCTGAAAATTTCTAAGAACTGCATCAACTTGGTGCTCTCAGTTCTGTTGAGCTATTACAAAATGGCAGGTAATCCTTCTTTGAAGTGTTAAAAGAAGTTGTTTACATAAAGCTGCTGTAATACTTCTAAATCATTTCCAAATGAGCTCATATCTTCTGTTGTGTTGCACATGAAGAAAACTTTGTACGATTCTTCAATGCCAGGAATGGAATCCCTCTCTAGAAGCTGTTGGCCATGAGGCCTATAGACCTTCAAATAACACTGGAAAGTTCCCCCACTTTTTGTTACCCACTAGAACTGAATGATGAGACCCTATTGCTGAAGACACTACATGCGTGAGCTGTAGAACAAATGGAGAAATCAAGCTGGTGCTGACTCCACACCCTCATCTCCACTGCCTAGCACTCATAGTACTGGAAGGTACAATATATGCTACTGGAATGAAAAAAAAATATTCACCAAGCATGAATCCTGTGAACTACAGTAACAACTGGCCTGGCAAGATATGCTCACTCAAACAATAGTACCACAGATGTTATGGGAGTAACTGCTTACTCTTTGATTAGATTTAAGGTCCACTTCATAAGAGGGAGCCCGTACCAGGCATTGATATCAGGCTTAGAGACCTGAGGCTAGACAGGTGACAGGATATAGAGGAGAACCTAATACTAATTTTCCACTAAATGGTTATTATATTAAACTGACTCTTACTTTTTGTTTATACCTATAGATTAACACATCTCCCAACTCTCAACAGATTTCCTTATGCAGCATATGAAGATTAACACAGACACAACTGACCAATATAAAGAGCACAAGAGGTTTGAGAGTGCTCACTCCTAAGGAGGGGGGCAGAAAGATTGTAACAGCCAGAGGTGGTGGATGACCACAAGGAAACATAGTTTTCTAGACACCTATCTGGTCAGTTTCTCATATGAATTCACAGTAATGGTGACAGCATGAGCAAGTCCTGTGCAAGCTCAAACCAGACCAAAAAAAAAAATAAAAATCCCAGCCTAGACACGGGAAGTGTGTAAAAAGATCCAAACCCACCTGAGAAAATTAAGGCAGCAGATGACTGCTGGCTGGGAAGGGCAGACAGTCTCTTTCAACCATGGGACTCTTAGTAGGTTAAGCAGGCTCCAGTAGATGGACCCACACTGAAGGACATTGGAGAACACAGTTAGATTCTATAGCCCTTGTTATATACAATGGAGCACAATAAATTGGGCAGGTGTATGAGAAGAGGTGAAGAGAGAGGAGGGGAGCTAAATACCATCAAATTATATTGTGTGGAAAAACTCAATTTAAAAAAAGTTTAATTGAGTCAGCATGGGTCTTCTGCATGCTATCACCCACAACAGTGGCCTGAAGGCCTCTGTTTCCTTATGTGCATGCACCAACCCTGGCTCTTACAATCTTTCTGCCCCCTTCTTCCACACTGTTCCCTGAGTAGTGGGTGGGGGAGGTTTAATATAGAAGTCCTATCCAGGGACACACACACACACACACACACACACACACACACTGCAGCTGTGGTGGTCTGTGTGCATTGAACTCTGTTGTATGAAGAAGCTTCTCTGGTGAGAGTTGAGAGTTGTATTAGTATTCTCTCTACTCCCCGTTACATAAATCTTAGGGATAAAAGTTTCACTAAGAGTGTCATTTAGGGCAGGGCATCTCTCAGACATATATTCTCTGTGTGTGACCAGTTGTGGAACTCTGTAATAGCCTCCATCTATTGTAAAAAGAATTTTCTTTGATGAATTGTGTGCAGTAACACTTGTCTGTAAATATAAGGATCCATATTTAATATATGATAAGAAATTTCATTTGCCTAGAGATATGACAAGGATAGGATTTTCTCTAAGATCTATGACCTCTCCAGCCATGTGTACTCAACTCAATTAGACAATAACCCAGCATAGAATGAAGGAAATGGGAAGGAGGCCCCAAACCTAGCCTAGAATGGTTGGCAATTGATTAGTGCTGAATGAGGGAGAAGAAGTCTTCTTTAAGAGAGAGACTCTATCTAGGCTGACCAGACTCCAGTGGATGACCTTGCACTAAATGGCATCTGGGTACAAATGCTTGACTAGAAAGGACTAAACATATACGACAGAATGCATGAAATCAGTTGGGGGTATTATGGGGTGGGGCAGATCCAAATGGGAAAAGGAGTCTAAATTTGATTAAGACATATTACATGAAATGCACAAAACTCAATAAAAATTCTTTAAATCAAATCCAGCTTTGTGCAGTGGCAGTATCATAGGTAATGAGATTTATCAGAGGAGATTTTCTGCTAATTGATTATTGCTAACTGAAACTAAAAAATCAAACCCACTAAACATAAGTAAATACATAAATAAATAGGCATTCAAAGTCGAAAAAGTTTTAAAAGATCAGTCAAGTATTTTGTATTTTAATTGGTGCATTAAAAAAGAAAATGCTAAATATTTGAGAGTCAGAGTCAAAGTGAATTCCAGTGTTCTGTTGGGAAGCCTAAAACAACCAGTATTCCTTCAGGTCACTAAGACTGCACTTAGAGGAGGGAGGGGCAGGAGGTACTATGTGATTCATGGGACCCTAACATTGTTATCAGAGCACCTAACACTGTATCCACATCCACACAGCAGCCAAGGTCACACATTCATAGACAGAACAGAATTTAGAGCAAAAGTTAGGCTCATCATGCAGTATCCAAATCTACCCCTAACACTGTTCCAACAAGATGATTATTTATTAATCTTCTGAAGTAGGTTTCCAAATCAAACACTTTATGATTGATTGGTGCAGGCTTGACTTTAAAGAATTAAGTGTGCTTACTTCTAATTCTATAAAGTCTCTACTTTATAATTCATGCTTCTGTCATCAATGGGAATTACAGAGGAGGTTCAATTCTAATGCAAAAATATTTGCTTTGACAGAGTTTCACTAAATAAAGCTAACACGCATCATCTGAAGCTCAGAAATCATATTAACTTGCAAAACCAGAAAAACAGTGAATTGAAAGAAAGAAACCAACTTCTTTTACTGCTCTGATCTCTCATGTCACAAAAGGCAAACAAGAGCTTAGACCAGGGAACCAATGCGGTTTCTGCTATCCAGATCCTCTGTATGTTCATCCTGCTGGGCCTCGGATCAGCTACTACTGGTTGCTTGGTATTATGGATAACCCCATTGCTCCATACTGCACCAATTTGGAATCTGTGATCAGTTAATCAGGACATTGGCTGAAATGTCCAAATGCTCACAGAAATTAGAATCCAGGGGTGGCATGTCCATACAGCAGCTATGCCTTGGGTGCTTCTGTATCCTCCACAGAAGCAAGCACACTGTGGGTACTTAATAAATATTAAGTGGTTACACACACTTGTGGAATGATCTCCTCTGTGAGCCGGATATCTTCCCAACAGCACCTTTGATGGATGGGCATCTAACATCACCTTCCCCACCATCTACTGACAGGTATCTAATGATCTCCATGGATGGTCACTCCTTTGTTTCATCTCTCTCTAATGGTTAGAGAGCTTTGATTTCCACTAAACTGAAATCTAGCTTCAGGTAATGAGACTCTACTGGCCTGAATTCTGTCCTTTAGACAACATAAAATGAATTTTTTTTGGTCTTCTACGCATTAGTTTTAAAATTTTTAACAAAAATTTGCAAAGTTTTCCTCTATAAGATATCATATGGGACCCAACACAATGTCTTTGGATTATGATTTCAGATTTGAATATTGACAGTAGTCCTCAATGTGGCTCAGGATGGAAGATAAGATACCACATATATGCAAAGAGTAATGATATCACATATTAATTTAGGAAAACCTTTAAAGGATAACCCAAGTCTTTGCTACTATGAAGCACATATTCAACAAGCACCACTAGGCTTCTTATTCACAACCCTTCCCAATTTAATCCATAAGCCAATGATTAGATCAAGGCACCTGCTTGTCTATACCCATCAGTCATTCCCATGACTACCATTGTATCACTAAAAATGTTTTAAGTAATGTGCCAAGAATTATTCTATGTCATTAGAGTGGTGGAAATTAAAAGAAACTAGGATCCCTTTTCTCACTGAGGTTACAATCCATGGAGGTATGTCAGAGAACAAGTAAACATATGAGAAATAAAATTTCCTATTAATCAACATATAAAAATTGATTATAAATAAAGGCTAAAAGTGAATGTTCTATAAGAAGGTAAAATTTAAGTTGAAATCTATTTGGGGAAAATGAACCATATTAAAGGCAACAGCAACCACGTTTTAGGGCCTCTCTCTCTATCTCTCTTTCTCTCTCTATCTCTCTCTTTCTCTCTCTCTTTGACATATTAGACAACTGTAATTATTGTCATCTACAGATTTGAAACCCATCTCTTCCTGCTTTTCACCCACATCATTGACTAAATAGTTACATAGGACAGGGTCAAGAAGAAAGAGTTTTCAGGCACCTAGAGATTTCTTTCTAGACTGCCTTGTGCAACATTTAATTACAAGGAATCTTGCCAAACTAAATAATAATCTCAGTTTCCAAAGCCACTGAGACTTTGTCCCCTACTAACCTTCTGTAAACGATAGAGAAGATATTTCCATGCCTCTTATCGGAATGCTTTCCTCCCTGGACAAGCTGTCTCCCGAGATCCAGGACACTTTGAAGACTGCATTCCCATCCCTTAGTCCACAGGTCCTTGCCTCCTGCACTTGCAACATTATCCCTAAAGGTCGCACAAATTTTCCAGGCCTGGCTCTTAACTAGAAAGCTCTGCATGTAAAGGGGTGAATATATATTTTTGGAGACAGGGTCTCCAATCCGTTACCTCCAATTCACTACACAGCCAAAACATGGCCTTGAATTTCCTATCCTCCTGCCTAGCGCTGGAATTGGAGGTGTGTGCTGCTGTGCCCAGTTCCGGTGGTGATGGGACTAGAACCCAGGTCCTTGTGTATGCTGAGAAAAACCAAGACTCTCAAATGAGCTATATCTCCAGCCACAGTACAAATCTTTCATTTGGCTTAGCTCCCAAACTGTAGAGCACTGTAAACCACCCTAACTCTATATCCTATGGGGTTTTTATGCTGCATACAGAACTTCTGCTTGTGGTTACTTATATAGGTTTTGCTTGTCGACCTCTAGAAGGCACTCTTTTTTTTTTTTTAAGTTCACATTATTTTTATTTTTTTAATTTAATTTTTATTGATGCTTTGTGCATTTCATACATTTTTTTCCAATTCAGTTCAGGCTTATTTCCCTTTCCCTTCCCCCCCACCCCCACCCCATCCCAGATCATGCATTCTGCCATAACTGTCCTGCATCTTTCTCTCAGTTTTTTTTTTCATTTTTTAGCTATAAGTGATAATCCACGAGTATAAGCATCCTTCGTGCAAAACCAATCTGCAGGCTGTTGTGCCCAAACCCCTTCAGCCCCACCATCCAGTGGGGGGTGACAGGTTGTTTGTTCAATCAAGTTGATCAAATGAGTGTCTAGACTACATTGCTGTAGTTTCACCATTCACCCCAATAGCAGCCCTTACATTCTACCACGCCCCCTCTTCCACAGATTGTTCCCTAGGCTTAGAAAAGGGGCACAGGTGGATGAGAGGTAAAACAATCCACTCTCTCTGGAGCTGTTGACTTGGACTCTGGTCAATACTGGCTGTTTCCTTTCATGGGCTGACAGTTTGTCCAGGAATAACCTTTCGATCCTACTAGAAGGCACTCTTAATATCTTTGTAGATTCTGTAGTCTTTGTAATCACTTTCTAGAATATATTCTATACTATTTTTGATGATGAGAGTCTCATTCTCACAGCACAATGATATCATGTGCATGGGAAGTGGAGCTGGTTCATGAGCCCCAAAAGGCAGCTTGCCAACAAAAGGCAAATGAGATACCCAGAGAAATGGAGTAGAACACTGTGCACGACAGTGAAAACATGCGATGACCTCAAACATCCATTAACCGGAGAGTGGGTAAATTAACGTGAGCTGTTCACACAACAAAATGCTATCATAGCCGTTAGAAATAACTCATAGAGCTGTAAGTCCCGGCATGGATGATACTTAAAGAGCACAATGCTGAGCACATGCACATAGTGGCTTACCATTCTTGTAACAGTAAACATAGAATCAAATTCAAGAAGGGGTGGGGAGCAGGGAAAGGGGAATATGCCTAAATTGGACTAAAAAATTATGTGTGAAATACACAAAGCATCAGTTAAAGTATTTTATTAAAAAAAAAAAGAAAATAGAGGAAGAAAAGATCTGGAGAGGGCTCAAGGGTCTTCACTTGGGTCAGTATACTTTATGAATGTAAAATATGTACCAGTAAAATATTAGGATGAGTTAAACTGGGCCACAGTTATGTAAGTCCCTCTGGTTTTTGTGTGTTTGAAAAATAACTCATTCTTTAAGTGAAAGAGAAAAGTTAAACTTCATATCCCCAAAGGAGTGACTATGTTTCTTCTCTTCTGGGAATGAGATCCCAACTATTTAGTGGTTTTCTGCTTTTTCTTTTTTTAGCAATAGTCTTACTTTAAATGAAATTCTTTCTGGAATACTAATATGTACAACCAATAAAGCTGAGGTGCCCTGGGGCCTGCTCCCCACATTCCCTCCATGCAACTTAACAGGTCTGCACAGATTCCATGGAAAGCAACTCTGTGGAATACAGTTTGACAGCTGCTCACATGACTAAGGATGAGAGTCTTTTGGCCGAGTCAACTAATGTGGTTTAGAGGTCTGAAATATTATCCCTTTTCTCTTCCATCAAAAACCTAAATGTGTAAAAATGGTCCATCTTCAAGAATGACAAAGTTAATAAGTCACAACAGATTTAAACTGCCGTTTCTTAACTCTCTTCCCTACCTTTATCTAAATAACAAAGACTTAACACTTCTGGTGTTAACAAAAATTGTTTTAATTAAAAATATAAAATGGGTCAGGCATGTATTCCATCTCAACATGTAGAAGGCAGAGGCAGATGGGTCTCTGTGAGATTAAAGCAAGCCCAGTCTACACAGCAATTTCCAGGGTAGGGGAAAAAAATCTCCCTTAAATAAAGGAAAACACTGAGTCACTAAAGATGAATAAAATTACACCTGTTTTTTATGAGAATCCATTATCATAAATATCAACAGTTAAAGGAGATAAATCAGTATCCTTCAAAGACTGGCCAACGTATATGTAATATAGTGTCCCTGTGACTAATAGTATATCAGTACAGAAAGCTGGTGGAGATGGCTTCCATTTCATTAATGGTTTTATATTTTAACCTTTTATATTAACAAAAAAGCATTTGTTCCTCCAGTGATTTTATGAGCCAGAGGCAGGCGGAGCTCTGTGAGTTCAAGGCCAGCCTGGTCTACAGAGTGAGTTCCAGGACAGCTGGGACTACAGGGAGACCCTGTCGCAAAAAGACCAAAAAAAATCACTCCAATAAGACTAGCCAAGATCAACAAAATAAATGACACAAAATGCTGGAGAGGTTGTGGGGAAAGGGGAACATTCATCCGCTGCTGGTGGGAATGTAAACTGGTACAACCACAAAAGATATATGCACAGCTATGTTTATTGTAGCTCTCTTCACAATAGCAAAGACCTGGAACCAACCCAAATGCCCCTCAACAGATGACTGGATAACAAAAATGTGGTACATCTACACAATGGAGTTCTATGCAGCAGTAAAGAAAGATGACATCATGAGCTTTGCTGGTACATGGATGGAACTTGAAGCAATTATACTAAGTGAAGTAACACAATCCCAGAAAAATAAAAGGTGGTTTCCCTCATTTGTGGATGCTAACACAAAATCTGCAGTTGGTAGACAAACCGAGCAACTTTATTATTATATTTCATTGTATCTGAAAGCAACTGTGCTATTACAATGTGAATCTATAAATCTAGAATTGTCTTACCACTTATACTCACACATTGTAATTACCATATATAGATGGAGGAGATGTGGTCATATTCTAAAAAAAGAAGTATAGTTACACAACTTTATACCTGCATTCAAATTTACTGTTAAAATGTGAATCTCTAAATGTGTTTAGGAATCAACCTACAGTTTATTCATAGAATTTTAATTTTGACTTATGTGTGGAGTGTATATATGCATATTTTTGAATAATATAAAATAAAAAAGTATTGATAGCTTTATAGAATAATTTCAGAAAAAAGGAAGTGTATTCAATAATGTATTGCACTTGAGCACTGAAATACAGCATTGTTCAAAATCAAGGTTTTAAGAAAGCTCAGGTTCATTCTATAAAGTAAATATAATTTGCCAAATATGAAACATGTTTGCAGTAGTTACATACTTATAGATGTATGCCTTGACTAGAAAACCAGTGGTACCTATACCACTGAGGTGCTAAAGTTTAAATAAACACTTCAGTGCTGGGCATGGGAGATTTCCCTATGAGGCATTTTATTCTAACCTAAGAGTTTAGAATAAAAGACCTCATAGAAACAAGGTTGAAAAGGGATTAGGTAAGAGCAAAGGTTGACAAAATACTGGCGGACTATGAATGACAGCTGAGAGGCCCACCTCTCAGCTATATAGGAAGAACAGATTACCTTCGGGCTTGAAAGTTTACTGTCTCATCAGACCCAACTCAGGAGGGGCTTGCATTAGGTCCTATGTCCAAAGCCAATGTCACAGAGTACCTTGCATAGACTCCAAGACCTTTGTTCAAGCAAACCAAACATTAATTCTAGAATAACCAGTAGGCAATAAGTCAATACATTGGCTCAAAAAATAGACAAGGGCCAATGTGAAATGCCTCCATCCACCAAATGCTTAGTTTATCCACAAGGCAGAGCTCAGATCCGACAATATACAGTAACTCTTTAATCATCAGATAGTCAGGAAATTTAGTGTTCCAACTAATCAAATATTTTTTGTTAATTGTTACCACATGCAGAAGGATTACAAATTTTTAAAGAATGAGAATAAATTAAAATACACTTAACACTGCAACTAAACTGATTATAAATTAATCTTTCCCTAATTATTCAGAATGCATTTCAGGGTCATCAGAGGAGCATAAATTATCAGTGCCTGATGACTATGCAGGAAGTCACAGTTTTTCTAAAATCCTCGTTAATAGAAGCTGGGTAACAAAGACTTCACTGTTAAAGATATCACTTGGAGGATTTATGCGTTAGACATTTTCGTATGAGATGAAATATATCATTAATCCTCAACAAAAACAAATTTTTAGAGGCGATGTACTGATATCCATAGAAACAGATTAACTTGCTCGAGATTCTTAGCATGAAAGGATGTCAAAGTCAGGTTTTGAACACCACTCTGTGTATAAGAAGAGGTTGAAATGAGCAAATCTTTATTTAATGAAAGTATTCAATGAGGTTTTCTGCCTCTCTACCCAAAATGTGTACACAATCAATAAGTCCTGCTGTTTGTTGTTTGTTTTCCTAGAAGTGTTGATGGGGGAATTGGAGCCATTTTCCATATCGCTACCCACATTTACAACAGCAAATGTGGACCATGGAAGAGTGTGTATGTGTGTGTGTGTCTGTCTGTCTGTCTGTGTGTCTGTGTCTGGGTGTCTGTGTCTGTGCCTATGCCTGTGTCTGTGTCCATGGGTGTGTCTGTCAGTGTGTCTGTGTGCCTGTGTCTGTGCCTGTGTCAGTATCTGTGCCTGTGTCTGTGTCTGCGTAGTATATATGTATGTGCATGAAGTCAGAGGTCAATGTCAAATGCTTTCCTCTATCTCTCTCTACCATAATATTTTGTTTGTTTGTTTGTTCATTTGTTTGAGACAGGGCCTCCCTATAATCTTAGGTGACCAAGCTGGTCCTAATCTCACAGAAATCCACCTCCCTCTGCCTCCCAAGTCTGGAATTAAAGGCATGCACCACCCAAAGTAGTTTTTGAAACAAGATCTGTCACTGAACTTGGTGCTACACACCTGCCTACACCGGTGGGGCATCAAGTCCCAGGAATATGTCTGTTGGCGCCCCTCCCCTGGTCCTCGTACTGGGGTTATGCACAAGCATGGCTTTTATGTGAGTACTGGGCATTTGAATTCAGGATTTCATGGGTGTGTATCAAGCCCTTTAGCCATGTAGCCAGCTCCCTAGCCCCATGAAGGATTTGTGAAGATGTTTCTAGACAGAAGGAAAAATGCTAATATGGAAGATAACATCCTGGATATCTTTGGGGAAATGTTTTCAGAAACTAGACCAATAGAGAGCCCAGCTGCTTAAAACTCATCTCCTAATGGATATGAACCTTAAAACAGACTTGCTTGCTCGTATTTATGCGAGGCTCTAATTCTTATATTGCTGCTCATTTTAAACTATGAAATACATTTGACTAAGCTATTACTCATAGAAGAATATGGCCATTTACACCTTTGGGCTGGGTTTAGATCTATTTTTAAAATGAATTCCACCTGTTGTCAGGACAGAGAGGTCAGCATGTCTGCACCCCTCCCTTTCCACTCCCGTTACCTGCTTTTTAATCCTTGGCACTTTCATGTTTTTATCTGAAACCATCCTAGCTCCCAGCGCTCAGTTCTCCTTCATTCACCATTGCCAATCAAACTCTCAAGTTCAGACACCTGCTGATCCTCATCCCACAGTAGTGCCATTATCTCTACATAGCCAGTCCTACTGGACTCGCCCCAGCGAGAAAGAAAATGCAGTCAAAGTTGGGAATGTATGTAGTGACCCCAGGCTAATCTTATTCCCACGAGAGATGCTTGCTGGCAAATAGATGACCCTGTTCCCAGAAATGCTGCCCTTCCACTACTTCTGCACACAATTCTTCCAAATAAGTAGTAAAGTGACTTTCTGATCCCAAAGGCACTATAATCATCTCCTGCACCAGTCCGATAGGTTCATTGTATTGAAGAAAATGCTACATAGGTGGTAACTTGAGGTAAACATACCCATGGTTAGAAAAACCTATGCTTGTAAATAAGAATAGAGAAACAGAGGCCCCCCTTGCAAAGTCTCCTCACAGAATGATGCGGATGTACTTCTGAAACGACTGCAGCTTGATCCTTCCTTCTAATTCAGGATATTGCCCAGGGACAAAAGTTTCCTGGTCACATTAAATTTAAGGAAGTTAATATTACTGCACTGCCTGGCTGAATTAAATCAAGCACTAGTAGCAAAATTTGAAAACTCATCTGTAACTATCTTAAAACTTGGTGGTGCTGGTCATGATTCTGTGTGAAAGGTGGTGTCACTGTGAGGCACTGACTGGAACACGTTTGCTCAGTTTTGGGTTGTAGATCAATGGTGGTGACCTGTGCTGACTTGTTCAGCCAATCTCCTCTAGGAAACTCTATGGTCTGCACAGCAACTCTGCGTGGCTTGAATTAGAGATGACCTTCTGACTCTATGAGCCCGGAGGGATAACCTTCTCAAGGGAAGAAAACCGAGGTTCATTTTCAGTAGCAGTGAAAGAAGCAACACTCAGATGCAAGGTCAAGAAAATGCTACCTGGAACCTAAATAAATATCGATAGATAACAGTGCATTGAAGAACAAGGTCACTTTTATGTTCATGGAAGAAAGGTGTTAAAATTCAAATTAAGTGGTTGAATACAAAGAATGAGGGCAGTTTTTTAAGACCATTAATTATAATTTCTTAGACTTAATTTTATATCTTAAGAAATTATGAAAAGTCCTAATAAAATGTGATCAGTGACATACCTTTCAGAAAGAACAGTTAGAAGTTCAGAAATTTCTTAAGCTGACAGGAGCCCAACAGTTCACCTAATTGAACTCTTCTGCTCAAAATGAGGAAACTGAGGCATAGAGCAATTAAGCATATTTATATAAAAAGAACTTAAATGTTTAACATGTAATTAAGTAATTGCTTCCTCTCCAAAGTGTTTACCAGGCATGGTGCACAAGTCTGTAATCCCAGCCATGGGGAAGCTGAAACAGGAGAATTGAAAGTTCAAGTCCCACACAAGCTAGTTTAAGGTCATCCCAGATGATACAGCAAGACCCTCTCTCAAAAGGAAAAATTGGAAAAGGACTGAAGATATAACATAGTGGAAGAGCTCTTATCTAGAATGCCTAAGGCCCGAGGTTCAATTCTCAGTGCCAGGAAAGATGGGGGAGGGGTATAATTAATACTCTTGCATAATAAAAGTGATTGAATTTTACTTTTATGAAAATATTAACAATCTGCCTTATATTTTAGATGGTTTTTAAAATAATTCTCTAAGCTTTTTTTAAATTTTTTATCTTTTGAGACAGGATTCTTTGTAGTCCCAGATGGCCTAAAACTCACTATGTAGACCAGGTTGGCCTTGATCTCCCAGAGATCTGCCTGCCTCTGCCTCCCAGTGCTAGGATTAAAGGTGTGCATCACCACACCCAGCTACAAAGCTTCTTTTTTCAAAGCCAATTTTTATTGAAGCTTTGTACAAGTCATACAAAATTTCAAATCAAATCTAGACTCATGCCTCCCTCCCTGACCCTCCACCCCACCAGAGCTCATGCATTCTGCCAAACATTTTTTTCATCTTTTTCTCAGTCTCTTTTAAAATTTCGATGCAGTTTACTGTTTCCAGCAGAAGTTCATCATTTCAGTCACTTCTTTGACCCAGTCTTTCTGTTGTTGATGTTGTTGTTGTTGCTGTTATTCCTTCCAATATGCATCACTCTAAAATATGCATATATGCATGCCACATACATCATAGGTTTTAGCATCTTCAGCTTATGATTGATTTTTTCCTTTATTAGGCTGAAAGATATCATGTTTGAAGGCTCCTCCTTGGCAAGCCCAAACCACCATCAGTTCTGCCCTTGTGTTCCACACTGGGGTTTTCCCTTCCCATGGTCACCAAATGAGGTCCAGTAAGCACCACATCCTGTCTTGATCTTCCTGTACTGGTCTCCATGATACAGCGTGGGTAGTCCAACAATGGCAGTCTATACTCTGAAGAGGCTGAAACCCCAGTAGTAGCTCAGTCCACAAGTTGGTTGTCTCAGCAGTCCCCATCTGGCACTGAAGGCTTGGAGGATTCTTGGAGAGACATGAGTCTTCAGTCCATATTGGGAGGTTGAAAAGCTTTGTCTCATGTCTTTGAAGGATGGCAACAGCAGTGGCAGCCACAGGGTAGCTGCACTTACCAGTAAAATGGGCAAAACAACTGTGCTCTTTTTTTTTCTTTACTTTTTTGTCTTTTTACTAAGATCTCAAGTTTTATACCTGGAGTACAATTTCTCAGGCCTTACTATTTATTTATTTATTTATTTATTTATTTATTTATTTATTTATGGTTATACTTTCCTTCTGGACACAGTTAGCCCAGATTAACCAAGGGTTTTGTTTTTTTCAAGGTGCTACAAACCTTTTTAAGAACCACAATGGTGGTATTAATCTAATATTTTATTAAAATTTTCAAAAGTGATTTAGTTTTCCAAGTAATCTAGACACAATCTGCTTGCTACTCATCAAACATTTACTGAGCATTTACTGAATAATAAGTAGCACTCAAAATTCCAAAAATGTTTTTTGGTCAGAATTCACCTTTCAAAATGATGAATAAAATGTTTATATATACTGATTCTGTCTATGAGTACCTAAACCTTTCAATAACTTCCATTTTCTTCTGAAAATGGTTTTCTTTTTCTTTTTTTTTCCTTTCAAGGTCTGTAACAGGCATTGCCCTCACAAACCAGTGTCTCTCGAGTTCCATCTAGTCAACTGTTTCATTCAGCAAACACTTCATTGTTACAAGGCTGCAGGTAAGCAACTCACCCAGGAGGCAGCTCTGTCCCCATTTGTTGATAGTCTTATTTGTAATATTGCTGATTTTCCTTCACAGAGTGTAAGGCTTACTGATGAAAAAATAAGCTAAGATGTAGTTAACCAATAATGTACACAATGACAGGTCTATGAAAGTTTGACAGAAACAATATATGTCACTATAGCCCGGCAGAACAAGGTGAGCAAAGTTTGAAGTATAAAGGACAAGATCTTACAGATGAACGCTGCCGGGTTAGGAGAAAACACTGCCTGAGCTCCAACAGCCAGGCTGCAGATCCAGAAAACTGTTGCTTACTGTACCAGGGGCTTCTATGACAATCTCTGGGTATTCCAGGGAATACCTCTTTCCAAGCATTAGAAACTTTGCTAAGCTTTCTAGGCAAGAGAGGTACCACCTGGCCATGCGTTTATTATTCCCTAAGTCTTTCCTTGAGCCTGTAGTGGCCCAAAAGAACACTCCCAGACACAGCTGCCAGGCAGCCCCTGCCAACTATACTAAGAAGATCTCCCACCCCTCCAAAGCAAACCTGTTCATTCCCATAGTAACTGAAAGGCCACACAGTGGTCAGGTTACTTTGTAGATCTAGAGACAAGAGGTAAAAGGGACAGATGATTGCGTGCCCCTCACCTAGGGCACCTGGGAGCCTCCTTTCCCTGGGCTCTTGTTCTTCAGTCACCTAAGTGTGGCTCTTTGCTGAAATTATTCTTAAATGTCTTTTTTTTAACTTTTATTTACTTTTTATGTGTATGAATATACTGTCTACATGCAGGTTTGCACACCCATGTCGTACAATGCCGCGGAGGTCAGAAGAGGGTGTCAGATTCCCCTTGGAACTGGAGTTCTTCTGGAATTGGAGTTACAGACGGTTCTCAGCCGCCATGTGGGTGCTGGGGATCGAACCTGGGTCCTCTGCAAGAGCAGTCGGTGGGTGATCTTAACTGCTAGGCCATCTCTGAACTGCTAGGCCATCTCTCCAGCGCCTTAAATGTCTCGATGGAATCCTTCCTTATTTTCTCTGCTTAGTTTACTCTTTATAATGAACAATTCAGTTTTCTTCTGATAAATTTAACTGCTTGAGCTGCAGGTCTCTTCCGCAGTTATCAGAGTAAAACTGAGATTCTATTGGCTGCTAAATCACACAAAAGATTATTGTAAAGAAAACACCAAAGGGGCTTCGGAGATGGTTCAGTGGTTAAGAGCACCAGCTCCTCTTGCAAAGGACTTGAGTTCAATTCCCAGCACTCATATGACAGCTAACATCTGTCTTTAACCCCAGTTTCAGTGCATCTGACACCTCTTCTGACTTCCATGGGCACTGCACAATATGAGTGCACTTACATACATGCAGACAATACACTCATACACATAAAATGTAAATTAAAAATAAAATATTTTTAAAAGCAAAAGAAAACTGTGAATTAGTGTGCAATCATCTGAATTGCACTTAAAAATAAAAATCGATTTTACGAAAGGCGGAATGTGAATTTTGAAATAAAATAAAGGTTTTTATTTTTTATTGTAATTCACTGGTTCTCAGCTGTGAAAGACATTAAGGAATTATCACTCCAGAGCAGCTGAAATTGAATTAAAAACTTCAGTTGAAACCAATGTAAATTCAGTTTCAAGCTCAAGTTCAGTACATCACCTGGGGCACAGCACAGAACTTGGGTTCCAGACAGCTCAGGACAAAGCCTGTGATGGATGACTGAGTGGCTTCTTTCATGGGATCTCAGGATACCTGTCCCCATAAAGCAGATATTCAAGAGGATGGGCTACACAGGGTATATATCTCTGATATTATCCATGTGAGCCTCATCTGGACATCTGGACAGGACTGGTTCAGTAGAATATATATATATATATATATATTCATATATATATATATATATATATATGGTGTGTTCATGACTGTGCATGTGTGTGTACCTCTGTTCGTGCATGTGTGTGTGTGTGTGTCTACCACATGTGAGTCTGAGCCTTACTAGATACTAGTAAAGTCATTCATAGTACATGTTCTTGGTTTCTTGGTTAGAGTACATGTTCTCTAAGAACTGCTCACACCCATCATAGTGGTTTAGAAATATCCTGGAATTGCTCCAAAATGTGCCTGTATAAACATCACATATATACCAAAATTATGACCTCTGAAAATAAATTATATGTTAATTCCAAGATATGTTTAGGAATTCACAGTTTTCCTTTTAATTTTATATTACTCTAAAATATGAATACATACCTTCCACCTGAGTCAAAGAACTGACGTAAACAGTTAAATTCTGCCCAAAACAATAAACCTCTGTAGAAAAAAAAAACTTTAAAAAGACTGAGAAAAAGATGCAAGACATGTATGGCAGGATGCATGAACTGGGGAGGGGTGGGGTAGTGGGGAGCAGGGAAAGGGGAGTGTGTCTAAATTGGACTGAAAATGATGAGTGAAATGCACAAAACATCAATAAAAGTATTTTGTTTAAAAAAAAGAAGAAATGTCACGGAAAAAGAAAAGTGTTCAAAGGGTGTTTTTATCACGGTCTATCATTTCCCTACTCTGTGGAGCTTTACTGACATGGCCTGTAGATTCCTATCATTTTACTCTTATATTTTAATAGACTTCAAGCAAACATGACAACAGAAACAGAGTCTAGCAGTCATAGGTTTTGAAAGAACACCAACACTGAATGCGAACTCTTTCGACCCCTTCTCTCTGTGCTGGGCACGTGCAGACCCACCTGCCATGTCTTTGCTGAAGGGACGAATATCCACAGCCGAAGAACAGAGTAGGGGCTGGGGAGATGGCTCAGTCAGTGCAGAGCTTGCCACGCAAGCAGCAGACCTGAGTTCTGCCCCAGCACCTAACTAAACACCAGGCTTGGTGGTGCTCACTTGTGCTTAGTCCCAGTGCTGTGATCACTGAGGCAGGTGGACCCCTGAGACCCACAGGCCAGCCAATCTAGACAGAACTGTGAGTACCAGGTCCACTGTGATGCACATGGGCTAGAGAGATGGCTCAGCAGGTAAGAGCAACAACCGCTCTTGCAGAGGACCTAGGTTTAGTTTCTAATAACCACATGGCAGCTAACAATGGTGTGTAATTGCAGTTCCAGGGTTATCTGATGTCCTCTTCTGGCCTCTGCAGGCACTGTACTTACATACAAACTTACACATAATTAAATTAAAAAATTGTTGGGAGATAAAAAATGGATGGCTCCTGAGGACAGATACTACAGGTTGACTACTAGCCTTCACACACATCCATCCTCACATACAGGAAAACACACACACACACACACACACACACACACACACACGAATACTTAGCTTTAAAAAGAAAGAAATCCTACCATTTGTGACAAAAGAAATCTGGGGATATTAAGTGAAATATGCCCTACACAAAAAGACCAATGTTTTCACTTACAAGTGCAATCTTACACAATTGACCTCATAGAAGTAGGAAGAGAATAAGGGCTAGGCAGTGGGAGAGTTTGGGAAAGTGTGAGTCAAAAGTTAAACCAATTAGATAGGAGCGGAGAGATCTACTATCAGCATGACAGCAATGGTGGTCAATAACAATGTGTGGCATTCTTGAAAGGGTGATGAGAGTAGATTTAAAGATGTGAGATAACGCATTGATTAATTAGGTTGCTTTAGCCATTCCAGAAAGTACACATATTTCTTTTTTAATTTATTTATATATATAATATATTTTTTATAAAATCTAGACCCGTATCCACCCATCCCCCCACCCCACCAAAGCTCATGCATTCTGCCAAACATGCTTTTCTTTTTTTTAATATGTAAAAATATTTTATTTTTTTCATTTTTTAACAATAAGTAATAATTTATGAGTACAACCATCCTTCATGTAAAACCAATTTGCAAGCAGATGTGCCCAAACCCACACAGACCAAGGGTCCCACCATCCAGCTGGGGGGCTTGCATGTTCAATCAAGTTGATCAAATAAGTGTCCAGTCTATATTGCTGTAGTTTCACCATTCATCCCAATCACAGCCCTTACAATCTACCACACCCTCTCTTTCGCAGATTCTTTCCTAGGCTTAGAAAAGGGGCACAGGTGGATGAGAAGCAAAACAGTCTATTTTATTTGGAGCTGTCATTTTGGACTCTGGTCAATTCTGGCTGTTTCCTTTCACAGGCTGACAGTTTGTCCAGGAATAACCTTTCAGTCCTACTAATGAAGCACAGGCATTTAGATATATAGGTATTTAAACAGTACAAATTGTTATGGTAGGTTACTTTGGTATAGACACAGATATTTGGATGGTATGTTAATCTATGAATTACATATTTTTTCCTGTAAAATGTGACAGGGTCTTACTGTGGCTTATAAAATCTACTAACCACTAGAGGATGTAAGCTTGTGGCATCAGCCATGGGTTATTCCTCCAAGG
This sequence comes from Rhizomys pruinosus, assembly GCA_009823505.1. NCBI lineage: Eukaryota > Metazoa > Chordata > Mammalia > Rodentia > Spalacidae > Rhizomys > Rhizomys pruinosus. The sequence goes on along the minus strand of VZQC01015305.1, from coordinate 23,456 downwards.
AGAGACCTAATAGCCGATTAGATTTGGGATATATGAGCATATGGCTTCCACTGCTGCACAGTATTTCCAGGCAGGTGAGGTGTAGCTGGTGCTGACAGAGGAGTCTTGCTTGATTCAAGGAGACCTATATTTGCCTTACTGGTTTAGTGGCCTTTGGTAACACTCTCTGGTATTCCAGAGACCAACTGTACACTTGCAAGTGCGGTCTCACTACATCTTTCCCATAATTACCTGAGGTCTTTGACAGCAGGGCCTTATTGACTCTCTTCTTGCAGGTATCCCAGTTTACAGGCAAGAAGCCTTTACCTTTTGTGGGGGCTTGGATCCCCTGGCCAACATCTCCTTGGTAGAATAATCCACTGCTGATATCAGAGCTCTCATGTATTAATATTTTTTGCTTAAGTGCACAGCTTAAGGAGACTTTAGTGTTATATTTGGTTCTGAATAGAGAATAATCCTTTTCAAAGTTCCTATGTCAATGAGTCAATTAAAGAAGGCAGTTTTACCAGTTTTATAAGAGATTACCTCTATGACAGTTGGCTCCAATTTACAGTTAGAGAACAACCTCATCATCATCATATTCCTCCTTGTTCTATGAAAGAGAGGTAAGAAAATCTCTCCTATTAAAACTTTGTAGCACCTAGAAGGTAAGTTTCATTAGGACACATTATAAATAGTTGTTACAAGTAGGATCCACAAAGGGGTTTGATGCCTGTAGCAGTCTGGTGCTTTTCTTCCTTTCAATGTTCAGACAGCCCAACCTTTCTGCTGGCACTTCCTGGTACATCCTACACAATGCAAAGCTGTGTCTTTTCTTTCTCAGCCATTAACTTGGTGACGTTTTGACCTGTGGGAACATACAAATCTTTTCCCGTAGTTAGTTTTAAGATTTGAATTGCAAAGTTTTTGACAAAAAGGTTTCATCTATATCTCTATCCCCCCTTTTTATTTTATGTTTTTGTTTTTTTGACCCATGAGTCTCAAAAAGGTATTTGTAGTACACATACCTATAGGCAGGAATCAAGGCGCAGATTTCATCAAATTCACCCACGCTATTTTGGGTGACTATATGTCATTAACTTGGGAAGCAAACTTAATTTCTTAAGTTAAATCATCCTACAGGTAAAAGAGAATGCTACAAGATGATACTGTACAACATAAAAATTATAGAGAACATTTGTATGTGCCAATCCCAAAGTTATTGTTATACAGATTTTAAGTAAAACAAATGTGGACAACAGCAATTTATATTTCCAATTAACTAAGGTGCATTACATTTTTATCAGAACTTTTAAACCAATGTTGTTTAATATACACATATTTACTTTTACTAAGTCCTAAAACACCATGTAACCTGTAGGCAGAGTCTGAGCAAAATTGGATACTTGTTGAACTCACATCAATTAAATATACATTAATTGAACATACACCCGTGTCCCTCTCCTGCCCCTCCCACCCCTCCCGATTCACCATTTCAGTCAATTTTCTGATGCAGTCTTTCTGTTGTTGATCTTTTAATATGCATCCCTCTCCACAAGAAATATTTATAACTGGGTTATTGGCGCTAGCATCCACATATGAGGGATACCATTCACTGTTTGTTTTTCTGGGACTGTGTTACTAAAATGTGCACATGTACGCAATTGGAGTATCTATGCAGCAGTAAACGAAAGACAACATCAT
>VZQC01015305.1:0-16763 GCA_009823505.1 Rhizomys pruinosus | reverse complement strand
AAGTCTATTTTGTCTGGTATTAAAATAGCAACACCTGCTTTCTTTTTGGTACCATTTGCTTGGAAGATTTTTTCCATCCTTTCACTTTAATGTGGTGCCTGTCCTTGAAGGTAAGATCTGTTTCTTTTAGTCAGCATATGGATGGATTCTGTTTCCTAATCCAATCTCCCAGTCTATGTCTTTTGATTGGGGAATTTAGTCCATTAATATTTAAGGTTATGACTGGTAGGTTTGTGTTGCTTCCTTTTGCTTATTATCCATTTGTGGTTTGGGTTTATGTTTCTACTTCTGCAGTTGTGGTTTTATTGATTTCTCTTTCTAGGTGCCTGGGGTTGGTTGCTTCTTTCTTCTGTCCTTTGAATTGCTTCAAGTATTCTCTGAAGGGTTGGTTTTCGGGACCTGTATTCTTTCAACTTGTTTATGTGATGGGAGGTTTTTCTCTCTCCTTCAACTATAATTGACATTTTTTGCTGGGTATAGTAACCTGGGTTGGCATCTATTGTCCTTTAACACTGGGAATGCTTTTCTCTAGGTTATTCTTGCTTTCATAGTTTGCATTGAGAAGTCAGTTGTAATTCTGATAGGTTCCCCCTTATAGATCACTTGTTTGTCTCTTGTGGCTTTAAGGATTTTGTCTTTGTTTTGGGTGTCTAGCATTTTAACTATGTTATGGCATGGAGAATTTCTTTTCTGGTCTTGTCTGTTTGGAGTTCTATGTGCTTCTTGTATTTGTATTGCTTTGTCTTTTTTAGTTTGGGGATGTTTTCATCTATTATTCTGTTGAAGATCTGATCAATACCATTCTCTTGGGAGTCTTCTCCTTCCTCTATTCCTAAGATGCTTAGGTTTGATCTTTTCATAGTGTCCCACAGTTCCTGGTTGTTCTACTTTTGTGTATTTTTAAATTTTTCATAATCTTTCCTTGATGTTTTTAGTTGTTCTATGTTATCTTCCAGGTCTGATATTCTTTTTTCTGCCTCCTCCATTCTGCTTCTGAGGCTTTTTCCATTCATTTCCTCTTGATTGGATGAGTGTTTGATTTCCTTTTTCATTTCCTCTTCTGATTTCTTTAGTATTTCTACTTCTTTTTGGAGCTTCTCAATCTCTTCCTGTAGCTCTTTGCTTAGCTGGTTGGTTTCCTTATCTTTTTCAACATGGGATCTTTTTAGTGTTTCCACTTCCTTCTGGAGTTTGTCATTCTCTCTCTAGGTCTTTCTTGAGTTCTTCATTCTCTTTTCTTAGTTCTTTGATTTGCTCTTTATAATCTTGTAGTTCGTTAAATTTGTTCCCAATTGTGTTTCTGATATCTGTGTCCTGGGGCATCCCCAGAGGGATCCCACTGTAAGAATCTTCCATAGGGTTGGTAGAGCTTGGTGCGGGATTATCCTGCCCCTTTCTTGTGTTGTCTTTTCTTCGTGTTCATGGTATATGGGCTTCTCCTTGCCTGTATTCCAATGTGAGTCCTAAATGCCTCTTCACTGTGTTGAAGGCTTGCTTTGCTTACCTCCTTCAGACGCCTTCTTAATCCCAGTTGGCAGGCATGGGGGGCGTGGGCTCTTTAGCCTGCACCCTGGTACCTGTGCTTCAGCTGGTCTCAGGAGATCTCCAAGTATATATATTTCAAAATATGTTCCAGTCAATAAACATATAGTTTTATATGTCAACTTTTTAAACACTGCCAAAAATACTGAAAGTCTGCTCATTAGCCCCATTAACAAATCATGCGTGTGATTTCTGAATCTCATTTTCTCTACTGACCTGGCCCCTGCTTCCCAGCAGTAGCCCAGTATAGCTGAGTCCAGGCTTGCCAGCTTTATCAAGTCAACTTAACAAGCCACCGATGTGTCCCTAAAGCCACAAAGGCATATTTCATATGAGCCTCTGTGCTCCATGAGATGAACTACTTCATAGGAGCTAACGTGACACAATTCTCCTCTGAGAAGTAATAAAACAGTAGATCCAGTGTGGGAATTTCTATTCAGGTACTTGTGTCTATTCTGAGATTACAGTGGATTTTTAAATGGTTAGTGTTTCTGAAAGGTCAATGTATTAACTTTTGAGAACTCTCGTTAATCCTTAGGACATTTGTGCACATTTAGAAAAACACAGGTGCTTAACACATTTTGTCCAGTTAAATGGGCCTCTGTGATCTGAAATTGGCATAGGCAGGTGGCTGCCAGGTCTGCACTACTTTGGGGAATGGATGTATTTCTCCTCTACCAGCTCTCCATGGGAAAGGGAAGTGGACAGGGGAGGGAGAATGCTGACAGACAACAGCAGGGGGACTCTGCTCAGCATCTTGTCTTTGTGGTCTATCCAACTGCAAGATTTATAACCTTCTTGTTACCACGTATCAGCTTCAACACTTTCCGTGAAGTCTTCAATAACTTCGATGACATCTTGCTGAGGGGTTTTGTCATTAAAAGCCTAAAGCTGGTCATTAACAAAGCTCCTCTGCAATCATCCACCGCTGTGCTAACTCAGGCATGGATCTGACTGGAAAGTTGGGCTGCCTTGGAAACTTTGCAGAAGGATGCATTTTTATTGTGTTGGGTATATTTCTTTAGGGGAAGAAAATATAGTTTCCAATCATTTCATCATTTATTTCTCATTATCTATGGACTAACACTTCCCTCATAGACATGCTCAAATTCAACAAACACGTGTAGCACACTACTATATAATAGGCACACTGCTCAGGGCTAAATATATAATTAGGAAAAACATAGCTCCAGCCTTCAGAGGATTCATGCCCACCCCCCAAAAATTAGCCATCATTAACAAAATCTTCTATAATATGGCAGAACCTATGCAGGCATTATAGGCATTATCCTGCTCATTTATCACTGTCTCTTAGAAGAGAGGTATTCTTAGTAACTCCATATTCATGATTAAATGAATAGAGCTTTGCATGTTTGGGAAGCCAGTCTAGGTGTCTGTCAACAGAGAAAAAGATAAAGTGTAGTATACCTACAAAATTGAATTTTATTCATCCAAAAAGAAGATGGCATTTTCAGGAAAATAGGTGGTACTGGGGATCAATATGTAAAGCAAAATAAGCCAGACTTAGAAAGACAAATACATTCTCTCTCATATTCAGACCCTGGATGCAGGACAGAAAAGTAGAAAACAGATTATTAAAGAGAAGGAAGCCATCACAAGGAGGTAGAAGGGGGAATGAGAGGAAACAATGGCTTAGTTGGGTGTCAGGAAAGCAGAAGGGGGGGGCAAGAGGAGGACTAAGGAAAGGCAGTAGAGGAGAGACCCAAATTAGAACTAAAGGATCCCAAGTTCAAGACCAGTCTGAGCTACATAGCAAGTTTAAGACCAGCCTACCCTATATGAGACCCTGTCTCAGAAGAAAAGGAGATGCATAAAATGAAAGTAAAAAAAATATTTTTTTAAATCCTCAGGCATTACATGTACAGGTCCAGTTACATACATGCAGGTAATGCACTGATACACATAAAATAAAAATAATTTCTTTTTATAAATTATCATAAAATGTTTTTTTCACAAAGGAGGAGAAGGAAGAAGAGAAGGAAGAGGAAAAGAGTAGGTGGAGGAAGAAAAGGAGGAGGAGAAATCATATTGAAACCCACCTCTTTATGTGTTAATTGAATAATTTTTATATATTAGGAATGTTTTTATAATAATTTTCTCAGAGTTAGTGAGCTACTGAGTAGCAGACCCAGTTTTCAAATTCATGTCCTGCCTGACTTCAGTCATGTTTATTTGTTCCGTACAAACTCATAACAGGATTGGGCCAGTAAAAAGAAGGAAAAGGGGGCCCTAGAGATGGCTCAGCAGTTAAGATCACCGACTGCTCTTGCAGAGAAACAGGGTTCAATTCCCAGGCCCCAGATAATGGCTGACAACCATCCATAACTCCAGATCCAGTGGATCTGACGCCCTCTTCTGACCTCCCCCAGCACTGCACAACATGGATACATTTACACACAGGCAGGCAATACACTCATGAACATAAAATAATAAATGCACAAAATATAGTTTAGAAGAAGTAAAAGGATAGCTTCAGGATAAAGAAAGATCACTAAGTGAAGGCAGACAGAGGTCGAGCATGTATGAGGGGAGTTGGAGCCTAGGTTGGAACCACCGTCAGGAGAACTGAGGTCCTGGCTGCAGTTTTGCCCTGAGGAGTCATCTCCTCAGTCCTCTCTTCCTCATTTCTTCAGTGCTGAAATGGAAACAGTATCTTCCTGGAGCATTCATGTAGGAGCTTCAAGACTACTCACTGGCCTTGAGTATCCATTGCTGGAATTAAGCTTAGGAACAGAATAAAGATCCATATATCATAAGAAACAACTCTTTGAAGAACACTGAATACTGAATGTACAAAACTTCATATGAAAGAATGATTTGCAGTTGCTAGATAGCTGTTTCTGTTGCCAACTATTTGATTTTTCACCTAATTTTGTACTCTCTCAGATGGAGATAATGGAATTTTTGCTTTCTCCTCTACACATTTCAGAATGGAAATAGCTAAAGGGTCAATGTTACAACAAACATCCAGAATTCTTCAAACATGTGATGGGAAAACACAGGGTCCCTTGTATCCCCAGCTGTCCTGGAACTCACTCTGTAGACCAGGCTGGCCTTGAGCTCACAAAGATCCGCCTACCTCTGCCTCCCAAGTGCTAGGATTAAAGGCGTGTGCCACCATGCCCAGCGAAACAGTTTTAAGTACTTGATACTAACTTAAGATTCCTCATGCTGAAAATTCAGTGGTAGGTACACAGACATACTTGTTTAGAGATGGGAGTACTGACTGTTGGTCCCTGGATAGGATTCCTCTATTAAACCTCACCAGCTCAGGGCTCAGGGACCATTGCAGAAGAGAGGTAGAAAGATTGTAAAAGCCAGAGTTGGTGTATAATCATAAGGAAATGGAGTTTTCCAGGCCTTTGGAAACTTGCTCATATGAACTGACAGCAATGGTGACATCATGCACAAGACCCATGCAAACAAAACCTAGCACAGAACTGTTGTAACAGGCAGCAGGCCCCAATCTTAGCTGGGGAATTATCAGCAGCTGATCACTGCTGGGTGAGGGAGAGTCGATCTTCTTTAAAGGAATGGCTCTAGATAGGTTGACCAGACTATGTGAATGAACTAAAACCCAGGGATATGTGGGGACATAGACTTGACTTGATAGACTTTAACATACATGACAGATGCCTGAAATCTGACAGAAGGGCTGTAAAGGGGTGCTGATAGGAGAGGGTCTAAATATGATTAAGATGTGTTGTATGAAATGCATAAAATTCAATAAAAATATATATTGAGAAAAAAGATTCTAGCAGCAGCAGAATGTAAGAACAGAAAATGTGGAAAAATTTGGGTTTCTAAGAAACAGGAGAGGGAAATGGCTAACAAATAAGTCCTGTTTCTGTAGGATTTTAAATTTCTATTGTATATTTAAATTATTTGATGGAAAATAAAGAGTATACCTAAATGATAGCTCAACTTATGATTTTGTACTTTATAATGGTGAAATGATATTTGTTCAGTGGAAAAGGATGCTGGGATGTTGAATTTTGAAGTTTTCCTGGGCTATCTATGCTCCACAGTCCCGCACTCTGCCATGATGCTGAATTTTGAAGTTTTCCTGGGCTATCTATGCTCCACAGTCCCACACTCTGCCATGATGTGGAGAAGCAGCTAAGAGCCACAAGGGAGAACAGTCAAGACCACAGCAGGGGTGCTCACTTGTGATAATCAGTAGGGTAGGGCTCTACATACGTTTGGTACTTAACAATGGGTTTCTTGAGCTATAACCTTATGAGAAGTTGAGAAGCCATTACATTATGTGTCTAAAACATCTGTTCTTTGCATGTGTTCTATTCTCCATTCATACTACTTCCATTATAAGTAAAACATAATACCATTTGTTGCTTTGCTGAGACAGGGTCACTTTCATCTTAGTCTGGCTTCAAACTCACTCGTAGCCAGGCTAGCCTTGAACTTTATGACCCTCCTGCTTTTGCCCCTGAGTGCTGAGGATACAGGTATGTATCACCATGCCTGTCGTGTTCCATACACACACACACACACACACACACACACACACACACACATATATATATATTATATAAATTTTATATATATTATATATAATTATATATATTATTTTATATATATTATATATATAATATATATAAAGTTACAAGCTGGTCAGAAAGTTACATATTGATAAACATCTGTACACTGTATTTATTCTAGACAAAATATCCATACATGAGTGTATTTATTTTGGATGTGTATTAGTGACATTTTTAATATGTTCTTGTAGTAGATGTCACTGATTTGGTCTGTGTGATTTTTTTTTTTTTGGTAACAAATTACCTTTTCTGTGAACTGCCTGTACCTCCCTACCTGAAGGCTTACCACAGGGTTAGCCTAGAAAGCTGGATGAAAATCCTTTACCTCCCCACACATAACTGACTGGTTTAGAGGAAGTCACATGATATGAACTGAAGAAATCTTAGCTCTTCATTGGCATTGAGAATTGAATTGATCACTTAGCTCCTTAGGGTGGGGTCAGGTAGGCGAGCAGCTCTGTGCCATCACGGGCTGTTTCTGTCTCAGGCTCCTAAGAACAGTAAGGGGGGAGGTGCCTGTGTGAGGAGGGAGGGACGCCAAGGAGGAGGGACGCTCCTTCATTGTACTTCCTATGTGTTGGAGAGAAAATTGCTTGGAGACTTGGAGACAGTAAATCCTTAAATGGAATATTTGTAACAATCAGGCCTAAGAAACAACATTCCCATGCTTATCCATAAACAAACCAGGAATAGATTGGCTAAACAATTTGCAGAGGGATTTGCAGAGCTAAAACAGAAGCCTGGTTATGCCAAGTTCCTGATGACACTTTAATGTTACCTATATGTTAATTAAAATATGACCAATTTAAAGATGTTTAAATAGAATCAAATAATAAAATGATAAAGGGCAGTAACTAATCTCTCTCTCTTTCTCTTCTCTCTCTCTCATTTTTCCTCCTCTGTTTTTCTCATTTCCCAAAAGGAACTAGAAACATTAGCTTACATTTTAGTGCTCAATTAATTTTTTGTGGAATTTTACCTGAGGAGTTCAGTAAGTCCTACAAGCAGATACCATTAATTTAGCTATAGTGTCCATTTATGTAAGGTGGGGAGAGGTTTCATCCATCTGACGCCCTAGTGGGCTCTCACTTGCAGGGCTTCCCACAAATGTCTTCCTTGGCCTGTTATTATTTTTAATTGCTCACAGGATGGTTCTTACCAAGAAACTTCTTTTTTATTTATTTATTAATTTTAAGGGATTCACAAAGTAAGAGCACAGTTGTTTTCAGATCACATGGACATTACTCAGTTTGCCATACAATTAGGTAATTGGTGCTAGCATCCACAGATGAGGGATACCATTCATCGTTTGTTTTTCTGGGACTGTGTTACTTCACTCAGCATGATATCTTCCAGCTTCAGCCATTTACCTGCAAAACTCATGATGTCATCTTTCTTTACGGAAGAAACTTCTTGCCAACCAAGATCATCAGCACTACCTATTACCTCAAAAAAGTCTCAGAAAATCAATTAGTAGGTTGAGTTCAGCTCTTCTGAGAAGAAGTCAGATGTGTGGGACTGAGCTTTCTCTAGGGTCACAGAGCCTGATGATGACCTTTTGAGGGACAGGGAGCAACACTTCCAAGGGAATCTATGAAAGCCTTGGACACCAAGCTTAAGGAGAGATGACAGTGTCTCAGAAAATCCTCAATGCAAACATCAGAGTGCTCTCTCTCTCTCTCACACACACACACACATGCACACACACACATACACACACACACACACACACACACACACAAAATGATGTTTTGTCCTATCATAGGAAACATTACTTCACAATTTTTTTTCTCTTGGGGTAGGGGGGAATAACAAGTGAAGGAAGTGAAAGAGCATGCAGAGTGAAAGTGGAAGAGGGCGTGAAAGGCACAGAGAGAGAGAGAGAGAGAGAGAGAGAGAGAGAGAGAGAGATGAGTGAAGGGGCAAGGGAGAGAGAGGCTTGCACACTTCACAATTTTTGATGTGAGCAAGTGACTTCGTCTCTTTGAAAGTCAGTTTCCTCATATGTAAGGAGAATAATGACCTCATATCACTGTTTGGAATGGGAATAAAGGTACCAATAAAACCCCTTTGTTCCAAATTATAGAAGCTCAATCATAATGAACTTAAGGAAGTGCTTAGTAATATTTTTATGTAAGTAAAATTCATGTGTCTAAAGAAAATGCCTTTAATCCTAGCACTTGGGAGGCAGAGGTAGGCGGATCTTTTTGAGTTCAAGGCCAGCCTGGTCTACAGAGCGAGTTTAAGGACAGCTGGGGATACAAAGAGACCCTGTCTTGAAAAGACAAAAAAAAAAAAAAAAAACCTGTTTACAAACTATCAAACTGTCTTTATGTGATTAGCACTAAACAGAATGCCACACTGGAAATGAACAAAGCCACTTTCTTTTTTTTTTTTTTTCTCTTTCCCCAAATAAGCACAGGCCAATCTCAGATAAGTCATCCAGGCTCCCTCTATCCCTCTGTGGTATTTAAGCCTCATTGTCAATTTTACTGCCTTAAACTCATCTAGGAAATTGAGGCACACAAATTGTGTGTGTCTGTGGTGGTGTTTCTAGAGGATTCACTTGTGGTGACAATTAATCCTGCACTTGGAAGGCCTCATCCCACAGGGTGGAGGCTCTGACGGAACAGCCTCAGGGAAGAAAGGAGGAAGTCATGGCACTATCATCCCTGTCTCTCCTTTCTGGCCTGCCATGACTTGATCAAGTCCCCTAGTCCACCCTGTGATGTTCACGGTCTTCTCCTCAAGAACATGAGCCCAAACAAGCATGAACTGCAATAACCTCTCCTTTCTCAAAACTGCCCTCCAGGTTTCATCACAGAAATATGACAGCAATTAACACCCAGCCCATAAACCTGCTGATGGCCTGCATCTCCTTCTGGATGAAGCCTGGGAACTCAAAGGGATAACAGTGTACAGGATTCGTTTACAGGGTTAATACAAATCATTACAGGCTTATTTTTAGCAATGCACTATTCATCCGATACCACCACTGCCTTCTCATCTGTAGCCCACATCTGTCGGGTGGAATCTCAGAAAACTAGAGATCCCCTTCTCCTGTCAGAACTGACTTCTCATCCAATGGAAGAATATATTTTATGCGCCATTTAAAATTTTTCTTTTGTTTGGTTAGATTACAGCAATCTGATTGCTGTCTCCCAATAAGCCCCAGGCCTACTCAACAAATGTCAGGTTTTTAAAGAAACCACTTTGCATAGCATTTTAGAATTCCTTCTGGGTATTTCCCAAATAATTTTGTGAAGAAAAATTTGAGGACCTTTCAATAGAATGATAAGAACTGAATACGGCTATTATGATTTTAAAGGAAACTTCAGTCTCATTTTGTACTAGATCTTTGCAGCTATGACCCCTCTGCAGGAACAAGGAATGAAACTTGTGATGTAACAGTGTTCTAAGCAACAATATCCCAAGAAAAGTTGAAGGAGTGAGGTAAGGTGATAAGCCCTTCTAGAAATACATGCTATCAGTTAAGGATTATGTCTTATCATTTGTTTCCACTTATTAAAAAGAATTGCCTTGAAGGAAAACTTAGCACTGTCATAATAACAATAATATTTTCTTGAATTGTATTTCACACGTTTTCTCTATGACAAAATCCGTTTCTAACGGGGCTATTTGATTAGGGCTCAAATGGAACATCCATCAACAACATTCATCACTTGAAGTGTACTGCATGAATGCTGGGTTGGGATCCTTTAAAATCTGCCACCCTCTTCTGACCTCTGAGGCATTTCAGGACACAGATGCACAAACCTACATGCAGACAGTACATTCGTACACATAAAAAAATAATAAAATAAAATAAAATTTAAAAATCCTGTCAAGTCATTTCTTGGCTGTTAGGATATCAAATATGCAGACGCGCACTCTGCAGCTGAGCAATGCTAGGCTTTCTGTAATATCTACATGCTTTTCCCAACAAGTTCCATTCCTTCTCTTCTTGTTACATTCACCTAGAATTTGGGAAATGCAAAAGATAGTTGCTTTTATTTGATTCAATTTCAAGAAACTTAAAGCAGGCCAAACTCCTTACCTTCCACCTTCCTTAACATTCTCCTTACCCCAGCTCCTAATTACATGGCTTTACACCAATTTACATGAATTTCAGCTTTCAAAACCAATGGTCTTTGCTGAATGCAAATAAGCACATGGAAAATTTTATTAAGTTTGCATAATTGATCTTTCATCATTTCAAATGTTACCTTTGAATAGTTCCTGAAATGTCTGTCTGAAATATTCCCAGCGATGAGTGTCATCAAAAGATGGGGGGTCGGACTGGAGAAACCCATTCTCAGTGATGTAAATTACAGGGTTATTATATGTCTCCTGGAACAAGAGAGCAGAAGTTTCATTCCAAACAGATGTTAAAAAATGAAAACTCATAAAATAGGGTGCATTACCCTCTATTTTCTTGAAGCTACAACCCCAAAACTAGTTTTCATCAAATTGCACTGACCCTATTAACTTAATTTTCCATGCACTGACCCTTTATGACTAACAATGAAAAAGCAAAACTGTGCAAATGTCCATGAAGACAGTCAAATGACTCTTATTATAATGAGAAGACAGAAATATCTCTTGTCTCATCAGTGTCTGCTGATTGTCACTGTTCCTTAACCCCTTGGGCCCCTGGCAGGTACATTTTTGATTCCCCACAGAAGGGATCCTGACAACTGGTAGCTTGAAATTGTCATTTAGCTCAGCAGCACAGAGGAGTCTCAGAAAGCATCCAGCCCTCTTTCTTTAAAATGCCTTTCCTAATTGCAGCAGTGACATCCACTTGAAAAATATGTTCAAGCTTCTCCTGTAGCTGCTATGGAATTTAACAACAAATTCCACCTTTGACCACTGGTTTTAACCCTAACTCGCTAATTCTCACCAACTTAAATCCTGATCTTCGCGGACAATACTTCTTAACAGCAAGGTATTGGATGACTCTTAGTCAACCGAAGGTTTATTGTAGATTCAATTTGGTCAATGAAATGTTGGGAAGGAGCATAGAGAATTCCACAGAAGACTGACTGTTTGAATTTGCTTCTCCATTGCTGTGACAAAACACTGTGACCAATACCAGCTTAGGGAGGAAATGGTTTATTCAGCTCACATCTCCCAAGTCACAGTTCATCACTTAGGGAGCCAGAGGTAGGAACTCAGGGCAGGAACCTGGAGGCAGATGCTGAAGCACAGGCCATGGAGGAATGCTGCTTAATGGCTTACTCCCTGGCCCATATTCAGCCTGCTTTCTTATCCAATATAGACCAACCTCCCCAGGGGTATCCCAGCCCCAGTGAGCTGGGCCCTCCCACTTTACTCAACAATGAAGACAATACTCCACAGAGATAGCCACTGGCGAGTCCAATGGAGGCAATTCGCCAGCTTAGGTTCCCTCAACCCAGGTGTGTCAAGTTGACACTAAAGCTATCCAGCACAATTGACCCCTTGTCAACTTGACACACAAAGCACATCACTATTAAAACATCACCTTTCCATTTCTTCCCCAAGATATGATGTTAACACTAATATCACAACATAGGACAGTATGACCCACAGTCCTTAAAATTCCAAACACTTGAAAGTTCACAGTCTCTTAAAAGTCTCTTAACCGTGGGCTCCTGTAAAATCCAAAACAAGTACTGTTTTATTTCAAAGGGAAGAATCAGGCACACCTAAGCAAAACCTAGGCCAGCAAAGTAGCTCAAGGCTGGACACCTGGGATTCACTCGTGATCTTCTGGGCTCTAAAGGGTTCTTGGCAGCTCCCCTTCTCTGACTCTGTCATCTACGGCACACATGGCTCATCTCACAGGCTTAGGCTGGCTCCTTTCTACACCTGCTACTGCCCTTGGTGGCTGTCTCATGGTCATGATATCTCCAAAATCTGGGGTCTCCACTGAAACTGAGGCTGCACCTTCACCAATGGGCTCTTCTGACCTCTCCTGGTGCAAAGCCTCAGCTTCTCTTCATGACTCCTGAAATCCTGGGGTCTTCACTGAAACTGAGATGGCACTTTCACCAACAGCCTCTCCTGGCCTCTCCTAGTGCCAAGCCTCGGCTCTCTCTCTCTCTGTGATCCCTTCATACTTTCAACACCAGAACTACATAGAAGACTCTTGCGCATTACCAAGTCCTGCTTCCCACTTGATATGGAGACGCAGATTCTCACTTCAAAGTATCATACAAACAGCCCTGATATTCTCTACTTCCCTTTGAAAGTTCACAAGCCAGGCCCCCATTGTCTACAATAACTGTTCCAAGCTCCACAGCAACAAACTCTAGGTATTCAATGACTTTTCTAGCTCAAAGTTCCAAATGCTTCCACAATGCTCTGCAGAACACCAAGGTCAGGTCTGTCACAGCAACACCCTACAATCCTCGTAACAATTTCTGTTCTAGTTTGCTTTTCCATTGCTGTGACAAAACACTCTGACCAGTACCAACTTGGAGAGGAAAGGGTTTATTTGGCTTAGTTCTCCTAGATCACAGTTCATCACTTAGGGAGCCTAAGGTAGAAACTCAGGACAGGAACCAGGAGGCAGGAGCTGGAGCACAGGCCATGGAGGAACACTCCTTACTAGCTTGCTTCCCTGATCCATACTCAGCCTGCATTATTATACAATACAGAATTATCTGCCCAGCTGTGGCACTGGCCACAGTGGGCTGGACCCTCCCACATCACTCAATAGCCAAGAAAATATTCCCTCAACCCAGGTGTGTCAAGTTGACACTAAAGCTATCCAGCACACTAACTGATCAAGAAGTTTGAGGAGATGGAGTGACAGGATGGGAAGAGGCTTGCTCTAACACAGATTCATTTGAGCAAGTTCCTTACACCAACACTAAGCTGTTTTTCCAGTTGTTGAATTTAGCTCTAGTAGAATATAGACTCTGTGAGTTCAAAGGTTGAAATTTCACCTCCAAATTTCCAAATCCTGGAGCACTATCAGAAATATTGTCAACAAAAAGGATCTGTTCAATTAATGAATCTCAAAAGTATTGAAAATAATCTAATGCAATTCAAATGGATCCAGAGTGTGCACCTGTATGTAGCCTCTAGTGCCAACTACTTGAGACTATTTGAGCCAAGGTGACTGAAATCAGTGTGAACAACACAGTGATAACTTTGTCGGGGAGACAAAATGTTCAGTATCTAACCCAGAATGGGAACTCTGAGCACAGATAGCAAGAGACTCAGCTCAGTGTGTGGACCTGGTTGGGGATGGCCCTGAAATTCTGGCAGTGTACAGGAACACACAGTAAATGTTTGCTCCCAGCTGATTCTCCCAAGAGAGCATCCACAAGAGGGTGCTTCTAGAATTGTTACAAAGTTGAAAAGAATGCTATTAAGTTGAAGAGGCTCTGTGTCAGGAACCAAAGCCAAGAAGATACTGGGTCCAGTCTCCTGAGGACCCTTTCGTTGAAGTGACTCTCTAAGAAGAGGGTGCTGTTAGTACTGTACCTAACTTTAGGTTTGAAAGAATGAAGAACCCACTGCTTTGAAGTGAAAAGACGTCCTGGTTTAAGGGGTTAGTTTCTGGAGAAATGTAAAATCATATGTAAAATAAGGTTGCACTACTTTTTTTTTTCTTTTCTAGCTTGATAAAAACAGTAATTCAGACTTCTGCATTGCCTCCATATTCAGTCATTCACTTGTCCATTGCCTAAAGTCTTATTGACAGAAAAGCAATTATAACTAGGCATATAAACAGTAAAGTAAGCATAACCCTGTTCCTCAGGGGAACTTCTTAAGAAGCACTACAGTGACCACCTGGGTGCCTTAGGCACCCTGTGCTCCGTGGAGGCCTGGTATCACCCAGGACCTTCCAACCTTTGGGTCCCAGTTTGCAACATGGGCAGAGTTAGATGTGCACCATACAGCACAAAACCAGCATGCACCCAGCATGGGGCATGAGTTGGCCAATAGGGTACTGGCACATGAGGGCCAAAGTAACAACGTCCCCCAATCCCCCAAGCCCCCTACCCCCCAACCTCCCCACCCCCAACCCACCACCCACCCCTCCCACCACCCACCCCTCCCACCACCCACCCCTGCTCAGCCTGGGGGAGCGGTGGTGCAGAGGGTCTAGCAGGTGCAATATTAGTGATTATAGTCTGTGCAGCCAATGTTGAGGCAGTGGGACCCCAAAGAAACAAATAAATCCACATGCCAAAGACACGAGGGTGAGTGCGTTAGTGAGTGCGTGCGTGTGTATACACACACACACACACACACACACACACACACACAAAACCCATGGGAAAAGCTCATAATAAATCCACACCAAACTCTACCAACCCTACAGAAGACTCCTACAACAAGATCTCCCTGGAAGGAAACTAAGACACAGACTTTAGAAAAACAATTGTGGACATATTCAAAGAAATTAGAGAACTAAGGGAAGAGAATGACAAACTCAAGAAATACCAAGAGGGTGATAATGAAAAACATTGGCAAGAACTAAGGGGAGAGATTGAAAAACTCAAGAAGGACCTAGAGGCAGATAATGACAAACGTTGAAAAGAACTAAAGGGAGAAAATGACAAACTCCAAAAGAAAGTGGAAACACTGAAATGATCCCAGGCCACAATGCAAAGAGAAAATGACCAACAAACCAAGGAGCTACAAGATGAGAATGACAGGATCCAGAAGGAAGTGGAAACACTAAATAAATCACAGGATGGAAAAAGAAATTGAACATTCATCCAATCACAAGAAAGGATAGGAAAAAGCCTCAGAAGCAGAATGGAAGAAGCAGAAAAAAGAATATCAGACCTGCAGGATAACATGGTCCAGTTAGAATGCTCAAGTAAAGATTGTGAAATTTTTTTAAAAAAACACAAGAGTGGAACAACCAGGAAATGTGGGACACTATGAAAAGTGTCCGCCTCATAGGAATAGAGGAAGGAGAAGGAACCCAAGACAACACTATTGACCAGATCTTGAACAGGATAATAGAAGAAACTTTCCCCAAACTGAAAAAAGACAAACCCATACAAATACAAGAAACACATAGAACACCAAACAGACAGGACCAGAAAAGAAATTCCCCATGCCATATAGCTGTTAAAACACTAGATGCTCAAAACAAAGACAAAATACTGAAAGCCACAAGAGAAAAACAAGAAGTCACAAATAAGGGGAAACCAATCAGAATCACAGCTGACTTCTCAGTGCAAACTCTGAAAGCTAGAAGAAGATGGACCAAAGTTTTCCTAGTATTAAATGACTTTAGATGCCAACCCAGATGATTATACCCAGCAAAAATATCAATTATAGTTGAAAGAGAAAGAAGAATCTTTCGCAACATGAATGAGATGAAAGAATACATGTCTAAGAAAACAAAACCAGAAAATCCTTGAGGCAATCCAAAGAACAAAGGAAAGAAGCAACTATCCCTAAGCAATTAAAGAGAGAAAGCAACAAAATCATAACAGAGTAAATATAAACCTAGACCAAGAATGCAAACAAAAAATGAGGTAAAAGGAAGCAACACACATCTCTCAATAATAACTTTAAATACTAATGGTCTAAACTCCCCATTCAAAAGCCATAGACTGGGAGAATGGATTAGGAACCTGAACCCTTCTATATGCTGTCTACAAGAAACCCATCTCACCCTCAAGGACAGACAACACCTTAGAGAGAAATGATGGAAAAAATATTCCAAGCAAGCAAATGGTATCAAGAAACAAGCTGGAATGGCTATTCTAACATCAGACAAAATAGTTCTCAAAGTAAAATTAATCAGAAGAGACAAAGAGGGCCATACATACTTGTCAAAGGAACATTGAACCATGAAGACTTCACAATCCTAAATATCTATGCACCAAACTCTGGTGAACCTAACTTTATAAACACTACTCTGCAGGACCTCAAGACACAGATTAATCCTGACATACTAATAGTGGGGAACTTCAACACCTCACCAAGCCCCTTGGATAGATCAACAGGACAAAAAAATAAACAGAGAGACATCAGAAGTGAAAAATACAATACACCAAATGGACCTCACAGACATCTACAGAATATTCCACCCAAACACCAGAGAACATACTTTCTACTCAGCATCTCACAGACCATTCTCCAAAATCGACCACTTACTGGGGCACAAAAGGAACGTCAACAAATACAAAAGGATAGAAATTATTCCATGCATTCTATTAGACCACAGTGCAATAAAACTCAATATGAACACCAGAATAAGTCCAACTAGCTATAAGAACACATGGAGATTAAACAACACAATCCTAAATAAGGAATGGGTCAGGGAAGAAATAAAGAGTGAAATATAAGTATTCATGGAACTGAATGAAAAAGACAGTACAACACAACAAAACCTGTGGGATACTTTAAAAGCAATCTTGAGAAGGAAATTTATAGCCCTAAGTTCCAACATCAAAAAACAGAAATGGAACAGATAAATGATTTAACATTGCAGTTAAAAATACTTGAGAGACAACAACAAATGAACCCTAAACCCAAAAGAAAGGAAGAAATAATGAAAATCAGAACAGAAATCAATGAAATAGAAACAAAGAAAACAATACATAAAATCAACAAATCCAAAAGCTGGTTCTTTGAAACAATAAACAAAATAGACAGACCTGTACCGCAGTTAAC
>VZQC01015303.1:717354-767532 GCA_009823505.1 Rhizomys pruinosus | reverse complement strand
AACAAATGATTCCAAATGATGGATAGTTTGTGGGGAAAGGGGAATTCTCATCCACTGCTGGGGGGAAATGTAAACTCGTACAGCCACTATGGAAAGCAGTGTGGAGAACCCTGGACGACTTGGAATGAACTTTGCCGCCCGACCCAGCCATACCTTCCTGGGCATGTAACCCTCAAGACTCCCCCACCACAGAGATACATGCACGGCCATGTTATTTCAGCTCTCTTCATAATAGCAAAGGAGTTGGAACCAACACAAATGCCCTTCAATGATGAGTGGGATAGGAAAAAGGGACATCTACACAATGGACTTATATGCAGCAGTAAAGAAAGATGATATCATGAGCTTGCAGGAAAATGGCTGGACTAGAGGACATCATGCTGATTGAAGTAACACAGTCCCAGGAAAAACAACAAAATGATGAATGGATCCCTCATTTGGCATGCTAGTGCCAATCTAGTTGTAAGTATTTCTGTGTAGGGCCCCCTGAGCTTTTTTCCAAAGCCGTTGCGGAATTAATGCATATTGAAGGAACAGCAACAACAACACACAACAACAACAACAAAAACACCCAACGGATGCATTCAAAGAACTGACTGAAACCGTGAACTTCTGCCTTCAAAACAGTCAAACTTCCTCATGGAGAATATTGAGAAAGACTGCGAAAGAGATGTGAAAAAAAAAGCCTGCTTGGCAGCATGCATGAGCTCTGGTGGGGGGAGATGGGGGGGGGGGGGGGGGGTGGGCTGGGAGGGAACATGGGTCTTCTCGATTTGTTAAAAAAATAAAAAATAAATTTATGTGAAAAAAAAAGAAAAATTAAACATACCAAAAGTGGAACAACCAGGAACTGTGGGACACTAGGAAAAGATTGAACCTCCATATCATAGGAATAGGGGAAGGGGAAGAATCCCAAGAGAGTGTTATTGATCAGATCTTCAAAAAAAAAAAAAAAAAAAAAAAAAAAAAAACTAAAAAAAGACAAACCAATACAAATACACGAAGCAATAGAACTCCAAACAGACAAGATCAGAAAAAATTCTCCACGCCACACATAGTTAAAATGCTGGACCCCCAAAACAAAGACAACATCTTTAAAGCCCTAAGAGAAAAAACAAGTGCCCTATAAGGGGAAACCTATCAGAATTACAACTGGATTCTCAATGCAAACTATGAAAAGCAAGAAGAACCTGGTAGCAACAGCATTTCCCAGTGTTAACGGACCATAGTTGCCAACTCAGGTTACTATATCCAGCAAAAACGTTGATTATAATTGAAGGAGAGCGAAAAACCTCCCATAACATAAACAAGATGAAAGTATCATGTCTGAAGACCAACCCTTCAGATAATACTCGAAGCAATTCAAATAATGGAGGAAAGGAGCAACCCTCCCCCGGGCACCTAGAAAGAGACATCAATAAAAGCATAACTGCCCAAGTAGAAACCTAAACACAAAACACAAATGGATAATAAAATGAAAAGAAAAAAAAAAAAAAAAAAAAAAAACCTATCAGTCATAACCTTAAATATTCATGGACTAAATTCCCAATCAAAATACATAGACTGGGAGATTGGATTAGCAAACAGAATCCATTCATATTCTGTCTACAAGAAACCACAATCTTACCTTCAAAGGGACAGATTACCCCCTTAAAAGTGAACAGGATGGAAAAAAACTATATTCCAAAGCCAAATGGTACCAAAAAGAAGCAGGTGTTGCTATTTTAAGATCGAACAAATGACTTCAAAGTAAAAGAAATCAGAAGAGACAAAGAAGGCCATTACATCTTTATCAAAGGAAACATTCACCAAGAAGATTTCAGAATCTGAACTATATGCCCACACCCTCTGGTGCACCAAACTTTATACAGATAATTCTCCAGACCCACAAGTCACACACTAACCAAGTTAAATCATAATAGGGATTCAAACCGATTGAGTCCTTTCCTAGGTCAACAGGACAAAGAATAAACAGAGGAGACATCTGAACTGAATGATATGATACACAACATGGACCTCATATACCTCTACCGAATATTCCACTCTAATACCAGGGAATTTACACTTTCTACTCAGCCACCCATGGAACATTCTCCAAAATTGACCACATACTGGGAACACCGAAGGAGAACCTCCACAAATACAAAAAGATTGAAATTATAATTTCATGCATTCTATCAGATCATAGTGGTGCAATAAAGCTCAACATCAATGCTAGGATAAGCCCCCTACTGCCCTACAAGCAACACCTGGAGACTAAACAACAATTACTCCAGAATAATGCGGGTGCAAGGAAAGCAGATTAAAGAATTAAAAGCCTCCTGGAACTGAATGCAATTGGACACTAAACACAACAACACCATGGGATACCTTAAAGCATTCCTAAGAGGGAACTTTATAGCCTTAAGTGCATACATTAAGAAACAGAAAGAGCACATGAATGATCTAACACTACAGCTAAAAGCATTCGCACTCGAGAGGCAACAACAGATGAACCCTACACGCAACAGACAGGAAGAACAAAAAATAACACCGTTCAGAGCATAAATAATGAAATAGAAAACAAAGAAAAGAAAATACAAAAAATAATGAAGCCAAAAGTTGGTTCTTTGAACGAATAAACAAGATCGACCTCTAGCCCCTTAACCAAAAGAAAGATAGGAAACAACTCCCAAATCAATACCCAATCTGTGATTGACAATGGAAATATCACAACAGGACAATGAAAAAAAGCTCCAGAAAAAGAAAAATTATATGGGAATCTTCTTTTTTTTAAGGTTTTTAAATTTTATATTATTTATTTTTGTCTTTTTGAGACAGGGTTCCCTGTAGCCCCAGCGGTCCTGGAACCTCAACATGTAGACCCGGCTGGCCTTGAACTCACAAAGGGATCCGCCTGCCTTGCCTCCAATTGCTAGGATTAAAGGTGTGTTGCCACCACAACCCGGGTTGGGTTTTTTTTTAATTTTATTTATTCTGTATGTGTATGCATGTACTGTCTGCATGCAAGTTTTGGCACCCATGTCGTGCAATGCTGCGGAGGTCACGAAGAGTGTTGTCGGATTCCCCTGAACTGGAGTTTTCCTGGAATTGGAGTTTAGAGGTCTCGGTCCACCAGTGCGTGCTGGGATCGCGCCCGGGGTCCTCTGTAAGGCGGCGGAGCTCCTTAACCCCTAGGCCCACTCTCCAGCCCTGGGGAATATTTCACTAACCTATCTCTCTACCAAGTTTGAAAACCTAGAAGAACTGGATATGAATTGAATATCTGAACATCCTGGGAATCACCACAGCTCAAACAAGAGAGATGGGCAGCTTAAACAGACCCATTCACATATGAAGAAATCGCGGATGTAGTAAGAACACCTCCCAACCTAACAAAAGCCCAGGCCAGACAGTTTCATGGTAGGACTTCTATAAAACATTCAAAAAAAGGACCTCAACAACCATTTATTACTGAAACTGTTTAGACGGATACAATCAGAGGGGAATTTCCCAAATTCTTCTGTGACGCCGCATTCACTCTGACACCAGGCAAAGATCCAACTACAAAGGAGAATTATAGACCCATCTCCGTAATGAACACAGATGCCACAAAATTCTAAACAGGGCACTGGCAAACTGCCCATACAGACCCACATCAAGATCATCCATCATGACCAAGTCGGTTCCTACCAGAGATGCAGGATGGTTCAAACATACAAAAATCAATAAAATTAATAAATAAATAGTAAAATAATAAATAGATATTTAAAAAGATCATGTTTTGGGCTCGAGAGATGGCCTCGCGGGTAAGAGCGTGCGGACCACTCTGCAGAGGACCCCGGGTTCGATCCCAAGCACCCCCATGGTGGCCGAGGGCTGTCTGGGACTCCAATTCCAGGAGACTCCAGTCTGGGGAGTTCAACACCCTCTCCTGACCTCCGTGGCCATTACACAACACGGGTGCCCAGACTTGCCTGCAGACAGTAAATTCATACAATCCAGACATAACATTTAAAAAAAATAAAAAAAAACAAACACACCATCATCTCAATTCATGCTGAAAAAACGCCTTTGACAAAATCAGCATCCGTTCATGCTTAAAGTCTAGAAGACTCGGATTGGATGGCCATCCTCAATGTAATCAAAAGCCCTCTACAGGAAACCCACAGCCAATATCATTCCTAAATGGAGAATGCGACAGAATCATTCCCTTTAAAAGGTAGGAACTCAGCAAAAAACTGGTGACGGCTGCCCCCTGTCACCACTCTCTTCAATCTAGTGCTTGAAACACTTGCTAGGAGCAATAAGGCAGAAAGGCAATGTAAAGGATTACAATGGAACGAGGAAGTCAAAAGCTATCCGTATTTGCTGTATATGGCTCTGTTTACTTAAGGGATGGCTAACCTCCACCAGTAAATTCCTAGAAACGATTAACAATTTCAGCAAAGTGTCAGGCTACAAAATAAACCTTATAAACACAATTAGTGGCCTTTCTTTACACAAGAACAAGCAACTGGAGGGAAAGACTTAAAAGAGACCTTCCCACTCACAAAGGCCTCAAAAATCATAAAATACTAGGAACAACCTAACCAAAGACAACCAAAGCTCTTACAACAAAAATTTTAATGTTACAGACAGAAATTGAAGAAGACATCAGAAGATGGAACAAACCCTCCCATGCTCCTGCATTGGGAACATTGCTAAAAATGTCCATTCTACCCAACCCTTGTATAGATTTAAACCGCAATACAATTAAAATCCTCAAGCGTTTTTCACAGGCTTGGAAACAAAAATTCCTTAAATTCATTTGGAAAAAAAACCAAAAGAACCCGAATAGCCCAAACAACCCTGAGTGAAAAGAGCTACACCGGGGGATCTCTATACCAGAAACACTTCAAATCTAATTTACTACACGGGCTTTATAGTCATAAAAAAAAGCCTGGGGGCTGGAGAGATGTTCCCCTAGCGGTTTGGTTTTTTTTAAGAGCAACGACCGCTCTTACAGAGGACCTGGTTCGATCCCAGCACCCACATGGGCAGCCACGCACCATCTGAAACTCCAATCAAGGAGAACTCCAGTCCAGGGGAATCCAACACCATCTTCTGACCTCCGTGGCACTTGCACAACACGGGTGCACGACTTGCATTCAGCCAGTTACATTCATACACATACAGATAATAAATAAAAAATTAAAAACAATATATAAAAACAAAACAAAACAACAAAACAAAAAAACCCATCCTGGTACGGCACAAAAGCAGACCAGTTTACCAATGGAACAAAAAATGCAAGATCCAAACTTAAGCACATACAGTTTCAGCCATCTATATTTGACAAGGGGGCCCACAGAAGGCCACTGGAGAAAAAGACGAAAAACGACCGCAATCTTCAGCAAGCGGTGTTGGCAAACCTGGCTCACAACTTGTAGGAGAATGAAATTACAAAACCCCTACCTCTTTGCCCTGTACAAAAGTTTTCAAATCCAGATGGATCAAGACCCTCAACGTGAAACCCCAAACCTTGAAATTTATAAAAGAAAAACAAAAAGTTGGGCCAGCCGACTACAAGAATAGGTGTTGTAGGAACAGACTCCTAACTCAGCCAGCAGCCGCGCAAGAAATTAAGTCCAGTAATTGACAAATGGGGACCTCATTAAACTCAAAAAGTTCTGTACATCAAAAGAAAAACAATCAAGGAAGTAGAGAAAAAACCTACAGAGTGGGGGAAAACCTTCACTGCAGAAATATCTGACAAAAGCATTGATTTCTCAGAATTATAACCCCTCAAAGAAACAAAGAAAAAGAAAACAAAGAAAAAAAAAAAAAAAAAAAAAAAAAAAAGAACTGAACAGAGACTTTCACAAGTAAGGAATTAGATATGGCCTGAGAAACACTTAAAGAAGTGTTCAACAACAGGGGATGGTGGAGCATGCCTTTAATCCTCACACTGGGCGGCAGAGGCACGAGATCTCTGTGAGTTCGAGCCAAGCCAGTCTACAGACTGAGTTCAGGACAGCCAGAGATAAGAGAGACCCTGTCTCAAACAAGCAAAAAACAAAAAAAAAAAAAAAAAAAAGGGAGGAAAAAAAAAAAAAAAGAAGTGTTCAACAACATCACTCATCAATAAGAAATGCAAATCAAAACCATTTTAAGATATCATGTTACTCCAACCGGCTTGTGGTACATGACTTTAATCCCACACTCAGGAGGTTTAGAGGCAGGCCCAGATCTCTGTGAGTTCAAGGCCCGCCTGGTCTACAGAGGCACGCTCCCAGGGACAAGGATGGTACTAAAACGGGAGACCCTGCCTCAAAAAAAAAAAAAAAAAAAAAAAAAAAAGATAGATATTCAGTTCCTCCAATAAGACGGCTAGGATCCAAGAAAAAAAATGATACCAATGCTGGAGCGGTTGTGGGGAAAGGGGAGCTCTCATCTACTGCTGGTGGGAATGTAAACTCGTGGCCAGCCACTATGAAAAGCAGTGTGGGAAACCCTTGGGAAGATTTGGACTGAACTTGCCACCCGACCCCCAGCCATACCACTCCTGGGGATGTACCCTCAAGACTCACCCACCACAGAGCTACATGCACGGCATTGTTTATTTCAACTCTCTTCACAATAGCAAGGCGCTGGATGGACCAAACTCAATGCCTCTCAATTGCCGCGTGGATATAGAGAAAAAAATGTGGTTACAAATCTCTAACACCATGGAGTTCTATGCACTGATAATTAAAGACGACATCATGAGCTTGCAGGAAAATGGTGGAGCTAGAAGACATCATGCTGAGTGAGTAAAGTAAACACAGTCCCAGAAAAAACAAATGACGAACGGTTATCCCTCATCTGTGGATGTAGTGCCAATTACCTAGTTGTAAGTATTTCTTGTGTATGGCCCCCTGAGCTTTTGTCCAAAGCAGTTGGGAGTGATGCATATTGGAAACAACAACAACAACAACAACAACAACAACAGAAAGGACTGCATCGAAGAACTGACTGAAACAGTGAACTTCTGCTCAAAACAGTCAACTTCCTCATGGAGAATATTGAGAAAGAGATGAAAAACATGTTTGGCAGCATGCATGAGCTCTGGTGGGGTGGGGGAATGTGGTGGGACACAGGTCTAGATTTGTTAAAAAAATAAAAATAAATCTATGTAAAAAAAATAAAGGCATGCACTACCACTTGGATACAAAAAAAATTTGGAGAATGTTCTGTGGGGTGCTGAGTAGAAAGTATATTCTAAAAAAATAAAGAAGAACAGAAAAAAAAGAAAGTATATTCTCTTCTCTGGTGTTTGGGTGAAATATTCAGTAGATGTCTGTGAGGTCCATTTGTTGTATTTTATTGTTCAGTTCCAATTTCTAATGTCTCTCTGTTTATTTTTTGTCTAGTTGATCTATCCAAGGGGCTCAGTGGGGGTATTAAAGTCCCCCACTATTAGTGTGTTGGGATTAATCTGTGAGGACCTGCAGAATTATGTTTATATAGTTCAGTGCACCTGAGCTTAATGCATAAATATTTAGGATTGTGATGTATTCTTCCTGGTTAATCGTTTCTCTGATAAGGATGTAGTGGCCCTCTTTGTCTTTTCTGATTGACTTTACTCTGAAGTCTATTTTGTCTGATATTAAAATAGCAACTTCTGAATGGTGCTTGGTACCATTTGCTTGGAATATTTTTTTCCATCCTTTCACTTTGAGTTGGTGTATATCCTTAAGGGTGAGAAGGGTTTCTTGTAGGCAGCGTATAGATGGATTCTGTTTCCAAATCCATTCTCCCAGTCTGTCTTTTGATTGGGGAGTTTAGCCCATTGATATTTAAGGTCACTATTGAGAGATGTGTGTTGCTTCCTTTCAACTTATTCTTGGTTTGCATTCTTGGTCTAGATTTGTATTTACACTGTTATGCTTTTATTAGTTTCTCTGTTTAGATGCTTGGGGATAGTTGCTCCTTTCCTCTGTTTTTGGATTGCTTCAAGTATTTTCTGAAATGTTGGGGTTTTTTTTTGACACATATTCTTTCATCTTGTTTGTGTAATGAAAGATTTTTCTTTCTCCTTCAACTATAATTGACATTTTTTCTGGGTATAGTAATCTGAGTTGGCATCTAAAGTCATTTAGCAGTGGGAATACTTTGGTCCACGTTCTTATGGCTTTCATAGTTTGCACTGAGAAGTCAGCTGTAATTCTGATGGGTTTCCCCTTGTATGTAATTTGTTGTTTTTCTTTTGTGGCTTTCAGTACTTTGTTTTTGTTTTGAGCATCTAGTGTTTTAAATGTGATATGGTGTAGGGAGTTTCTTTTCTGGTCTTGTCTATTTGGTGTTCTATGTGCTTCTTGTATTTGTATAGGTTTGTCTTTTCAGTTTTGGAAAATTTTTTTCTATTATCTTGCCGAAGATCTGGTCAATACCATTGTCTTGGGATTCTTCTCCTTCCTCTATCCCTATGATGCAGAGATTTGGTCTTTTCATAGTATCCCACATTTCCTGGTTATTCCACTCTTGTGTTTTTTTTTTTTNAACAAATGATTCCAAATGATGGATAGTTTGTGGGGAAAGGGGAATTCTCATCCACTGCTGGGGGGAAATGTAAACTCGTACAGCCACTATGGAAAGCAGTGTGGAGAACCCTGGACGACTTGGAATGAACTTTGCCGCCCGACCCAGCCATACCTTCCTGGGCATGTAACCCTCAAGACTCCCCCACCACAGAGATACATGCACGGCCATGTTATTTCAGCTCTCTTCATAATAGCAAAGGAGTTGGAACCAACACAAATGCCCTTCAATGATGAGTGGGATAGGAAAAAGGGACATCTACACAATGGACTTATATGCAGCAGTAAAGAAAGATGATATCATGAGCTTGCAGGAAAATGGCTGGACTAGAGGACATCATGCTGATTGAAGTAACACAGTCCCAGGAAAAACAACAAAATGATGAATGGATCCCTCATTTGGCATGCTAGTGCCAATCTAGTTGTAAGTATTTCTGTGTAGGGCCCCCTGAGCTTTTTTCCAAAGCCGTTGCGGAATTAATGCATATTGAAGGAACAGCAACAACAACACACAACAACAACAACAAAAACACCCAACGGATGCATTCAAAGAACTGACTGAAACCGTGAACTTCTGCCTTCAAAACAGTCAAACTTCCTCATGGAGAATATTGAGAAAGACTGCGAAAGAGATGTGAAAAAAAAAGCCTGCTTGGCAGCATGCATGAGCTCTGGTGGGGGGAGATGGGGGGGGGGGGGGGGGGTGGGCTGGGAGGGAACATGGGTCTTCTCGATTTGTTAAAAAAATAAAAAATAAATTTATGTGAAAAAAAAAGAAAAATTAAACATACCAAAAGTGGAACAACCAGGAACTGTGGGACACTAGGAAAAGATTGAACCTCCATATCATAGGAATAGGGGAAGGGGAAGAATCCCAAGAGAGTGTTATTGATCAGATCTTCAAAAAAAAAAAAAAAAAAAAAAAAAAAAAAACTAAAAAAAGACAAACCAATACAAATACACGAAGCAATAGAACTCCAAACAGACAAGATCAGAAAAAATTCTCCACGCCACACATAGTTAAAATGCTGGACCCCCAAAACAAAGACAACATCTTTAAAGCCCTAAGAGAAAAAACAAGTGCCCTATAAGGGGAAACCTATCAGAATTACAACTGGATTCTCAATGCAAACTATGAAAAGCAAGAAGAACCTGGTAGCAACAGCATTTCCCAGTGTTAACGGACCATAGTTGCCAACTCAGGTTACTATATCCAGCAAAAACGTTGATTATAATTGAAGGAGAGCGAAAAACCTCCCATAACATAAACAAGATGAAAGTATCATGTCTGAAGACCAACCCTTCAGATAATACTCGAAGCAATTCAAATAATGGAGGAAAGGAGCAACCCTCCCCCGGGCACCTAGAAAGAGACATCAATAAAAGCATAACTGCCCAAGTAGAAACCTAAACACAAAACACAAATGGATAATAAAATGAAAAGAAAAAAAAAAAAAAAAAAAAAAAACCTATCAGTCATAACCTTAAATATTCATGGACTAAATTCCCAATCAAAATACATAGACTGGGAGATTGGATTAGCAAACAGAATCCATTCATATTCTGTCTACAAGAAACCACAATCTTACCTTCAAAGGGACAGATTACCCCCTTAAAAGTGAACAGGATGGAAAAAAACTATATTCCAAAGCCAAATGGTACCAAAAAGAAGCAGGTGTTGCTATTTTAAGATCGAACAAATGACTTCAAAGTAAAAGAAATCAGAAGAGACAAAGAAGGCCATTACATCTTTATCAAAGGAAACATTCACCAAGAAGATTTCAGAATCTGAACTATATGCCCACACCCTCTGGTGCACCAAACTTTATACAGATAATTCTCCAGACCCACAAGTCACACACTAACCAAGTTAAATCATAATAGGGATTCAAACCGATTGAGTCCTTTCCTAGGTCAACAGGACAAAGAATAAACAGAGGAGACATCTGAACTGAATGATATGATACACAACATGGACCTCATATACCTCTACCGAATATTCCACTCTAATACCAGGGAATTTACACTTTCTACTCAGCCACCCATGGAACATTCTCCAAAATTGACCACATACTGGGAACACCGAAGGAGAACCTCCACAAATACAAAAAGATTGAAATTATAATTTCATGCATTCTATCAGATCATAGTGGTGCAATAAAGCTCAACATCAATGCTAGGATAAGCCCCCTACTGCCCTACAAGCAACACCTGGAGACTAAACAACAATTACTCCAGAATAATGCGGGTGCAAGGAAAGCAGATTAAAGAATTAAAAGCCTCCTGGAACTGAATGCAATTGGACACTAAACACAACAACACCATGGGATACCTTAAAGCATTCCTAAGAGGGAACTTTATAGCCTTAAGTGCATACATTAAGAAACAGAAAGAGCACATGAATGATCTAACACTACAGCTAAAAGCATTCGCACTCGAGAGGCAACAACAGATGAACCCTACACGCAACAGACAGGAAGAACAAAAAATAACACCGTTCAGAGCATAAATAATGAAATAGAAAACAAAGAAAAGAAAATACAAAAAATAATGAAGCCAAAAGTTGGTTCTTTGAACGAATAAACAAGATCGACCTCTAGCCCCTTAACCAAAAGAAAGATAGGAAACAACTCCCAAATCAATACCCAATCTGTGATTGACAATGGAAATATCACAACAGGACAATGAAAAAAAGCTCCAGAAAAAGAAAAATTATATGGGAATCTTCTTTTTTTTAAGGTTTTTAAATTTTATATTATTTATTTTTGTCTTTTTGAGACAGGGTTCCCTGTAGCCCCAGCGGTCCTGGAACCTCAACATGTAGACCCGGCTGGCCTTGAACTCACAAAGGGATC
Source organism: Rhizomys pruinosus (assembly GCA_009823505.1). NCBI lineage: Eukaryota > Metazoa > Chordata > Mammalia > Rodentia > Spalacidae > Rhizomys > Rhizomys pruinosus. Next base: position 756,137 of record VZQC01015303.1, on the reverse strand, counting down.
CGCCTGCCTTGCCTCCAATTGCTAGGATTAAAGGTGTGTTGCCACCACAACCCGGGTTGGGTTTTTTTTTAATTTTATTTATTCTGTATGTGTATGCATGTACTGTCTGCATGCAAGTTTTGGCACCCATGTCGTGCAATGCTGCGGAGGTCACGAAGAGTGTTGTCGGATTCCCCTGAACTGGAGTTTTCCTGGAATTGGAGTTTAGAGGTCTCGGTCCACCAGTGCGTGCTGGGATCGCGCCCGGGGTCCTCTGTAAGGCGGCGGAGCTCCTTAACCCCTAGGCCCACTCTCCAGCCCTGGGGAATATTTCACTAACCTATCTCTCTACCAAGTTTGAAAACCTAGAAGAACTGGATATGAATTGAATATCTGAACATCCTGGGAATCACCACAGCTCAAACAAGAGAGATGGGCAGCTTAAACAGACCCATTCACATATGAAGAAATCGCGGATGTAGTAAGAACACCTCCCAACCTAACAAAAGCCCAGGCCAGACAGTTTCATGGTAGGACTTCTATAAAACATTCAAAAAAAGGACCTCAACAACCATTTATTACTGAAACTGTTTAGACGGATACAATCAGAGGGGAATTTCCCAAATTCTTCTGTGACGCCGCATTCACTCTGACACCAGGCAAAGATCCAACTACAAAGGAGAATTATAGACCCATCTCCGTAATGAACACAGATGCCACAAAATTCTAAACAGGGCACTGGCAAACTGCCCATACAGACCCACATCAAGATCATCCATCATGACCAAGTCGGTTCCTACCAGAGATGCAGGATGGTTCAAACATACAAAAATCAATAAAATTAATAAATAAATAGTAAAATAATAAATAGATATTTAAAAAGATCATGTTTTGGGCTCGAGAGATGGCCTCGCGGGTAAGAGCGTGCGGACCACTCTGCAGAGGACCCCGGGTTCGATCCCAAGCACCCCCATGGTGGCCGAGGGCTGTCTGGGACTCCAATTCCAGGAGACTCCAGTCTGGGGAGTTCAACACCCTCTCCTGACCTCCGTGGCCATTACACAACACGGGTGCCCAGACTTGCCTGCAGACAGTAAATTCATACAATCCAGACATAACATTTAAAAAAAATAAAAAAAAACAAACACACCATCATCTCAATTCATGCTGAAAAAACGCCTTTGACAAAATCAGCATCCGTTCATGCTTAAAGTCTAGAAGACTCGGATTGGATGGCCATCCTCAATGTAATCAAAAGCCCTCTACAGGAAACCCACAGCCAATATCATTCCTAAATGGAGAATGCGACAGAATCATTCCCTTTAAAAGGTAGGAACTCAGCAAAAAACTGGTGACGGCTGCCCCCTGTCACCACTCTCTTCAATCTAGTGCTTGAAACACTTGCTAGGAGCAATAAGGCAGAAAGGCAATGTAAAGGATTACAATGGAACGAGGAAGTCAAAAGCTATCCGTATTTGCTGTATATGGCTCTGTTTACTTAAGGGATGGCTAACCTCCACCAGTAAATTCCTAGAAACGATTAACAATTTCAGCAAAGTGTCAGGCTACAAAATAAACCTTATAAACACAATTAGTGGCCTTTCTTTACACAAGAACAAGCAACTGGAGGGAAAGACTTAAAAGAGACCTTCCCACTCACAAAGGCCTCAAAAATCATAAAATACTAGGAACAACCTAACCAAAGACAACCAAAGCTCTTACAACAAAAATTTTAATGTTACAGACAGAAATTGAAGAAGACATCAGAAGATGGAACAAACCCTCCCATGCTCCTGCATTGGGAACATTGCTAAAAATGTCCATTCTACCCAACCCTTGTATAGATTTAAACCGCAATACAATTAAAATCCTCAAGCGTTTTTCACAGGCTTGGAAACAAAAATTCCTTAAATTCATTTGGAAAAAAAACCAAAAGAACCCGAATAGCCCAAACAACCCTGAGTGAAAAGAGCTACACCGGGGGATCTCTATACCAGAAACACTTCAAATCTAATTTACTACACGGGCTTTATAGTCATAAAAAAAAGCCTGGGGGCTGGAGAGATGTTCCCCTAGCGGTTTGGTTTTTTTTAAGAGCAACGACCGCTCTTACAGAGGACCTGGTTCGATCCCAGCACCCACATGGGCAGCCACGCACCATCTGAAACTCCAATCAAGGAGAACTCCAGTCCAGGGGAATCCAACACCATCTTCTGACCTCCGTGGCACTTGCACAACACGGGTGCACGACTTGCATTCAGCCAGTTACATTCATACACATACAGATAATAAATAAAAAATTAAAAACAATATATAAAAACAAAACAAAACAACAAAACAAAAAAACCCATCCTGGTACGGCACAAAAGCAGACCAGTTTACCAATGGAACAAAAAATGCAAGATCCAAACTTAAGCACATACAGTTTCAGCCATCTATATTTGACAAGGGGGCCCACAGAAGGCCACTGGAGAAAAAGACGAAAAACGACCGCAATCTTCAGCAAGCGGTGTTGGCAAACCTGGCTCACAACTTGTAGGAGAATGAAATTACAAAACCCCTACCTCTTTGCCCTGTACAAAAGTTTTCAAATCCAGATGGATCAAGACCCTCAACGTGAAACCCCAAACCTTGAAATTTATAAAAGAAAAACAAAAAGTTGGGCCAGCCGACTACAAGAATAGGTGTTGTAGGAACAGACTCCTAACTCAGCCAGCAGCCGCGCAAGAAATTAAGTCCAGTAATTGACAAATGGGGACCTCATTAAACTCAAAAAGTTCTGTACATCAAAAGAAAAACAATCAAGGAAGTAGAGAAAAAACCTACAGAGTGGGGGAAAACCTTCACTGCAGAAATATCTGACAAAAGCATTGATTTCTCAGAATTATAACCCCTCAAAGAAACAAAGAAAAAGAAAACAAAGAAAAAAAAAAAAAAAAAAAAAAAAAAAAGAACTGAACAGAGACTTTCACAAGTAAGGAATTAGATATGGCCTGAGAAACACTTAAAGAAGTGTTCAACAACAGGGGATGGTGGAGCATGCCTTTAATCCTCACACTGGGCGGCAGAGGCACGAGATCTCTGTGAGTTCGAGCCAAGCCAGTCTACAGACTGAGTTCAGGACAGCCAGAGATAAGAGAGACCCTGTCTCAAACAAGCAAAAAACAAAAAAAAAAAAAAAAAAAAGGGAGGAAAAAAAAAAAAAAAGAAGTGTTCAACAACATCACTCATCAATAAGAAATGCAAATCAAAACCATTTTAAGATATCATGTTACTCCAACCGGCTTGTGGTACATGACTTTAATCCCACACTCAGGAGGTTTAGAGGCAGGCCCAGATCTCTGTGAGTTCAAGGCCCGCCTGGTCTACAGAGGCACGCTCCCAGGGACAAGGATGGTACTAAAACGGGAGACCCTGCCTCAAAAAAAAAAAAAAAAAAAAAAAAAAAAGATAGATATTCAGTTCCTCCAATAAGACGGCTAGGATCCAAGAAAAAAAATGATACCAATGCTGGAGCGGTTGTGGGGAAAGGGGAGCTCTCATCTACTGCTGGTGGGAATGTAAACTCGTGGCCAGCCACTATGAAAAGCAGTGTGGGAAACCCTTGGGAAGATTTGGACTGAACTTGCCACCCGACCCCCAGCCATACCACTCCTGGGGATGTACCCTCAAGACTCACCCACCACAGAGCTACATGCACGGCATTGTTTATTTCAACTCTCTTCACAATAGCAAGGCGCTGGATGGACCAAACTCAATGCCTCTCAATTGCCGCGTGGATATAGAGAAAAAAATGTGGTTACAAATCTCTAACACCATGGAGTTCTATGCACTGATAATTAAAGACGACATCATGAGCTTGCAGGAAAATGGTGGAGCTAGAAGACATCATGCTGAGTGAGTAAAGTAAACACAGTCCCAGAAAAAACAAATGACGAACGGTTATCCCTCATCTGTGGATGTAGTGCCAATTACCTAGTTGTAAGTATTTCTTGTGTATGGCCCCTTGAGCTGTTGTTCAAGCAGTTGGGAAGGATGCATATTGGAAACAACACAACAACAACAACAAACAAACAACAGAAAGGGACTTGCATCGGAAGAACTGACTGAAAACAGTGAACTTCTGCTCCAAAACAGTCAACTTCCTCATGGAGAATATTGAGAACAGAGCTGAAAAAAACATGTTGGCGCATGCATGAGCTCTGTGGGGTGGGGGGAATGTGGTGGAACAGGTCTAGATTTGTTAAAAAAATAACAAATAAATCTATGTAAAAAAAAAAAGGCATGCACTCCACTTGGATACAAAACAAAAAATTTCGGAGAATGTTCTGTGGGTGCTGACGTAGCAAGTATTCTTCTACAAAAATATAGAACAGAACAGAAAAAAACGAAAGTATATTCTTTCTCTGGGTTGGGTGGAATATTCAGACGATGTCTGTGAGGTCCATTTGTTGATTTTATGTTCATTCCACTTTCTAATGTCTCTCTGTTTATTTTTTGTTCTAGTTGATCTATCCAAGGGCCTCAGTATGGTGTTGAAGTCCCCCCCCCCTATTAGTGGTGGGACTATAATCTGTAGGACCTGCGAATTATGTTTATATAGGTCAGTGAACCTGAAGCTTAAATTGCATAAATATTTAGGATTGTGATGTATTCTTCCTGGTTAATCGTTTCTCTGATAAGGATGTAGTGGACCTCTTTGTCTTTTCAATATACTTCCTCTGAAGTCTATTTTGTCTGATATTAAAATGCAACTCCTGAATGGTGCTTTGTTGTACCATTTGCTTGGAATATTTTTTTCATCCTTTCACTTTGAGTTGGTGTATATCCTTAAGGGTGAGAAGGGTTTCTTGTAGGCAGCGTATAGATGGATTCTGTTTCCCAAATCCATTCTCCCCGTCTGTTTTTTGGTTGGGGATTTTAGACCCCACTGATATTTAAGTTTCCTATTGAGAGATGTGTGTGGCTTCCTTTCAACTTATTCTGGGTTTGCCATTCTTGGTCTAGATTTGTATTTACACTGTTATGCTTTTATTAGTTTCCTTTAGATGTTGGGGATTGTTGCTCCTTTCCTCTGTTTTTTTTGGCTTGCTTCAAGTATTTTCGGCAATGTTGTGGTTTTTTTTGACACATATTCTTTCATCTTGTTTGTGTAATGAAAGATTTTTTCTTTCTCTTCAACTATTAATTGACATTTTTTCTGGGTATAGTAATCTGAGTTGGCAATCTAAAGTTTCATTTAGCAGTGGGAACACTTTGGTCCAGCGTCTTCTGGCTTTCATAGTTTGCACTGAGAAAAGTCAGCTGTAATTCTGATGGGTTTCCCCCTTGTATGTACTTTGTTGTTTTTTTTTGTGGCTTTCATTACTTTTGTTTTTGTTTTGAGCATTTAGTGTTTTAACTATTATATGGTGTAGGGAGTCTTTTCTGTCGTCTATTTGGTGTTCTATGTGCTTCTTGTATTTGTATAGTTTTGTCTTTTCAGTTTTGGAAAATTTTTTTCTATTATCTTGTTGAAGATCTGGTCCATAACATTGTCTTGGGATTCTTCTTCCTTCCTCTATCCTATGATGCAGAGATTGGTCTTTTCATTGTTTCCCACATTTCCTGGTTATTCACTCTTGTGTTTTTTTTTTTGTTGTGTTGTTTTTTTGTCTTTTCGAGGACCAGAGTCCCCTGTAGTCCCAGCTGGATGGAACTGCTCTATAGACCAGGCGGCCTTGAACTCACAACGATTCCACCTGCCTCTGCCTCCACGTGCTAGGACTAAGGCGTGTGCCACCCTACTTTTCCCCTTTTGGAAGTCTTGTGTTTTTTTAAAAAATTTTCCTTATGTTTCACTTGAGCATTTTAGATGTTCTGTGTTGTCCTGCAAGTCTGATATTCTATTTCTGCTTCATCCATTCTGCTTCTGCGGCTTTCTCCCATCCTTCCTGTTGATTGGCTGCCTGTTGCATTTCCTTTTTCATTTCTTCCATGTGATTTTTTTAAGCATTTCCTTTCCTTCTGGAGCTTGTCCATTCCCTCACTTGTAGCTCCTTGCTTTGCTGGTATCCCTGTTTTATTTTCTATACTTGGGATATTTTACAGTGTTTCACATCTCCTTCAGAGTTGTCTTCTCATCATCCTTCGTTCTTTTGGACATTTGTGTTCTCTTCCTCTAGTTCTTTTCAGAAGTTTGCGTTTCTCTTCATCTCGTTTTTTGGAGTTTGTCATTCTCTCCTATCTCTCAAGGCTTCTTCAACTGTTTATCGGATTTATCATTTCCCTTTCTAAATCCTTCCTGAGTTTTTATCTCCCTTTTCTCCCCTTAGTTTCTGATTTGTTCTTTATAATTCTTTGATTTCATTTGAATATGCTGCAATTTTTCTTCTAAGGTCTGTGTTTTGGTTTACTTCCAGGGAGATCTCCTTGTAGGACTCTTCTGTTCTAACTAGTAAGTTTGAAAAGCTCATAATAAAGTCCCTACCAAAACTTAGTAAGAGTTTTGTTGGGATTTTATTATGGGCTTTTCCCATGTTTTTTTCCCATGTTGTTTCCTGTGTCCCTTGGCATGTGGGTTTGGTTTTCATTGTTTGTTTGTGTTTTTTGGATTATGTGCTCTCAACGTTGGCTGTCACAGACTCGATTTCACTGAAACTACACCTGCTAGCTAGTCTGCACCACAGCACCACCAGCTTGATGGGGGGTTGTTGCTCTGGTACCCTGATGACCTGCTGTGCCCCTGCTGCTCTGTCTAGGTGCACCTGCACCTTAGTGATCTCTGGAACCTGAGCTGGCTGGGAGGTTCCAGTGGCAGGTGGTGGGCCCCCAAGGCTCAAAGTGGTTCCACCTTGACTTACTGGCATCACACTGAGAGTCCAGGCGGGCACTCTGGAACCCAAGGTGGGAAGTTCTGGGAACCCAAGGCTGAATATTTGTGATTTTCATATAACATAGTTTAATGGCATTTAGAACCTCTCCTCTATCCACACATTCCCTCTCTGCCCCTCCCTGCCCAATTTTTAACATATTACTGCTCACCTGCCCAACTTTAACACATAGTATTACTATATATTATATATATATCTATATATATATTATATATATATCTGTAGACTGATTTCTGTCCCCAAATGTCCTTTAAGTGTGGGAACCTACTCCTGGATCCCACAAGAGTTCCACCATGTAAGGTACTGTCTCTCTCCCTCCCCACAGACATCACATTCAAACCAGACAAAAATCTCAGAATAGACATGGGATATTGTGATGGCTAATCCTGGGTGTCAACTTGACTGGACTAAGGAATAAATAAGAGAAAAAGGATCTTCGGATTGGACTACCTCAAACCGATGGCCCACACCCCAAAATGTGAGCAATACTTCCGCTGGGCAGGCAGTATTACAAGGCCATGCCAGAGGGATCCCTGCGTCCCCTTTTTTCCTGTGGCTTGCTTCTCTCTCACCTGGTGAGTTTGTCTTGCTTCTGTGATCAACCCTACAAATCCCAGAATGTACTGAGACCAGCAGACCTTTGAAACCCATCGGGCTTCAAGCACCAGACTGGGACTACTGAGACATCCAGCCTTGTGGACTGAAGAGTTCCCTGGATTCTCAGCCTCTCCATTGTGGCTGGCTACTGTTGGAATCCTTGAACTCTGTTCACATGCAGCAAATCAATAAATTGTATAAGACTATATATTCGTCCTGTTGCTTCTGTTTCTTTAGAGAACCTTACTAATACAGATTTTGGTACCAGAAGGTGGGGTTGTCTTGGAGTTTCCATTGACCTTACATCCTAGGGACATGTAGCCCAGAAGGTGCCCTCCAGCATTCTCCTGCCTTCCAGACATAAATTTCCTTGCCCCCATTGTGGAGAAAAAGTCCAATTTCTCCATGGCTAGTTGTATCCACTCACTCCTCCAAACTGTTATTCCTTCCTTGTCTGTTGGCTTAAAGGTGTTAGAAGCCCGAAGTGGCCAGGGGAAAGTCTTAGCTTCCAGTTCAATGGAATGTGTGCTGTATCTCCTGGCAAAAGCACTCCCCCCTTTGGAGCCAAAACTTCTCGACCAGCAGAACATAAGGTCGTGCGTACAGGAAGCGAAAATTTTCCTACTGGGTCACTAGGGGTGATAGTGTGTATATATATATTTGTTTTTTCTTTTTTCTTTTTTGGGTATTTTTGAGACAGGGTCTCCCTTTTAGTCCCAGCTGGCCTGGAGCTCTCTCTGTAGACCAGGCTGGCCTTGAACTCACAAAGATCCACCTGCCTCTGTCTCCCAAGTGCTAGGATTAAATGTGTGTGCCACCACACCTGGTGGGATAGTCTATATTTTTAACAACAAAATTTGGACTATGGACTGGGAAGGTGGCTTATCATGTAAAGTTCTTGCCATCAGGCATGATGACCTGAGTTTAATCCCTGGGACCAACATGCTGGAAGGAGAGAATGACTCCTGAAATGTTGTCCTCTGATTGCCACATGTGTTCCATAGTGCATATGAACACACACACAGACACACACACATATACAGACACACACACATACATACACATGCATGCTCACACATATACCAAATAAATGTAATACTGATAATAATAATAATAAATCATTAGGCTCTTTCTTTTATGCCTGGAAAAGACTAAAATACCAAACTAAAACCAAACCATTTTAAGTACAGGTTGATTTTCAATTTTTACATGTTTGATTTTTACATGTTTATTTTTCATGTTTAATTTTCCTGTTTTCTTATATTTTAATTTGAACAGAACCCAACATTGCCTTATGTGTATATCAATGTTTATTCAAAATTTATGTTCTGTTTCCATTTTATCAGGGTGGTCTGTGCTGTGGCGCTCCCTGTCCGTCTACTAGGGATGTTCTCAGGTATCTAATGGTTTGTGTCTGTGAGCTCATGCCCACCTGGAAACAACAGCTGCTCTTTCTGGTGTCCTATTTGGAGACAGGATGAAGGCCACATGAGCATCAGAGGGAGGGGTAGTGAGGGCAGTGCAGACTGGTCCTGGTGCCCTAAAACACCCGCTAATGAGTCTGTTTTCAGGAGCGATCTCCACCAGGCAAACTCTGCTTCAGGAATTCTTTAAATGTTTGGTAATACCAGCATTGGGTAAAATCACTTTTCTTTTTTTCTTTTTTTTTTTTTTTATGTGTATGAGTGTACTGTCTGCATGCAGGTTGGTGCATCTGTGTACTGCAATGCCACAGAGGTCAGAAGGGGATGGCGGATTCCCCTGGAACTGGAGTTAAAGACGGTTCTTTTTTTTTTTTTTTTTTTTTTTTTTTTTTTGAGACAGGGTCTCCCTGTAGCCCCAGCTGTCCTGGAACTCGCTCTGTAGACCAGGCTGGCCTTGAATGCACAAAGATCTGCCTGCCTCTGCCTCCCAAGTGCTAGGATTAAAGGCGTGCACCACCACGCCCGGCTTAAAGACGGTTCTTAGCCGCCATGTGGGTGCTGGGAATCGAACCCAGGTCCTCTGCAAGAGCAGTTGGCACTCTTAACCACTGAGCCATGTCTCTGGCCCTACCACTTTTCTTATGTACTCAGATTCTGGCCCTGGGAGAGGATGTGTGTGTGTGCGTGCGCGCGTGCGTGCGTGCGCGTGCGTGCGTGCGTGCGTGCGTGCGTGTGTGTGTGTGTGTGTGTGTGTGTGTCTGTTAGGTTGTAAGCCCAGGCCTGTTTTATCCAAAGCTCACTGCAGCAGGATCTTTGAATCCTGGATTTGTGAGCTTCCTTCCTTGACTCTGAGTGTCTGAGCCACCACACCAGGCTCCTGCTGTGGTGGCACTACTGTTGTGACATGTGACAAGTTCAGCTGCTGTTCTCATTTTCTCTGGAGAAGAGAGATCCAGATATAACTATTTTATTTGGATTTCTTGACAATAATTGAAACACACACACATACACACACACAGTTATATATAAAATTTGTAGTAATATATCCTTCATGAATTGCCAACTCATAGCAAAATAATGTTTTTACATGTTGTAAAAGCAAATAATTGGGAGCTGGAGAGATGGCTCAGTGAGCACTGACTGCTCTTGCAGAGGAGCCAGGTTTGATTTCCAGCACCCACATGGCAGCTAAGAACCAGCTTAGGCCAGGTGTGGTAGCACATGCCTTTAATCCCAGCACTCGGCAGGCAGAGGCAGGCGGATCTCTGTAAGTTCAAGGCCACTCTGGTCTACATAGCAAGTTCCAGGCCAGCTGGGACTAAAGGGAGACCCTGTCTCAAAAAGACAAAAACAAAAAACAAAAAACAAAACCTGCAAATAAGGGCCTGTGAGACGGCTCAGGGTAAAGGTACTTGCTGAACAACTCTGAAAACCTAAGTCCAATTTCTGGAACCCATGTAAAAGTGGACCGAGAGAATCAACTCCATAAAGTTTTTCTCTGACCAATACATGTACACTGTAGCACATGTACCCCATAACACACATATGATAATAAATTTATTAAGAGCAAATAAATATTATGATTCTAGATTTTGGTGAAGATTGGTAAAATCTCATTAGCTTAAAAATCTGTATAACACCTTTAATCCTAGAACCTAGAGGCAGAGGCAGGCAGATCTCTGTGAGATAGAGGCCAGCCTGGTCTACACTGGGAGTTCCAGACAAGCTGGGGCTATAGAGAAACTCTTGTCTCAAAAAATGAAATTTATGTAACTATCTATGTTATAAATAAGCTTATTCAGGGCCTGGAGAGATGGCTCAGCAGCTGCAGAGGACCCGGGTTCAGTTCCCAGCAGCCAGAGGGCAGCTAACAACTATTTATAACTCCAGTTCCAGGGGATCTGATACCCTCCTCTGGCTTCCATGGGCATTGAATGACACAGTTACACTTTTACACATGCAGGCAATACACTCATACACATAAAATAAAAATAATAAATAGCTGGGTGTGGTGGTGCACACCTTTAATCCCAGCACTTGGGAGGCAGAGGCAACCAGATCTCTGTGAGTTCAAGGCTAGCCTGGTCTACAGAGCGAGTTCTAGGACAGCTGAGGCTAAGGGAGACCCTGTCTCAAAACAACCAATAATAATATAAATAAATAAATAACCAAGTCTACATAACACTGGGCATAGTAGCATATGCCTGTAATCCCAGCACTTGGGAAGTTGAGCCAGGAGGATCAGGCGTTCAAGGTCAGTCTTGTCTACATGGTAAATGTGAGACCAACCTGGGCTGTATGAGATTCTATCTCAAAAAATAACAGGAGCTGGAAATGGTTCAGTCAAGTAAAGTACTTGCTTCACAAACATGAAGATTTGAGTTTGAGCCCCTAGAATCCATGTGTAAATCTGGGTACAGCAGTGTCCCAGCACTGGGGAGGCAGAATCATGGTGGTCACTCGGACCTGCCTGCCAGCCAGTCTAGCCAAGTTCAGTGAGAGACCCTGTCCAAACGAAAAAAAGGTGGAGATGTGCCGGGCGTGCTGGCGCACGCCTTTAATCCTAGCACTTGGGAGGCAGAGGCAGGCAGATCTTTGTGAGTTCAAGGCCAGCCTGGTCTACAGAGTTCCAGGACAGCCGGGTCTACAGAGAGATCCTGTCTCGAAAAGACCAAAAAATAAAAAAATAAAAAAAAATAAAAAGAAAAAAGGTGGAGATCAAGTGAGGAAGCACCTGACATCAACTTCTGCCCTCCACATGTACATGTCCACATGTGCACAAACCTACACACAGGTGCACATGAAAGCATGTACAAAAAAACACAAGAAATAATTAGCTTATCTATGTTATCAACAGATACAGAACTGTATCTGACTTGTTGTGATGCAATTTTGTTCTAAGGATTAAGTCTCTCAAATAATACTACTAAAATCTGGAAATAGATATTATGTCACTCTGAGTTCTAAAGTGTGTGTGTGGGGGGGGTGTTGGTTGAAGTTTCTTTTAGATGAGATTTTGGAAATGTCATCAAGCAACAGGAGGGAGGGTGATGGAGGAGATCTTTTTTTTTTTAATTTATTTTTGTGTGTGTATGAATGTACTGTCTGCATGTAGGTTTGTGCACCCGTGTCGTGCAATGCCGCGGAGGTCAGAAGAGGGTCTTGGATTCCCCTGGAACTGGAGTTCTCCTGGAATTGGAGTTATAGATGGTTCTTAGCCACCATGTGAGTGCTGGGGATCGAACCCGGGTCCTCTGCAAGAGCAGTCGGTGCTCTTAACCGCTAGGCTATCTCTCCAGCCCCAGATGGCAGAGATCATTTAAGGGTAGAGTTGTGGATTGGCTTTTAGAGAGCAAAAAGCTTAGCTGTGGCTGTCTTAGAAATTTTCAGTTGGATATCTCTTAAAAATTTTTTTTGATTGATTTTTATTTTATGTGTATGAGTGTTATGGCTGCATGTATGTAAGTGCACCCATATTGTGCAATGACCTAGGAGGACAGAAGAGAGGGTGTCAGAAACCCTGGAACTGGAGTTACAGACAGTTCTTAGCTGCTGTGTGGGTGCTGGGAAGTGAACCTGGGTAATCTGCAAGAGCAAGTCAGTGCTCTTAAACCACTGAGCCATCTCTGCAGCCCCTAGATTCTTAATTAATCAGGAAGTTCGGGGCTGGAGAGATGGCCTAGCAGTTAAGAGCACCGACTGTTCTTGCAGAGGACCCGGGTTCGATCCCCAGCACCCACATGGCGGCTAAGAACTGTCTGTAACTCCAATTCCAGGAGAACTCCAGTTCCAGGGGAATCCGAGACCCTCTTCTGACCTCTTCTGACTTGCGGCATTGCATGACACGGGTGCACAAACCTAGATGCAGACAGTACATTCATACACACACAAAAATAAATTAAAAAAAAGATCTCCTCCATCACCCTCTCTCCTGTTGCTTGATGACATTTCCAAAATCTCATCTAAAAGAAACTTCAACCAACACCCCCCCACATACACACACACACACACACACACACACACACTTTAGAACTCAGAGTGACATAATATCTATTTCCAGATTTTAGTAGTATTATTTGAGAGACTTACCACAGAACATTGCTTAGCAATGAAAGGATGGACTTGAGGCTGGAGAGATGGCTCAGTGATTAAGAGCAATGGCTGCACCTACAGAGGACCTGAGTCCAATTCACAGCACCCGCATGGTGGCTAACAACTGCCTGCAACTCCAGATGGCAGCTAACAACCATCTGTAACTCCAGTTCCAGGGGATCTGACGCCTTCTTCAGGGCTTCACTGGCATTGCATGCATGGGTATACTTACATACAAGCAAGCAAAACACTCATACACATAAAATGAAAATAAAGCTGGGCGTGGTGGCACACGCCTTTAATCTCAGCACTCAGGAGGCAAAGGCAGGTGGATTTCTGTGAGTTCAAGGCCATCCTGGCCTATATAGCAAGTTTCAAGCCATCTAGGACTACGAGGAGACCCGTCTCAAAAAAACCAATAAAATAAAAAAGTAAAGCCAGGTGTAGTGGTGCACACCTTTAATCCCAGCACTTGGGAGGCAGAGGCAGGCACATCTCTGTGAGTTCAAGGCCAGCCTGGTCTACATAGCGAGTTCCAGGCCAGATGGGGCTACAGGGAGACCCTATCTCAAAAAGACAAAAAAAAAAAAGTAAAAGTTAAAAATAGCCATAGGCCGCATGATTCTATTTTAATGACTCTCTGGGAAAGGCAGAACTATAGAGACAGAAAACAGAGAGGTTGCTGAGATAGGGAGAGAGAGAAGAGTGGTTGGTGATGCCTGCTTATAGCTACTCAGCCTACTCTTGGGAGGCTGAGGCATGAGGGTCGAGTAAGCTTGGAGTTCTAGATCAGCCTGAGCAGCATACCAAGACCTCCAAGACCCTTAAACATTTTTGTTGTTTTTTTGACAAAGTCTCATTAGGTAGCAATCCTTCTGCCTCAGCCTTCCCAATTATGAGATCATAGACATGCATCACCATGCTGAGTTACATAGAATGTATGTTTATGTATGCAAATTATAATATTTCACTGGGCATGGTGGGCATGTCTGTAATCCCAGCACTTGGGAGGTGGAAGCAGGAAGATTTCAAATTGTAGATTCAAAGTTTACCTGGTGTATTAGTCAGGGTTCTCTAAAGAAACAGAAGCAACAGGATGAATATATATATAACTATATACAATTTATTGATTTGCTCACGTGACGGAGCTCAACAGTAGCGCCGAACTGGAGAGGCCGGGAATCCAGGGAACTGCTCAGTCCGCAAGGCTGGATGTCTCAGGAGTCCCAGTCTAGTGCTGAAGGCCCGAATGGATTCCGGGAGATCTGCCAGTCTCAGTACACGCTGGGATCCGAAAGGTTGATCACAGCAGCAAGGCAAACTCACCAGATGAGAGAGAGGCAAGCCGCAGGAAGAAGAAAAAGGGACCAGCTCCCGCTGCCGTGGCCTTAAATACTGCCTGCCGGCAGAAGGTAACACCCACATTTGGGGTGGGCCATCCGGGTTGAGGTGGTCCAATCAGAAGACCCTTTTCTCTTATTTGTTCCTTAGTCCAGTCAAGTTGACACCCAGGATTAACCATGACAAGTCCACCCCTTGTCAACTTGACACCCAATAAATAGCCTCTGCTTAAATGTCAATTGCAAACGATGGCAGGGTCATAATTCCACCTAACATGTTATAAGTATCTCATGTGCAATAGCAAAGCATTATATCTTAGAGTAGGTGGTAATGTCCTTGAGAAGAACTTAGTCCTTCAGTATCTAATAACCTAAATATGACAACACTTAACACATATCTCAGTTGCACATTCAAAGGGGAACACAAGTATCCACTTAATATACATATATATATATATATATATATATACATATATAAACAAGCACATTCTTAACCAAATAGGACGAAGGTTAATATCTATTATAATCCACGTTTCTGCAACTGGTCCCGTGGCTTCAGCTGATATTTATGACTACCTTCTTCTACTACCCATTCTGTATTTCCTCCGCCATCAGCAAGCACCTCTGCAGGTCTTGGCTCTTTCCCTGGAGGAGTGACCCATACCTTCATCCCTGAAGGGTCTGGGCCATTTATTGTCCTGTCTGGTTTGGGTTGTTGGAGTTTCCCATTGACCTTAATCATAGGACATGGTAGCACCAGAAGGCGCCCTACAGCATCTCCTGCCTTCCAGACATAATCTTCCTTGCCCCCATTGTGGAGAAAAAGTCCAATTTCCCCATGGTAGTCTGGATCAATCACTCCTCCTACTACTGTTATTCCTTCCTTAGCCTGTTGGCTTAAAGGCAGTAGAAGCCCGAAGTGGCCAGGGGGAAGTCTTAGCTTCCAGTTCAATAGAACGTTTGCTGTATCTCCTGGCAAAAGCACTCCCCCCATTGGAGCCAAAACGTCTAGACCAGCAGAACGCAAGGTCGTGGGTACAGGAAGCAAAAATTTTCCTACTGGGTCACTAGGGGTGATAGTGAGTGGAATCATTCCCACTTCCACCCCTTGGTTCCTGGACCCATGAATTCTGGCTATAGGAGAAACAGTACCATATAGTGGACGCTGATTCAAAGCATATACTGCTTGCTGGAGAACCTTGCCCCAGCCCTCCAGGGTATTGCTACCTAATTGGCGCTGTAACTGTGTCTTCAAGAGGCCATTCCATCGTTCTATCAAGCCAGCTGCTTCTGGGTGGTGGGGAACATGGTAAGACCAGTGGATACCATGACCATGGGCCCACAGTCGCACTTCTTTGGCTGTGAAGTGAGTTCCTTGATCAGAAGCAATGCTGTGAGGAATACCATGACGGTGGATAAGGCATTCCGTAAGTCCCTGGATGGTAGTTTTGGCAGAAGCATTACGTGCAGGAAAGGCAAATCCATAACCAGAATAAGTATCTATTCCTGTAAGAACAAAACGCTGTCCCCTCCATGATGGAAGTGGTCCAATGTAGTCAACCTGCCACCAGGTTGCTGGCTGGTCACCCCGGGGAATAGCACCATATCGGGGGCTCAATGTTGGTCTCTGCTGTTGGCAAATCTGGCACTCGGCAGCAGCTGTAGCCAGATCAGCCTTAGTGAGTGGGAGTCCATGCTGTTGAGCCCATGCATAACCTCCATCTCTGCCACCATGACCACTTTGTTCATGGGCCCATTGAGCAACAACAGGGATAGCTGGAGAAAGAGGCTGACTATCCACAGAACGAGTCATCCGATCTACTTGATTATTAAACTCATCCTCTGCTGAGATCACCTTTTGATGAGCATTTACATGAGACACAAGTATCTTCACATCCTTTGACCATTCAGAGAGCTCTATCCACATACTTCTTCCCCAAATGTCTTTCTCACCAATTTTCCAGTCATGCTCCTTCCAAGTCCCTGACCATCCAGCCAAACCATTGGCTACAGCCCATGAATCAGTATATAATCGAACCTCTGGCCATTTCTCCTTGCAGGCAAAATGCACAACCATGTGCACTGCCCGAAGTTCTGCCCACTGTGAAGACTTTCCTTCACCAGTGTCCTTTAGGGTTGTTTCAGAAATTGGCTGTAATGCTGCAGCTGTCCACCTCTGGGTGGTGCCTGCATAGCGTGCAGAACCATCAGTAAACCAGGCCCTAGTCTTCTCTTCCTCAGTCAACTGATCATAGGGCAAACCCCATGAAGCCATAGGTGCATGCTTAAGCCCAGGAGACATTGTAACAGGAGTGGGAACCATAGGCATTTGGGCAACTTCTTCATGTAGCTTGCTTGTGCCCTCAGGGCCTGCCCGGGCCCTGTCCCGTATGTACCACTTCCATTTGACAATGGACTGTTGCTGTGCACGTCCTACTTTATGGTCTGGTGGGTCAGATAACACCCAGCTCATGATGGGCAGCTCAGGTCGCATGGTGACTTGGTGGCCCATTGTCAAACGTTCAGTTTCCACTAAGGCCCAATAGCAGGCTAAGAGCTGTCTCTCAAAAGGAGAATAGTTGTTTGCAGATGAAGGTAGAGCCTTGCTCCAAAATCCCAAGGGCCTCCGCTGTGATTCCCCTATGGGAGCCTGCCACAGACTCCAGACAGCATCTCTATCTGCCACTGATACCTCAAGCACCATTGGGTCTGCTGGATCATATGGCCCTAGGGGCAGAGCAGCCTGCACCGCAGCCTGGACCTGTTGAAGAGCCTTTTCCTGTTCCAAGCCCCACTCAAAGTTTGCTGCCTTACGAGTCACCTGATATATGGGTCGTAGTAACACACCCAGATGAGGAATGTGCTGCCTCCAGAATCCAAAAAGACCCACCAGACGTTGTGCTTCTTTCTTGGTGGAGGGAGGGGCCAGGTGCAACAACTTATTCTTTACCTTAGAAGGAATGTCTCTGCATGCTCCACACCACTGAACTCCTAGAAACTTCACCGAGGTAGATGGCCCTTGAATTTTAGTTGGATTTATTTCCCATCCTCTCATGCGCATATGCTTTACCAACAAGTCTAGGCTAGCTGCTACCTCCTGTTCACTGGGTCCAATCAACATAACATCATCAATATAGTGGACCAGTGTGATATTTTGTGGAAGAGTCAGGCGATCAAGATCCCTTCTAACTAAGTTATGGCACAACGCTGGAGAGTTAACATACCCCTGAGGTAAGACAGTAAAGGTATACTGTTGGCCTTGCCAGCTGAAAGCAAATTGCTTCTGGTGGTCCTTATGAACCGGTATTGAGAAAAAAGCATTGGCCAGATCAATAGCTGCATACCAGGTACCAGGAGACATATTAATCTGCTCGAGTAAGGACACCACATCTGGTACAGCGGCTGCAATTGGTGTCACTACTTGGTTGAGTTTTCGATAGTCAACTGTCATTCTCCATGATCCATCTGTCTTTTGCACAGGCCAAATTGGAGAGTTAAATGGAGATGTGGTAGGAATCACCACCCCTGCATCTTTCAAATCCTTGATAGTGGCATTAATCTCCGCAATCCCTCCAGGGATACGATACTGTTTTTGGTTCACTATTTTCCCTGGTAGAGGCAACACCAATGGTTTCCATTTGGCCTTTCCAACCATAATAGCCCTCACTCCACAGATCAGGGAACCAATGTGGGGATTCTGCCAATTTCTAATTATATCTATCCCAATTATACATTCTGGGACTGGGGAAATAACTACGGGATGCGTTCTGGGACCCACTGGGCCCACCGTGAGTCGGACTTCAGCCAAAACTCCATTTATCACCTGACCTCCATAGGCCCCTACTTTAACCGGAGGGCCACAATGCTTTTTAGGGTCTCCTGGGATCAGTGTCAACTCAGAACCAGTATCCAATAGGCCTCGAAAAGTCTGATTATTTCCTTTTCCCCAGTGTACAGTTACCCTAGTAAAAGGCCTCAGGTCCCTCTGGGGAAGGACAGGAGGAAGGCAAACAGCATAACTCTTTGGTATTGTGACAAGGTCCTTCCTCACTGGAACCCGGCCACCCCTTCATTCAAGGGGTTCTGGGTCTGTGAACTGTCTCAAGTCTGGAAACCGGTCAACTGGGCGGGATTCGCTACTCCTAAAATCAAATGTTGACTTCCTGTCATTCGTTCTAGAGCTTTTCTGCTTATACAGATCAAATAAAAACTTAGTAGGCTTCTTATGTATTTGGTTCCTGGGAACACCATGATTAATTAGCCAGTTCCAAAGATCATTTCGGGTCATGCCATTATAGGTATTGTTTTGCCTTTGCCACCCATTATGATAATTACTGTAACTACGCTCATCTGGCCTTCTGCGATTCAGTGCTGCCACCTGACGCCTACCCTGAGGTCCTGTTAGACCTACTACGTGTACATTTAATTTATGCAAACGAGCCACAACTTCTCTAACTGTAAGATCTGGCATAAGAAATAGAGCAAAAACAAAGCTCTTCAAATGTTCTGGTGTCTCTCTCAGTACTTTCCATCTTATAAATTCAGTGAGTGGCATGTCCTCTGGGTCCTCATATTGTGGAGAATGTGGTTTTACACTTCGAATCCACTCGAGCATGCCCATCTGCCTGACCCTCACAATCCCTTCATCAATACTAAGCCAAGGAATATCAGGCATCTCTAACTCGCTGTTAGTAGGCCATGTTTTAATAAATACATCAGCCAACCATTCAAATAAACTTTTAACACCTTTTTTAACTGCTCGAGCTTCCATGTTAAACCTAGAATCTCTACTCAGTGGGCTCATATCGATAAACTCAGTATGATCCAATTTTATATTCCTTCCACCATTATCCCACACCCTTAAAATCCATTCCCACACATATTCCTTAGGCTTCTGCCGGAATGAATCAGCAAACTCATTAATTTCTTTAGTAGTATATCGCACCTCCTCGTGGACCACACTTTCTATCTCACCTTGAGGGGCTTGCTTAGACTTCAATCTGGTTATAGGTCTAGAGGCAACAATTGTTGGGCCCTGAGGGACATCAGCTCCCACTGGGAGGGGGGGATTAATTTCCTCAGGCAAGGGTGGGGAGGAGGGATCTGCAGGGTGTGGATTCTCTGCTGAGGGTGGGGAGGTTAATTCCTCAGATAAAGAAAATCCCTCAGAATCCGAGGGTTCAAAATCCTCATCATCATAGTTCTCCCACACATCTCCATCCCAAGTTTCAGGGTTCCACCCTTTCCCCACCAGTGCTCTCACTTTAACTGCTGACACTTTTCGTGGCTGGGAATTAAATTTGCGTTGTAAATCAGCCAACCGTATAATAAGGGCTCCAGCTTGATTTTCTGCTGCTTTAGCTCTTTGGCTGCTGGAGAGAAGATTCTCTTCCAGAGCACACTTGGAAACCTTTAAACTGTTGTTTCGAATCCGGAGCTGGTCATTTTTATCACCGAGCTCCATATTTTCGTCTAACAGTTTATCCAGACATGCTAGGAGCAACAAGGCAACATCATTATTTTCCTGATTTTTCTGCAATTTCTCGAACGTTTTATATATAGAGTCGCTAAATTCCTTGCTTCTCACAAGAGGTGAGTTAGGTGAGTCAAATGGATCTATCTTCATAATTAGATCAAATAGTCTGCACCAAGGATTATCATTCCTCTTCATGCCACCAGGAGAGCCTTCAGTAACTCTAGGCTTCATTGGGTTGGAGAGCTGGCTCCAGAGGCTACCAAGCCCACTAAAGAAATTCATCCTTTCAATTCTGTTTCTCTAGAACCACTTCTGGTACCAAAATCTGTATTAGTCAGGGTTCTCTAAAGAAACAGAAGCAACAGGATGAATATATATAACTATATACAATTTATTGATTTGCTCACGTGACGGAGCTCAACAGTAGCGCCGAACTGGAGAGGCCGGGAATCCAGGGAACTGCTCAGTCCGCAAGGCTGGATGTCTCAGGAGTCCCAGTCTAGTGCTGAAGGCCCGAATGGATTCCAGGAGATCTGCCAGTCTCAGTACACGCTGGGATCCGAAAGGTTGATCACAGCAGCAAGGCAAACTCACCAGATGAGAGAGAGGCAAGCCGCAGGAAGAAGGAAAAAGGGACCAGCTCCCGCTGCCGTGGCCTTAAATACTGCCTGCCGGCAGAAGGTAACACCCACATTTGGGGTGGGCCATCCGGGTTGAGGTGGTCCAATCAGAAGACCCTTTTCTCTTATTTGTTCCTTAGTCCAGTCAAGTTGACACCCAGGATTAACCATGACACCTGGGCTACAAAATGATATCCTGTCAAAAACAAAAACAAAAAAGAAAAGAATAGAAAAAAGGCAGACATGGTCATACACACCTGTAATCCCAGCACTCTGGAGGGTGAGGCAGAAAGATCAGGGGTTCGAGGCCAGCCTTGAAGAGGCCAGCCCGAGCTATGAGACTGTCCGAAGACAAAAGAAAACAAAACAAAACAAAGCACAGGGCTGGAGAGGTGGGTCGGTAGTTCCGGAGTACTCACTGCTCTGGCAAGGACCCAGGTTCAGATCCCAGGTCTCACACTGGGCAGTTCTGGAGGATCTGTCGCCCTCTTCCAGCCTCTTTGGGCACCTGCGTGCATGTGGTGCACACAAGCATGCCCAAGCACACACACATACACATAAACAAATCTTAAACAAAATAAAGCAAAACAAAATGCCATAAAGGAAAACAAAAGCAAAAAACAACAAAGATCCTGTTTAGGGGCAATGACCAATGATATATGTGTGGAATTTCAGTTTCTTTTTCTCTGCACAGGCCATTCTGCACTGAGCTGCATTGCAGAGTTGTGGAAATCTTGGGCTGTGGGGATATTAAGGGTCCTCTCCTTATCTGGGGAACAGCATGTGTAACCAAAGAGAGACCTTCCCATAGGGAGCCTGCCTCCCCACCAGCTGCCCTAGCTCCTCCTTTTGTTTTCTTTGTTTTTGCTTTTAAGGGTATTTTAAAAATTATGTACATACATGTAACTGCCTGAATGTATGCATGTGCACCGTGTGTGTCTGGTACCCATGAAGGCCAGAAGTCATCAGATCCCCTGGAACTGGAGTTACAGGTGGTTGTGAGCTACTTGGGAACTGGACGTGGGTCCTCTACGAACATCCGATGCTTTTAACTGCTGAGCCATCTCTCTAACTCATTTATCTTTTTGAGGCAAGGTCTCACTGTAGAGTGATTGTAAGTACTTGCCACCAGGCTGGGATTTACTTATTTGGTCAGGAAATCCAAGAGGATGGTACCAGCATCTGGCTAAGAGCTTCACAGTGCATCGACCCAGAGGAGAAGGCAGAAGGCAAGAGACCAAGAGGGAGGAGAGGCTAACTCACATTTATAGTAACTCATTCACAAAAAACATTCATCTTGGTGGGCTCTGCCTCCCGGCCCTTGTTTTGGGGATGGAGTTTACAACACGTGATTTTTAGGAGAGTGAGGTGAACTAGAGCACCCAGCCAAGCCTCACAGAGTTTAGGCCTCCAGGGCTGTACAGCATCTACCTGCCCACTAATTAGATCTAAGCTGCAAAGGAGGTAACACAGAGTCCAGGCTCCAGTCCCACGAAGCCTACAGAGCAAGCCCAGGTATTTGTGCATTATAACCATTATACCACATGAGGTTTCCAAAGGAACATAAAGGGAGTTTAAAACTTACAGGGGGATGGGGCTGGAGAGATGGCTCAGCGGTTAAGAGCACCAACTGCTCTTCAGAGGACCTGGGTTCGATTCCCAGCACCCATATGGGGGCTTAGAACCATCTTTGGCTCCAGTTCCAGGGGAATCCGACTCCCTCTTCTGACCTCCGTAGCATTGTACGACATGGGTGCACAAACCTATGTGCAGACAGTACACTCATACACATAAAATTAAAAAATAAAATGTTATTACACCCCCCCCTCCCCCCGGCCGCTCCCGAGAGCTAATGTGTAGAGAAAATTTGGTGAGACCTGAGGCAGTTAGCTATGGACCGGTGACAGTCCTTGCTGGGCACTTCTGCTGCAGCCATCTGACGGGTTTCATTGAAAATATGTACGCTCCACACTAGAGAAATGGCTCAGTGATTGAGAGTCCTAGCTGCTCTTGCAGAGGACCCGGCTTCTGTTCTCAGCACCCATACGGCAGCTAGTAACAGTAACTCTAGTTTCAAGTGATCTGATGCCCTCTTCTGGCATCTGTGGGCATTGCATGCAAATGGTGCACTTACATACATGTAGGAAAACCATTCTTATACATAAAATATTAATTAGTTAATTAAATAAAATACCTAGGTTCACTGGGTGTGGTGGCACACACCTTTAAACCCAGCAGTCCGAGTCCAAGTCCAGCCTGGTCTACAGGGTGAGTTCCAGGCCAGCTGGGGCTACAGGGAGACCCTGTCTCAAAAAAACACCAAACAAAACAAAAAAAAGTACCTAGGCTCTTTGTGTGACACACCAAGGCAGAAGTTGCAGAATAATGAGATAATGAGTAGAACTTGTTGTGGATCAGTTGAATCAGCTGATGTGGAACAAGCCAACCCCTCACTTCCTCAAGAACATCCCTGGAAAACCCAAAGGTGAAAGGTTGGCTTGGAAATAGCAAGAATCCTGACCCTGGAATATTTTGACGAGCTGGGTTCAGGAAAAATAAATTAATGTGTGCAACAGGGTCAGCTGTGGGATTGTGAAAGAATGCTAGCCTTGGTCACAGGAAGGGAGAGTGCTCACAGGCACCTCCAATTGGGGCTCAGGGCTCAGGGCTCCAGGAAACCCTGCCTCTCTGCCTCTGCTCCACCCCTGTGGCATGTTATTAAACCACAGTGGGAGAGAAAGCGACTTCTCTGCTTCCTCTTCTGGCTAGGGAACACAGAGTGTTCATGTTTCCCTTACAGAGAAACCTTAATTCTATTTTGATATAGAAAGAATTAAATCAGAAATAGTTTCAAGAGGACAAGTTTCAAGAGTTTGTGAGGCTGAAGAGATGACTCAGTGGTTAAGAGCACTGGCTGCTCTTGCAGAAGACCCAGTTCGATCCCTAGCACCCATATGGCAGCTAACAACTGTCTGTAACTCTGGTTCCAAGGGATCCACCCCCTTTGACCTCCACAGTCACTGCACAACATGGGTGCACTTACATAAATGAAGGAAATGCACTCATACACATAAAAATAAAAAATTAAAAAATTATCAAAAATAGTTTCTTTCCATAGAACTAAATTCAGATCCATCCTGGGAAGTTCTAAAACTCGACTTGGAAAAAAAGGATGAAGATTATTCTTGGCTAAAGGAAGAAAATTAAAGGCTGAATTGATAATTAGAGTTTGAGTATTAGACCCACTGTCTTTTCATCTTAATTGAGAAAGGGCCCAGAAGACATGAATTATTAATGCTTAACAGGCACTGTTTTTATTCTGTTCATGTAATCTGGGTTTCTAATGCTTCATATATTCAAACCTGTCACCAGGAAAAAGCCAATCAGCTGCTTCCTCTAAGATCAAGATATCCTGTGAACTATTAACTAAGCCCCCCAAAGACTCAGGAGGCTATAAGGAGGCTGATCATGTGACTGGAAGGAAAAACACAGAGCCTCTTTCTCACAGGACAGAAAAGCATCCAGTGATTCTCCAGCCTGTGAGGCCTTTATCCAGGAATCTTCAGTACAGACCAGGCCATGAAGTGAAGGAAACCCAGCAGGATTTCGAAATGGGCCTGGAGACGCTAAAGTGCCTGGGATGAAGTCACTTTGTGAAACTAGAGGAGAAAGATGCCAGTTAATTTTTCAATTCAACATTAGTCAGTGGGCCATCAGATGACTTAACATGTTCTGGAGGCTACAGAAGGGAGGGGCCAACGGCTAGAGCTTGGATTGTGTGCTGCTTGGGTTTTGTCACAAACTAGAGACACCTAGGAAGGGGGAACCTCAACTGGGGAATTTTCTCCTACAGGGTGACCTGTGGGGCATTTTCCTAATTGCTGCCCGACGTGGGCGGTAGGGCTCAGAACAGAAACTCTGCAGTTCTACCTGTCACAAGCCACATGTAGCTATGAATAGAGCCCTTCTATGTGACTTCAGACAACAGCTATCAAAAGCCTGTAGAGAGCAGGTTCTCCAAGACACAGATCTTTTATACCAGGGGTCAGAAAACTACCACTCAGGCCAAGTTTGGCTCAGTCATTTTTTTTTTTTTTGGTATGGAGCAAATTAAAAATGGCTTGTATAATTTTTAAAATTTTAAAAGAAAGACTGAAAGGCAGAGACCAGATGTGGCCTATAAAACCTAAAATATTTACCATTTAGTCCTTTGGAGACAGTTTGCTCACCAGTTTTTTTCGTTTTGGTGTTTTTTGTTTGTTTGTTTTTCTTTTTGGACAGGGTCTCCCTGTGACCCCAGCTGTCTGGAAACTCACTCTGTAGACCAGGCTGGCCTTGAACTCACAAAGATCTGACCTGACCTTCTGCTCGGATTAAAGGACTGCTACACCATGCCCAGCTTGCTCACCAGTTGTTTTTTTTTTTTCTTTTCTTTTCTTTTTGGTTTTTTTTTTTTTTTTTTTTTTTTTTTTTAGACTCCAGCTGTCCTGGACTTACTCTGTAGCCAGGCTGGCCTTGAGATTCACAAAGATCCACCTGCCTTGCCTCCCAGTGCTAGGATTAAGCATGTGCCACCACCCCCCGGCATGCTCACCAGTTTTTATATCATTAGCTAATCACTTTTGTGACCTCTTCATCCTACAACCATGATATTGCAAAGTTAACCACCTTAAAAAAAAAAAAACGCTTATTAAATCATCAAAAAAAAATCTGATACCAGATCTATCTTATTTCAGGTATTATAAGCTAATGGATCATAGACGTGTTAATGTCAGATGAGTCTACAGCCTCAGGCTCTCTCTCTCTCTCTCTCTTCTCTCTTCTCTTATATATATATATATATATATATATATATATATATATTAATTTTTTTTTCTTAATATTGTTAGGGCATGTCCATCCCACGAGCCCAGACTGGCCTGAGACTTCATATGTAGCTGGCACTGACCTTGAACTCTTAGCTCCTGTGCTTCTACCTGCTGGGATTATACTCCTGTGCTACTATCCTGTCTTTTTAGTTTATCAGCTCCAGACTCTAGATAACTGTATTAACCTGTTGTAGAAACAACTTGGAAATAAACCACCAAAGCTCCTCTGCTATCAATCCTCTACCCCAACCCAACCCCAACCCGGGCAGCATGGGCTTCCCCAAGACTGGCCTTCTGCAGGTAGCCTGCTATTCTGAAGACTCGGAAAGCTGCACCATGAAAGGCTGCTTAACCTAAGTTTCCATGAAATGTTGGCAAGGCATTTTGCCATGCATACTAGGACACAAAATCTCAGAGAAGCAGAGGGAAAAGAATAGGGAAGTCACCTACAATAACCACAGTAACTTTTTCTTTCTTTTCAAATTCTTTTTTTTTATTATTATTCTATTGGGTTATATATATAAAATCATTTCCTGCAAGTATATAATGTCCTTTGAAGATACCCCCTCCCATACCGTCTATCCTCCTCAGCTCAGTCTTCTCCATTTCTATGATAGCACATGTTACTATGAGAGATTCATTCATTCATGAGCTAGTTAAGAATGAGGTTTCACAGGGCGTGGTGGAGCACACCTTTAATCCCAGCACTCAGGAGGCAGAGGCAGGCAGATCTCTGTGAGTTCAAAGTCAGCCTGTTCTACATAATGAGTGCAGGCCAGCTGGGACACTACAGGGAGACTGTCTCAAAAGACAAAAAAAAAGTGCGAAGTTTCTAATATGAGCAGCCCTAGGGTGGAATCCTAGCTCTGCCACTTAGTGGAATGATCTATGAGTTACTGAATCTTAGTACTCATTAGTGAGTCTTAGTGCTCATTTCTGTTTATTTTTAAATATATTTTATTAATTTTAAAATTTTATGTGTATGAGCATATTGCCTGCATGGATGTTAAGTGCACCCATGTCATGCAATGCCCATGAAGGCCAGAAGAGGGCATCTGATTGTCCTGGAACTGGAGTTATGGATAGGTGTTAGCCACCATGTGGGTATTGGGAATCAAACCTGGGTACACGGCCAGTGCTCTTAACCACTGATCCATCTCCCCAGTCCGTCTTTTTCTATTTATTTTGCTCTACTTTGTATTGTTTTGAGACAGGGTCTTGAAACGTAACTGAAACTGGAACTTGACATGTAGTCCAGGCTGGGCTGGAACCCATGACCCTCCTGCTTCGGCCTCCAGAGTACTAGGAATATATTCATGAGCCGCCACATTTTTTATTTTTTAGTTGATTGAAGAGAGGGTCCACTCATGCTAAGCAGAGCTCCACCAGTGAGTCCCGTGCCCAGCCGGAAACAGACTGTTTTCACCATTTTACAGAGAAGAGACTGAGTCTCAGAAAGGGTAAGGTGTTTTCCCAAAGGCAAGCAGCAGAGCTTGAATATAGCCCAGGAGGTCTCAGCAGAATCTAAGCCCTGAAAATGGCCTCTCAGTCCCCTCTTCCAGGATCAGCACCGTTGTCGGTTCTGGTGATGCAACTGGAACGTCATAGACTATCATTGATGGCCCACACCCTCCCCTCCCCTCCCCTCCCCTCCCCTCCCCTCCCCTCTCATCTCTTCTCTTTTCTTTCTTTTCTTTGTACTTTTGAGACAGGGTCTCCCCTTAGTCCCAGCTGTCCTGGAACTCACTCTGTAGACCAGGCTGGCCTTGAACTCACAAAGATCCGCCTGCCTCTGCCTCCCAAGTGCTAGGATTAAAGGCGTGCGCCACCACACCCGGCTCTGTGCCTGCTTTACAATTAGAGTGGCAACGCCCGAACTTCACCGTCTTCCTTCACTTTGGTGATGGCATTTTGTGTGTCTGACCACATTTCCTCGAAGATATCAAGGAGGGACTCTTCTTCCAGGAACGCAGAGAGGATGCCCTGGAGAGTGTCCAGCTCCTTCCGCTCCCTCTCCCCTTCCACCTCCATCTTCCCCTGCGCTCGCTTGGAGGGATGGGGGGGGGGGAGCGCCGCAGCCACTCCAATGGGCACCACCACGTTGGCTCAGGGTCCTGAATTAATTAATCCATCCAGGGTCTCACCTAGCTCTGGAGAGTCTAGAACTCACTGCGTAGCAGAGGATGGCCTTGAACCTCTTGACATTCACCTTTTTTGTTTGTTTGTTTTTTGTTTTTGTTTTTTGAGACAGGGTCTCCCTGTAGCCCCAGGTGTCCTGGAACTCACTCTGTAGACCAGCCTGACCTTGAACTCACAGAGATCCGCCTGCCTCTGCCTCCCGAGTGCTGGTATTGAAGGCGTGGCCACCACACCCGGCGGACATTCACCTTCTAATGAGCCACCCTGGGCTCTTACTGCTTTCCTGAAGGTTTTGTTGTTGTTGTTGTTTGGGTCTTTTTGAGACCAGATCTCCCTGTAGCTCCAGCTGACCTAGAGCTCACCACATAGACCAGACTAACCTTGAATTTACAGAGATCTGTCTGCCTCTACCTCCTGAGTGCTGGGATTAAAGGCGTGCACCAATACACCTGAATTTCCTGTAGGGTTTTGGGGCACAAGGTCTCACAGCATAGCCCTGACTGGCCTCGTACTCACTCTGTAGACCAGGCTAGCCTTGAATCCTCACAGTCTGTTTGCCTCTGCCTCCTGAGTTCTAGGATTAAAGGCACTACCCTTGACCTGTTTTTGTTTTTAATTTTAGTTATGTTTTTAAAAATTTTTTATTATATATATTTTTGTACAAGATTATGTTACTAATCAAATCTAGACCTGTGTCCCCCACCCTACCCCCCCACCCCACCAGAGCTCATGCATTCTGCCAAACATGCTTTTCATCTAATTTTAATTGTTTGTATGAGTGTTTTGCCTGCAAGTATGTTAGCGTACCCATGTCATGCAATGCTCAAGGAGGCTAGAAGAACAGCTAGTTCCCTAGGACTGGAGTTACACATGATAGCTGCTATGTGGGTGTTGGGAACTGAACCCGGGTCCTGTACAAGATCAGTCAGTTCTCAACCACTGAGCCATCCCTCCAGGCTTGATTTATTTTATTTTAATCGTGTGTGTGTGTGTGTGTGTGTGTGTGTGTGTGCGTGTGTGTGCTCTCAGAAGCTAGAGGTACTGGATCCCTGAAGCTGGAGTTCCAGGCACTTGTGAGCTGCCTGGCATTGGCGTTGGGAATTAAATGCAGGTCCTCTGGAAGAGCACTGTGTGCTCAGAACCACGTGGCCGTCCCCCCAGCTCCAGCGCTTCTGAGATATGGAAACTCTACACAGTCAAGGTTGACCCTCAACTCCTCATCTTTCTGCCTCTACTCCCTGAGTGCTGGGATTACAGGTGTGGTTCACAAACTCTTTTTTTCTTTTTTTTGGTCTTTTGAGGCAGGGTCTTCTGGTAGCCCCAGCTGGCCTGGAACTCTTCTGTAGACCAGGCTGGCCTTGAACTCACCAAGATCCTCCTGCCTCTGCCTCCCAAGTGCTAGGATTGTGGGAGATGTTAAGAAGCAGAAAAACTTGAAGACTCCATGGGTTGAACTTTCAAGGCTGAGGTAACTGAGCTTGGCTGCAAGTAGAACCAGTGTTGTTGGTGTAAACAAAGATAAATCCTGCTCAAACTAGTGAAAGGTCAGACTAGCAGGAGGTGAAAGTCCCCTTCAGGCATCAATCAAGGGAAAACTGAAACATCAAATTGAAGCAAACTGGTGAAGGGCTTTGTCAGAGCTTCAAGGGGTGATTCATGGACTGTTTCCAGGGAAGCCCTTCTAGAATGTCTGGTGATGGTTGGAATGTGTTAGACTGCAGTTAGAAAGAAGACCAGGCTATGTGTCTCATGAGATGCCTGGTGTACGGGGAAGGCGAGTGGGTGAAGGGCTAGCTTGCCTTGGAGCCCAAGCTGGAGGAGTGTAGCTCCTTCTATTCATGAGATTTTCGCTGTGCTCTGCACACGCTCTGTCCACGATGCCCCCAAAGGGCCAGTATGGCAGAATAGTCTGCTTTTATAAACTTCCCAGTGCTGGCTTCATGTAAGCTTTCACCTATAAATTAGCTTTTTGTTGTTTTGTTTTGTTTTCTTTTTGAGACAGGCTCTCCCTGTAGGCCCAGCTGGCCTGGAACTCACTATGTAGAGCAGGCCTACCTGCCTCTGCCTCCTGAGTGCTGTGAAAGATGTGTACCACCATGCCCAGCTACTTGTAAATTGTTTTTAAGAGTGGGTTTGGATCTGGGCATGGTGGTACATGCCTTCAGTACTTGAGAGACAGAGGCAGGTATCTCTGTGAGATGGAGTCCCGCCTGGGGTACATAGTGAGTTTCAGGTCAGCTGGGCAGCTGGGACTACAGGGAGACCCTGTCTGGAGAAAAAAAAATAGTAGTTTTGAGAGCCAGACATGGTGGTAGATTTCAAAGTCCTCTTCAACTACATAGTGAGTTTGAAGCTAGATTGGGATATGTGAGACCCTGTCTCCAAAAATAATCGCATACATATATTAAAACAAAAACCCAAGAGCAGTGATGTGTTCACAGTAAATAGAGAGAAGTGCGGTCTTTATGTACACCTCAACCTCTTTGACTCACATGTTCATGATCAATGACTCTACCACGTGAAGCACAGAGTGAGGACCTGTGAACATGTGTGTGGATGCCAGAAGGGGCACCAGGTGTCTTTTCTCCGTCTCTCATTGAAGTTGGCTGCTGCTCAGCTTTTGCCCACCCCCATCTCCACCTCCCAACGCTAGAATTATCTGCACACATGCAGTCATCCTTGGCATTTTAGTGGGTTCTGGGGTTCAAATTGGGGTCCTCAGGCTTGCAGGGTTCTTGCCCACTAGCCATCTGCTGAGCCCCCCCCCCCCGTTTATTTTACTTTAGTTAAAAGCATACGGTAAATCATCAAAGATCTCATCAGCTTAGGTGAGAGGGAGTTGGGAAGGTTCAGTCTGCCATGTACAGAATTATGCACAGCTAGGTACTTAAGACATTGGGTTCTTTTGGGAAGGACTGATAAGCCCTGGTCAGGCCCTGGGGAGAACACTGCCCATCATACAGTCCGCTTGGCAAGTCATTCCTGCCTCACGACCAACGCAAAGGATAAAGGAAAGCCTGAGGCTTTAGGAGACATAGCCAATCGCCCCAGGGCAGCCTGGCATCAAGACTAAGGGTATGTCACAAATATCTTGAAGAGTTTTGTGTGGAAATCTGGGGTGATAAAGGTTCTTTGTCTGAGGAGGAACCACCTTTTCTCGGTTACCTGGGCTGCTGTTTCTGCTCCGCAGCTAGGGAAGGGCCAAAGAACTGAACAGGCGAAGGAAGGCGGATTTGCGTGCGTTTCAAGTCAGAGGGCTCCGAATTTAGCTTTGTTTAGATCCTTGGCACAGGAGGTAAAATGAGCAGCCGAGATGTGGGGGAAGTGGGGCCTTGAGATGGGTCGAAACTGCTAGAAGATGCAAATTGATAAATAAACACTAAAACAATAAGGCCCTGCTAATCCTCTGACAAAGGACAAATTGCTGATCTAACCTCAGCGCCAGGAAGGCCGGCTCTGCGGAACAAAGGCAGCTTTCATAGCTTATGTTTTATTTGTAAACTGGCAGCGCTGGTCAGTTAAATGGATTGAGTCTCACCTGCCTCCGAGGGGAAGCGGGTGGCAGGTAATCCTTTCTTTCTCCAAACGTCTCAGGGAAATGGTCACCTGATCTGACGAGGAAAGGCCTTGGATGCCGGGCCAAATTTTAGCCACTTTAGACAAACAGCCAACTTGTTCATCAACAATAGGAGCAGTGTGTGAGGGGAAGGGGCCGGAGCTGTAAGCCTTCCTGGCTTAGACTAATGAGAGGCCTCAGGTTCTATGCTCCAGGGTGTGAGGCCTCTTGGGAAGGGGTTGTCAGCACTCCATGGGTAGTAATTCCTCAGACAAGGTGCCTGTCACCTGGCTCTTTGCTTTAGGCTCTCCTATGGACTCTGCCTGTCACTCGCCTCCCAGACCTGTCACCCCACTCGAGGTGTCTGCTCATTCATTATTCCAATTGACCTGTGAGAGGAGAGGCTGTGAGTCTAGCACTGAGCTGACACCCATACAGAGGACAGTTGTGGAAAAGCTAAGCACAGATAAGTCCCGGTCTGCAGGGACCTTTGGCTTCCTTTACTTTCCTGGCCTGATCACCTGTCACCTCACTTCCTCTACCTGGAAAAGCAAGATATTCTGATAGGGTGAAAGGTGGCTCTGCCCTGGGACTGGAGAGCTGTTTGGGGGTAATGACCGGCTCTCTTCAGTGACACCCTGCTGGGATTTCAAATGTAGGTCTTTGGAAGAAAAAAAAAAAAAAAGAAAAAAAATTCCAATGTGGTTAAGAGCACTAGCCTAGCCTTGAACCCACAGAGATCCTCCTGCCTCTGCCTCCCGAGGGCTAGGATTAAAGGCATGTGCCACCACACCCAGCTATATTCTCTTTTACTGGAGACACAGGACACAGACGCTAAGTCCCTAACTACTGATTGTCATACTGGGGACTCTAAGGCCACAGAGCAGGATTGATCTCACAGGGTCAGGGTGAGAGGCTTGGCTCACACAGCCCCGTCCCTTCTGGGAGGGCCACACTCCTTGCTCCTGCTGGCTTTAGGGGCAGTATCTTCATGTCCTCTTACATGTCCCTTCGGACAGTGTCTCTGACAATGACAATCAAGTCATAGCGCTTCAGCGCCCTCCAGATTCCGGGACCACTGGCTCCCAATCTCCCCCTGCTTGCAGGCACTTTCTGCCTTCGAGGCAGTGCTGGGCAGGCTGACCTCTTGTCTGGGACCGCCCCCCCCCCTTGTCCAACCCTTCACTCAGGCTCCTTTGCTGCCTCTGCTTGGGAAATACCTCCCTCAGCACAGGGCTCCTATGCATCCTTCAGAGTCTTGATGGGACTTCCTCAGCATGGAGTTCCTGGAAACCCCCACCTCTGTCCTCAGATACGGTCCTCCTCTTATTTTCTCACTCTACCCCATTCCTCCTCCCCCTGTAATGCCTCAACTTTCATTTATTTACTTACTTTTATTTAGGTTGTGCGTGACATGTTGCATGTGTTCCTCTACTACTCTCCTATTTACTATTTATTTATTTATTTATTTATTTATTTATTTATTTATTTATTTAATTTATTACAGGGAGACATGGTCTCCCTGTAGCCCCAGCTGTCCTGAAACTTGCTATGTAGACCAGGCTGGCCTTGAACTCAGAGGCCTGCTTCTGCTTGCCTCTGCCTCCCAAGTGCTAGGACTAAAGGTGTGCGCCACCACGCCCGGCCATGCCCAGCTTTTATGTGGGTGGGTGCTGGTCCTTTCACAGCAAACACTAAATCATCTCTGACCCTGGCAACCTTTTACATTTTTTTTTTTTTTAGACAAGGATTCAGGTAGCCCAGGCTGGCCTCAAACTTGCTATGTGGCCAAGGATGATGCTGAACTCTGATCCCCTTGTCTACCTCCTGAGTGCTGGGGTTGCAGGCATGTTCCAGTCTGGTTTGTGTGGGGCTGGGGATGGAGCCCAGGGCATCATGCATGCTAAGCAAGCAATGAGCTCCCTCCACAGCACAGCTCTTGACTTTAAATTAACTTACACTTTTGTAGATTTACTGATCTCCTTCCAGACTTAGCTCTATGACAGAGACCAGCTCTCTGCTGTTTAGAAGCCATACTAATGCCTGGCACAGTACCTGGTCCATCGTAGGTGCTCAATAGATACTTGTTGAATGAGTGAATTTGTTGAATTCTTGCATTGATTCTATGAGTCAGATATGATTGTGTTACTGAGGCTTAGTGAGGTCCGGTAAATTTCATAGGGTCACAGTTGGTGTCCTTGGGGAGATTAGAACTCAGATCCAGCTGACCTCAAGCCTGGACCTCTCTCATCTGCCTCAGGTGGGGCTGCATTCCTCTACATTGTTTTCCTCTTATCAGTGTCTTACTCAAGCACGTGGGAGGCTCTCTATTATTCATTGTGTTCACTCGGAAATCCTTGTCTGATTTTCCAAACTAGAAACTGGCCTGCCTCTGATGTCTGTTAGTCTTTAACACAGATTTTAAACTTTAGATAAGCAATTTAGGTCACATTAACCCTAGTTTCTATTATCTCTGGGTTTGCTTAGCTAAGGTGCTTGTTCTAGGTCCTCCACCTGTGTCGGAAATCTTGTGTCCTCAGGCCTGTGAGCGTCTTTCTTTTGTCCTCATTTAAATCTGAGGGACTTTCCATATCTGTAGCTTTACCTAACAATCTCATGCAAAAACTGTAACTGACTTAGGAATGTAATGCAAATTTTAGTCTCAAGCCCAGGAGATAATAGATATTTCCTAAATTCTGTCTTAGTTCTGTTTATGAAGTTGATTTCACTCAAAAAAAACTTTATGATTTTTATTTGATATATTCGAGCATATTGCCTGCATGTCTAAGCGCACTTATCTCATGCAATGCCTGCAGAGGACAGAAGAGGGCATCAGATCCCCTGGAACAAGAGTTATGGATTATTGCTAGCTGCTATGTGGGTGCTGGGAACTAAACCTGGGTCCTCTGCAAGAGCAGCCAGTGCTCTTAACCCTTAAGCCATCTCTCCAGCCCTTGATTTCAGTCTTTTTTAATTGCTGTAGGATTATAGTTAGGAACTGATCAAGGATCCAAGAGAAATGCAAACCAAAATAGACGTCACTTCACAGTTTATAACAGAGGTTTGTTATAAACAACTACACAGAGTGCAATGTTGGGAAGGATGGGGAGAAAGCAAAATGCTTGGTATTGCTGTGGGAAGGTAGAAGGGGGCAGCCATGGTAAGAAACACTACGACTACTGCTCGAACAATTCAAACACAGAAATAGCATGCGAGCGATCTGAGTACATGCTCAAAATAATAAAAAAATGACCTACACACCCACATTGGCAAGTGGTATTATTCTCAATAACCAAAAGGTGGAAAGAATCCAAATTCATCATCAGATCAAGGTGTGGTGTACACATGCAATGGAATATCATTCAGTACTGAAAATGAATGATATTCTATTATGCTAAGTGAAATAGTCAAAACGGGACAATTACATGATTGCCCTTGTATGAGATACCTAGAATGGGCAGACCCAGAGACAGAAAGTAAAACCAAGGTGGGGGATGGGGGGCTGGGGAGGGGGAGGCGATTACTGTTTAATGGCTACAGAGTTTCTGTTTGAGAAAAATGAAGATTCTGGAGATGGTTAATGGTGGAGGTCACACTTGTTTCTAATTCCACCCAGTTGTACAGTAATGGTCAAAAATGGTAATTTTTTTTGGTCTTTTTTTAAAAAAAAATTTTAACTTTATTTATTTTCACATGTGTGAATGACTGCATGTAGGTTTGTGCACCTGTGTCGTGCAGTGCCTCGGAGGTCAGAAGAGGGTGTTGGATTCCCCTGGAACTGGAGCTAAAGATGGCTCTTAGCCGCCATGTGGGTGCTGGGGATCGAACCCTGGTTCTCTGCAAGAACAGTCGGCGCTCTTAACAGATAGGCCATCTCTCCAGCCCCAACAATTTTAATTTTTTGGGGGGGGGGTCTTCTTTTTTGAGACAGGGTCTCCCTGTAGCTCTGACTGTCCTGGAGTCCTGAAGCTCACTCTGTAGACCAGGCTGGCCTTGAACTCACAGAGATCAGCCTGCCTCTTTTTTTTTGGTCTTTTTTTGAGACAGGGTCTCCCTGTAGTCCCAGCTGTCCTGGAACACTCTATGTAGACCAGGCCAGCCTTGAACTCACAACAATCTGCCTGCTTCTGCCTCCCAAGTGCTAAGATTAAAGGTGTGTGCCACCACGCCTGGCCCCAAAAATGGCAAATTTTATGTTCAGTACATATGTATTTTATTTTTTTGTAAGATTTAATTATTTATTTTATGTGTATGTGTGTATGCGTGCACCACATGCAAGTGGGTGCTGTTGGAGGTTAGAAGAGAGTATCAGATCCCTTGGAACTGTCGTTATTGCAGTTGTGAGCCCCCAGTGTGGGTGCTGGGAACTGAACCTGGGTCCTGTGCAAGAGCAGCCAGTGCTCTTAACTGGTGAATCCTGTATATATTATTTATAGAATAATAATAATAGAAATCATCACATTGTAGACTCATTTGCTTTTGTCATTTTTATCCTAATAATTATTCATAACACCTGTCTCAGGTAGCTGAGGCTGGCCTCCAACTCACTATGTAGCTGAAGAGGACCTTGAATGTCTATTCTCCTGCCTCTATTTCCCAAGTTTGATGACTATAGGTATGGATCACCACACCTGGTTTTAGGTGCTTTGGGGAATGGAACCCAAGGCTTTGTGCAGGCTCAGCGAGCACTCTGGCCACCGAGCTCCACCTGCAGCCTTAGCCTCGCTGATTTCACATTAGTCCTGTTCCACTAATAATCAAACAATCTGGGCAATTTGAAGATAAATGCTGTTTGTCGTAATTATCAGTAATGCACTATTTTAAGTCAATTTTCTAAGACTTCATTTAGCATTTTCTTATCTCTGGGAGAGTGATCTTTCTAGTATTAACTATTATCATATTGTTTTATAATTTACATTTTTGAGCCCAGCATGGTGGCACACGCCTTTAATCCCAGCAGTCAGGAAGCAGAGGCAGGTGGATCTCTGTGAGTTCAAGGCCTGTCTGGTCTACATAGTGAGTTCCAGGCCAGCTGAGACTACAGGGAGACCCTGTCTCAAAAAGACCAAAAAAAAAAAAAAAGAAAATCACACTTTTGTTATTTCCCAGATTTCTTCTATACTGAACAAATTTTTCTTGTTCTTTTTTTGTTGTTGTTCTTTTTGAGTCAGGGTCTCCCTGTAGCCCCAGCTGGCCTTGAACTCACAAAGATACACCTGCCTCTGCCTCCCAAGTGCTACGATTAAAAGCATGCGCCACCACGCCCAGCTTTTTTTTTTGTTTTGTTTTAATACAGTCTTGCTATGGTAGCCCGGACTGTTCTAGAAGTCAGTATTAACCCTCAGACTTGGAGCTATCTTCCTGATTCAGCCTCCAGGGTGCTGGGATAACAGGCCTGCACCACCATCCTGGGCTTACTAATGCACCTTTCTTTTAAAAAGGATCTCACTATAGTCCTAGCTGGCCTGGAACTTGCTTTGGAGGCCAGGTTGGCTTCCAACCTACAGAGATCTGCCTGTCTCTGTCTCTTGAGTGCTGGAATTCAAGGTGTGCACCACCGTGCCCAGATAAGTTTATTAATTTTTGAGATAGGGTCTCACTGTGTAGCTCTGCCTATGCTGGATCTTGATCTGTAGTCCAGACTGGCCTTCAAATCATGAAGCTCCTGACTCAGCCTGCCTTATGCACTGTCATCCTAGGTGTG
Organism: Rhizomys pruinosus; assembly: GCA_009823505.1. NCBI lineage: Eukaryota > Metazoa > Chordata > Mammalia > Rodentia > Spalacidae > Rhizomys > Rhizomys pruinosus. Next base: position 719,470 of record VZQC01015303.1, on the reverse strand, counting down.
TCCCAGCATATGGAAGGTATTTTCTTTTTTTGGTCTTTTTGAGAAAGGGTCTCCCTTTAGTCACAGCTGGCCTGGAGCTCGCTATGTAGACCAGACTGGCTTTGAACTCACAGAGATCCATCTGCCTCTGCCTCCGGAGTGCTGGAATTAATGGCGTGTGCCACCACGCCTGGCTGGAAGTTATTTTCTTTTTTTCTTTTTTTTTTTTTAATTATTTATTTATTATGTGTAGGAGTGTACTGTCTGCATTGCATCCACAACATGGGTGCAATGCCGAAGAGGTCAGAAAAGGGTGTTGGATTCCCCTGGAACTGGAGTTAAAGACGGTTCTTAGCTGCCATGTGGGTGCTGGGAATCAAACCCAGGTCCTCTGCAAGAGCAGTCAGTGCTCTTAACCACTGAGCCATCTCTCCAGCCCCTGGAAGTTATTTTCTATAGAAACCTAAAGGACATAAGAAACCTCTCTTAGGGCTGGGGAGATGGATCAGCGGGTAAAGCACACGCTGTGCATTCACGAGTTTGAATCCCCAGAACCCACATAAAGCTCAATGCAGTTGCTTGAATCTATAATCTCAGCGCTCTTGGGAGACGGCAGCAGAGATGGAGAAGCCTGGAAGCTTGAGAGCCAGTTATCGAGAGCATTGAACAAGAGACCCCGGCTCAAACAAGGTAGAAAGCAAGAACCGACACCCAAGGTTATCTTCTGACCTCTCCACATGCACCTGGACTCAATGTGTGCATGAGCGCGCGCGCGCACACACACACACACACACACACACACACACACAGATAAAAAAAAAATCTAAATAAAAAGAAACCCCTTTTAAATAGTAACTATTGTCTTGAATAGTCCATTGTTTTATTCTGGCCTGGCCCATAAACCCACATTCTTCAAGTGTTCGTTCAATGGGTTTTTGGTGAATTTTTAGGCCATAGCTGGACTGGACCAAAGTTCTTCTTTTCTATGAAGGTGCTGATAGTAACACCGGTGTCTTTCTCCATGTGAGCCAGGAAAAGCTGCAAAGCATTTGCAGGCCATCAGCAATTTGGACCCGCCACCCTCCCCGCTTTAGGTGGTCTACCCTGTGCATCAGCCGCATGAGGTGAGGTGAACGTTACTCGCCTCAAGCTCAGTGACATGATGAAGGATGTACATGAAGCAAAGCCATGTGCAGACACTGCAGCTGACGAATAGCCTGCAGAGATGACAGGGAGTGGCAGTCCCTGTCCCTGTCCCAGCCAAACACTGGGAATGAGGCGGAAGCCTGGATGGGAGGGCCATGTTGAAAGTCTCCCATCTGAAGGTGATAACATACGTGTGGGGTAAGAAGGAAAATGACTGACTTGGGGTCTGCATCTCCATGTCTGCAAAGGGCAACAATCTCCTGTGGTTTACAAGATGTTCAAAGCCTTTCTACACATATAAACACTTGACAGAAGTCCAAGCGTAGTGTCACTGTTGAAGATAGGTCTCTTACTCATTTTTATTTGGGGAACTTTGTTATTGTTAGCCTGGAACTTACTATGTAGCCTAGGCTAGCCTCGAATCTGTATTGAATTTACTGCCTCAGCCTCTCGGGCACTAGGATGACAGTCATGAGCCACCACCCTAGCTGTCCACTGGAGATGGGTCCATGTTAGCTGCCCACTGGAGATGGGTCCATGCTAGCTGTCCACTGGAGATGGGTCCATGCTAGCTGTCTGTCGGAGATGGGTCCATACTAGCTGTCCGCTGGAGATGGGTCCATGCTAGCTGTCCTCTGGAGATGGGTCCATACTAGCTGTCCTCTGGAGATGGGTCCATGCTAGCTGTCCTCTGGAGATGGGTCCATGCTACCTGCCCACTGGAGATGGGTCTATGCTAGCTGTCCACTGGAGATGGGTCCATGCTAGCTGTCTGTCGGAGATGGGTCCATACTAGCTGTCCACTGGAGATGGGTCCATGTTAGCTGTCCTCTGGAGATGGGTCCATACTAGCTGTCCTCTGGAGATGGGTCCGTGCTAGCTGTCCTCTGGAGATGGGTCCATGCTAGCTGTCCCCTGGAGATGGGTCCATGCTAGCTGTCCTCTGGAGATGGGTCCATGCTAGCTGTCCTCTGGAGATGGGTCCATGCTA
>VZQC01015303.1:689752-714023 GCA_009823505.1 Rhizomys pruinosus | reverse complement strand
AGGAATCCAAGACCCTCTTCTGACCTCCGACAGTATATTCATACACATACAAAAATAAATAAAATTTAAAAAAAAAAAAAAAAGAAAAACAGATTTGCCAGGCATGAATCCTAGCACTCAGGAGGCAGAGGGAGGTGGATCTTTGTGAGTTCAAGGCCAGCCTGGTCTACAGAGTGAGTTCCAGGACAGCTGGGGCTACAGGGAGACCCTGTCTCAAAAAGACAGAAAAAAAAAAAAGAAAGAAAGAAAAACAGATTTGTGTCTCCTTCAAATGTTAAACCTGGAGCTGGAGAGATGGCTCAGCAGTTGAGAGCACTGTCTATTCTTGGAGAGGACAGGGATTCAAATCCCAGCACCCACATTGAAGCTAATAACCTTCTATATCTCTAGTTCCAGGGATTCCAATGCCCTCTTCTGACCTCCACAGGCATTGCACGACATGGGTGCACTTAGGTACATTCGCACACATAAAATAAAAATAATAAATAAAATGTTAAACAAAAGTTAAACCTAGATTTACCGTTCACAGCACCAATTCCAGTCTTTGGTATATAAACAAAGAGCTGAGAACAGGGCTCAGGGGGACATGGGGCACAAGCTCTCACAGCAGCATTGTTCCCGTAAACCGAAGCTGGAAACAGCCTAGACATCCAGCAACTGCTGCATGGGTGTTGGGCTGGGACCATAGCTCAGTGGAAGAATGCTTGCCAGGCATGCATGAAGCCCTAGGCTTAACCCCTCTCCCCATACTGCCTCCCCAACCCCCAAACAACAAAAAACAAAACCCCCAAACAAATGCATGGATAAATATAATGTGCTGTTTCCTTACAACGGAATTATTCAGACATACAAAAGAATAAATATGCAGACAAGCAAACCTTGAAATCATGCTAAATGAATAGGCCAGGCATTGGGCTGGCCAGTAGGCTCAGCAGTGAAGACTACTGGCTGCTCTTGCAGAGGACCCGGGTTCGATCCCCAGCACCCATATGGTGACCACCTCTAACTCAGTTCCAGGGGATCCCAGCACCCACATGGTGGCCACCTGTAACTCAGTTCCAGGGGATCCAACTTCCTTTCTGGTCTCTGCAGGCATTGCACACATGTGCTGCACTTACATATATATAGGCAAAAGGTTCATGCACATAAATTTAAAATAAAATAAAATCTTAAAAATTTAAAGAAATAGCCAGGTGTGGTAGCACACACCTTTAATCTAGCACTTGGGAGGCAGAGGCAGGTGGATCTTTGTGAGTTCAAGGCCAGCCTGGTCTACAGATTGAGTTCCAGGCAGCTGGGGCTACAGGGAGACCCTGTCTCGAAAAGACAAAAAAAAAAAAAAAAAAAAAGAAAAAGCACNGGGATTCAATTAGGGTCATCAGGCTTGGCAGAGTTCTTGCCACTGCATCTGTGGCCCCCCCCGTTTATTTTATTTTATTAAAGATACGGTAAATCATCAAAGATCTCATCAGCTTAGGTGAGAGGGAGTTGGGAAGGTTCAGTCTGCCATGTACAGAATTATGCACAGCTAGGTACTTAAGACATTGGGTTCTTTTGGGAAGGACTGATAAGCCCTGGTCAGGCCCTGGGGAGAACACTGCCCATCATACAGTCCGCTTGGCAAGTCATTCCTGCCTCACGACCAACGCAAAGGATAAAGGAAAGCCTGAGCTTTGACATAGCCATCGCCAGGCAGCCTGGGCAATCAGAGACTAAGGTTATGTCACAAATATCTTGGAGTTTTGTGTGGAATCTGGGAGAGTGGCGGTTATAAAGGTTCTTTGTTCGAGGAGGAACCCCTTTTCTCGGTTACATGGGCTTCTGTGTATGCCCAGCTAGGAAGGGCGCAACCAGACTGAATCAGGCGAGGGAAGGCGATTTGCGTGCAGTTTCAAGTAGAGGGCTCCGAATTAGCTTGTCTACGATTCTTGGCAAGTGAGGATAAATTGGCTGCCGTAGAGTGGGGAAGTGGGCCTGAGATGGGTCGAATGTTACGAGATGCAAAGGAATAAATAAACACTAAAACAATAAGGCCCCTGCTATTCCTCTGAAAAGACTATGCTGATCTTAACATAGCCAGGCAGCCGGACTCTGCGAACAAAGGCAGCTTATGCTTATGTTTATTTGTAACTGAGCGTATGGTCAAAGTTAAATGGACTAGTTTACTGCCTCCAGGGAAGCGCAGGTGGCAAGGTAATCTTTCTTTTCTCCAACGTACCAGACGGAAAATGTCACTGTTTGACGAGGAAAAGGCCTTGATGCCGGGCATTTTAGCCCTTTAGACACACAAGTTGTTCATCAAATAGGAGCAGTGTGTGAGGAGAGTGGGAGCTAAGCCTTCCTGATAACTAATGACAGGCCTCAGTTATCTATTGCAAGGATGTAGGCTCTTGGAAGGGTTGTCAGCTCCAATGAAGTAGTAATTGCTCAAGATCAAGTGCCTGTACCTGGCTCTTTCGCTTTAATGTTCCTATGGACTTCTCCTGTCACTCCGCTCCGAACATTACACTCAAGGTACTGCTATTCTATATTCAATTGACTAGTAGAGATGAGCTTGAGTCTTAGCCTGAGTGACACCATACAGGACAAGTTGTGGAAAGCTATAGCACAGATAAGTCCCACTGATCTGAGGACCTTTGGCTTCCTTTATTTTAGGCCTGATTCATCCTGTCACCTCATGTCCTCTACTGGAAAAGAAGATATTCTGATAGGGTGAAAGGTGGCTCTGCCCTGGGACTGGAGAGCTGTTTGGGGGTAATGACCGGCTCTCTTCAGTGACACCCTGCATGGGATTTCAAATGTATGGTCTTTGAGAAAAAAAAAAAGAGAAAAAATCCATGTGGTTAAGCAACTTTAGTTACTTGTTGCACAAACAGGAGATCTACTGCCTCTGGCCTCCAGGGCTAGGATTAAAGGATGTGCCACCAACAGCTATATTTCTCTTTTATGGAACAAGGACACAGACGCTAGTCCCTAACTACGAATTTATGGGGATTTAAGCCACAGAGCAGGATTGATTACAGCGGTAGGGTGAGAGGCTTGCTAACAGGCCGTCTTTGGGGCCAAACTCCTTGCTCCTGTGGCTTTAGGAGGCGGTTCTTCATTTCCTCTTACTGTCCTCGGACGTGTCCTGACAATGAATATCTAGCGCTCGCGCGCTCCAGTTCCCGGGACCACTGGCTCCCAACTCCTTGATGCAGCACTTCTTTGCTCGTTCGAGCAGTCTGGAGTACTCTTGTCTGGGACAGCCCCCCTTGTCAAACTCTCAGCTCCTTGCGGCCTTCGGAAATACGTGCCGCTACGCCTGGCTCCATGATATGAGTCTGAGGGACTTCCTCAGCTGGGTTCCTGGAACCCCCTTTCATCATAGCTGTCTCTCTTATTTTCTAATCTACCCATTCCTCTCCCCTGTAATGCTTACTTTTTTATTTACTTACTTTTATTTAGGTTGTGCGTGACATGTTGCATGTGTTCCTCTACTACTCTCCTATTTACTATTTATAGTTTATTTATATTATGATTTTATTTATTTAATTTGATTACTGGAGAATGTTCTGTAGCCCAGGCTGAACTTTGCTATGTAGACCGTGGCCTTGAATCAGAGGCTCTTCTGCGCTGTCTCCCATCTGGACTAAAGGTGTGCCACCCGCCGTGCCTGCCGTTTTTGTGGGTGTGTGTGTCTTTTCCAGACACAAATCATCCTGACCTGGCAATTTTACATTTTTTTTTTTTAGAAAAGGATCTCATGTAGCCAGGCTGGCCAATTGCTTATGTGGCAAGGATGCTTGAACTCTGTCCTTGCTGACTCCTTGGTGCTGGGTTGCAGCGTTCCGTGTGGTTTGTCATTGTGGGGTGGGTGGAGCCCAGGCTCTGCTGCTAAGATCATGAGTCCCTCACAGCACAGTCTGACTTTAAATTAAATGACACTTTTGTATGTATTTACTTTCTTACGACTAGCATCTTGACAGGCAGCTCTCTGCTAGTTTAGAACCACTATGCCTGCACAGTACCTGGTCAATCGTAGAGTTGTCAATAGTATATTGTTAATGAGTGATTGTTGATTCTTGATTCTATGAGTCAGATATGATTGTGTTACTGAGGCTTAGTGAGGTCCGGTAAATTTCATAGGGTCACAGTTGGTGTCCTTGGGGAGATTAGAACTCAGATCCAGCTGACCTCAAGCCTGGACCTCTCTCATCTGCCTCAGGTGGGGCTGCATTCCTCTACATTGTTTTCCTCTTATCAGTGTCTTACTCAAGCACGTGGGAGGCTCTCTATTATTCATTGTGTTCACTCGGAAATCCTTGTCTGATTTTCCAAACTAGAAACTGGCCTGCCTCTGATGTCTGTTAGTCTTTAACACAGATTTTAAACTTTAGATAAGCAATTTAGGTCACATTAACCCTAGTTTCTATTATCTCTGGGTTTGCTTAGCTAAGGTGCTTGTTCTAGGTCCTCCACCTGTGTCGGAAATCTTGTGTCCTCAGGCCTGTGAGCGTCTTTCTTTTGTCCTCATTTAAATCTGAGGGACTTTCCATATCTGTAGCTTTACCTAACAATCTCATGCAAAAACTGTAACTGACTTAGGAATGTAATGCAAATTTTAGTCTCAAGCCCAGGAGATAATAGATATTTCCTAAATTCTGTCTTAGTTCTGTTTATGAAGCTGATTTCACTCAAAAAAAACTTTATGATTTTTATTGATTTACATCGAGCATATTGACCTGCATGTACTTAAGCGCCACTTATCTTCAATTGCCATTGCTGAGGACAGAAGAGGGATCAGATCCCCTGAAAAAGGATTGGATTTATTGCTTAGTGCTATGTGGGTGTGTGGGAACTAACATGCCTTGCAAGAGCCAGTGCTCTAAACCCTTAAGCCATCTTTCAAGCCCTTTGAATTGCAGTCTTTTTTATTGCTGTAGATTATAGTTAGGAAACCTAAGATCAGAGAATGACACCAAATTAGACGTCACTCCACAGTTATATAACAGAGAGATATTGTTAAAACAACTAGCACAGAGTGCAATGGGGAAGGAATGGGGAAAGCAAAATGATTGGTATTGCTGTGGGAAAGGTAGATGGAGCAGGTAGAAACACTACGACTCTAATGTCAATCAAGTTAAACACAAGAATAGCATGGGAGCGATCTGTAAGTACTGCGAAATATTAAAAAATGACTACGACACCATTGTAAGTGTAATATTCTCAATATACAAAGTGGAAGAATGCAAGCATCGTCAGCAATCAAAGGCTGTACATTTGTCAAACATGCAATGGAATATCATTCAGTAATGAAAAATGAAAATGATATTTCATTTTGCTAAGTGAGATAGTACAAAAACGGGACATATAATGATTGCACTTGTTTGAGACCTACCTGTAGGAATGGGCGACCAGAGACAGAAGTTAACCAGGTGGGAGGATTGGCGGCTCGGGGGGAGAGCAGATTACTGTTTAATGGCTAAGAGTTATGTGAGAAATATGAAATTACTGGGTGAGTTAATGTGTGAGGTACACTTGATTTCTAAATTCACCCAGTTGTCGTAATGGTCAAAATGGTTACTTCTCTCTCTCCGTCCGTTTTTTAAAAAAAAATTTAACTTTATTTATTTTCAACAGGACCTGTGAATGATGCATGTAGGTTGTGGCGACATGATGTCGGTAGCATTGCTGGAAGGTCAGAGAGGGTTTGGTTCCTTCGGACTGGAGCATAAAGATGCTTAGCGCCAATGGTGCTGGCGGAACTCGAACCTGTCTCTGCAAAACGGCGGCGTCTTAACAGAATAGGCACTCTCCGGCCCAATAATTTTATTTTTTTGGGGGGTTTTTTTTTTTTTTTTTTTTTTTGTTTTTTTGCTTTGTAGACCAGGCTGGGGCCTTGATTGAACTCACTATGTAGAGAAGTCTTGTGTTGAACTCACAGAGATCAGCCTGCCTCTTTTTTTTTGGTCGTTTTTTGGACAGGGTCTCTGTCCGTCCAGGGGTTCCTGAACACTCTATCGCTAGCCGAAGCTTGAGTACACAAATTGCCTGCTTCTGCTCCAATGTGATAGATTAAGGGTGTGTGCCCACGCTACGGCCCAAATGCAAATTTTATGTTCTCAAATATGTATTTATTTTTTTATATTTTATATATTTATTATGTGTATGTGGTGTGATGGTGACACATGCAAGTGAGGTGTGTTTTGGAGTTTGGAAGAGGGTATCAGATCCTTGTGAACTGTCTGTTATTGGCAGTTGTGGCCCGGTGTGTGTGCTGGACTGACTGGTCCTGTGCAATGCAGCCATGTGCTCTTAAATTGTGATCTGTATTTTATTATATAGAATAATAATATAGATCATCAATTGTAGACTCATTTGTTTTGTCATTTTAGTCTATATTTTCTGACAAGGTCTTAGGTTGAGTCAGCGGGTGGCCTTCAAATCATATGTAGCTGAAGAGACCTTGATGTTATTCTCCAGCCTCTATTTCCAGAATTTGGATGACTAGTATTGGATTCACACACCTGGTTTTATGGTGCTTTGGGGGAATGGACCCAGCTGTTGTGCCGTCTCAGCGACCATTCTGGCCCGAGCTCCACACTGCGAAGCTTAGCTCGATGACTTTCCATTAGTCCTGTTCCTACATAATCAACATCTGGGCCATTTGACGTCCAATGCTGTTTGTACATTATCAGTAATGCAATTTTAAGTCATTTTCTAGATCATTTAGATTTTTCTTATTTGGGAGTGACCTTTTGTTTAAATGTATAGTATTGTTTTATAATTTAGATTTTGAGCCCAGCATGCGTGGACCGTTTATGACCACAGGCAGGATAGCAGAGGCAGGTGGATTTCTGTGGTTCAAGGACCTGTGTGTCTACATAGTGAGTTCCAGCCAGTGAGACTACGGGAGACCCCTGTCTCAAATAGACCAAAAAAAAAAAAAAGAAAATCACACTTTTGTTATTTCCAATATTGTTCTATATTTGAACAAATTTTTCTGTTTTTTTTAGTTGTGTGTTTTTTGAGACAGGGTCTCCCTGCTAGCCCCAGCTGGCTTGGATCTCACAGAAATCAGCCTCTCGCGTCCCAGTGCTATGATTAAAGATGCGCCACCACGCAGTTTTTTTTTTTTTTTGTTTTTATACAGCATTCTATGGTAGCCGATTTCCTAGAAGTAGTATTACCCTCAGACTGAGCTATTTATGATTCAGCCTCCATGGGATAACAGGCCTGCACCACCATCCTGGGCTTACTAATGCACCTTTCTTTTAAAAAGGATCTCACTATAGTCCTAGCTGCCCTGGATCTTGTTGAGGCCAGGTGGCTTTCCAACTACAAGATCTGCCTGGTTCTGTCTCTTGAGTGCTGATTCAAGGGTGGCACCACCGTGCCCGATAAGTTTTATAAATTTTTGAGTAGGTCTCCTGGTGTAGCTCTTTGCCTATGTGATCTTGATCTGTTAGTTCCGACTTGGCCTTCAAATTCTGAAGTCTGTAATCAGCCTGCTTAATGCCTTATCTAGGTGTGCCCAGCATTATGGAACGTATTTGCTTTTTTTGGTTTTTGAGAAAGGGTATCTCCTTTAGTCCGTCTGGCTGGAGCTCAGATGATTGTAGACCAGATGGTCTTGAACTCAGAGTGAGTTCATCTGCCTCTGCCTCGGGTGCTGGAATTAATGGCGGTGTGCCACCACGCTGGCTGGGAAGTTATTTCATTTTTTTCTTGTTTTGTTTTTTTATGTTTAATTTATTTATTTGTGTACGAATGTACTGTTGCATGCATTCGACATTGGTGCAGGATGCACAGGGTCAGAGAGAAGGGTGTGGATTTCCCCTGGGAAGTGAGTTAATGAGCACGGTTCTAGCTGCCATGTGGGATGCTGGGAATCAAACAGGTTTCGCTCTGCAAGGCGTCAGTGCTCTTAACTTGAGCATCTTCAGCCTGGGATCTATGTTTCGTATAGAAACGTATAAGGCATAAGAATCCTCTATTAGGTGGTGAGAGGATAGGCGTGAGCACACGCTGTGATTTCACGAGTATGAGTCCCAGAACCAATAAACGCTCGATGCAGTTATATGACATCTTATATTCAGCGTATTGGGATGACGCGCAGAGTGAGAAGCCTGAGAAGTTGAGAGCCAGTTATCGAGAAGCATTGAAAACAAGAGACCCAGCCTTCAAACAAGTGTAGAGCAAGAAACCGACACCAGGTCATAATCTTCTGCACTCTCCACACTGCACACTGGACTGATGTGTGCATGAGCAGAAGGCAGCGCACACACACATTCCACACACAAAAACACACACACAGATAAAAGAAAGAATCTAATTAACAAGAAGAACCCCTTTTAAATGAGAACTATTGTCTTGAATGTCTGATTGTTATATTCTGCCTGCCCATAAACCCACATTCTTCAAGTGTTCGTTCAATGGGTTTTTGGTGAATTTTTAGGCCATAGCTGGACTGGACCAAAGTTCTTCTTTTCTATGAAGGTGCTGATAGTAACACCGGTGTCTTTCTCCATGTGAGCCAGGAAAAGCTGCAAAGCATTTGCAGGCCATCAGCAATTTGGACCCGCCACCCTCCCCGCTTTAGGTGGTCTACCCTGTGCATCAGCCGCATGAGGTGAGGTGAACGTTACTCGCCTCAAGCTCAGTGACATGATGAAGGATGTACATGAAGCAAAGCCATGTGCAGACACTGCAGCTGACGAATAGCCTGCAGAGATGACAGGGAGGAGTGGCGTGCCTTTCCCTGTCCCCAACAACAAACACTGGGAATGAGCGGAAGCAGCTGGATGGAGGGCCATGTTGAAGAGTCTCCATTGGAAGGTATAAAACAAAAACAACACAAAAACAAAACGAAAACATAAAAATGCTTTAAATATTTAAATATTCAAACTTAGTATCCACAAAGGAGAAAAAAATGACAAACTCCAAAAAGAAAAAGAAAAAAAAAAAAAAAGGACAAAAGAAAAAAGCAAAAAAAGAGCAAACAAATACAACAAAAAGAACAGAGCCGACAGAACGGGGAGAAAAGACGCCGGGAAACAAGTACTATACGTGTGGAGTCAAGAAGAAAATGATGAACTTGGTGGTCTTCGCGCTCTCGATGTCTGCAAAGGGCCACAATTCTGTGGTTTTTACAATGATGTGTTCAAAGCCTTTCTAAACTATAAACATCTGCCAGGTCCAAGTTAGTTGTCCATGGTTGAGATAGGTTCTCTATCTTTTTTTAGGGGAACTTTGTTTTGCTATAGCTGGAACTTACTTATGTGACCTAGGCTAGCCTCGAATCTGTATTGAATTTACTGCCTCAGCCTCTCGGGCACTAGGATGACAGTCATGAGCCACCACGGCCTGGAGCTGTCCAGGGAGATGGGTTCCATTTAGCCTGCCATGGTAGATGGGTCCGTGCTAGCTGTCCACTGGAGATGGGTCCATGCTAGCTGTCTGTCGGAGATGGGTCCATACTAGCTCTCCTCTGGAGATGGGTCCGTGCTAGCTGTCCACTGGAGATGGGTCCATTTTAGCTGTCCTCTGGAGATGGGTCCATGCTAGCTGTCATCTGAGGATGGGTCCATGTAGCTGCCCAACTGGGAGATGGGTCTATGCTAGCTGTCCACTGGAGATGGGTCCATTTTAGCTGTCCTCTGGAGATGGGTCAGTGGTAGCTGTCCCCTGGAGATGGGTCCATACTAGCTGTCCACTGGAGATGGGTCCATTTTAGCTGTCCTCTGGAGATGGGTCAGTGGTAGCTGTCCCCTGGAGATGGGTCCATACTAGCTGTCCACTGGAGATGGGTCCATTTTAGCTGTCCTCTGGAGATGGGTCCATGCTAGCTGTCCACTGGAGATGGGTCCATGCTAGCTGTCCTCTGGAGATGGGTCCGTGCTAGCTGTCCACTGGAGATGGGTCCATGCTACCTGCCCACTGGAGATGGGTCCATGCTACCTGCCCACTGGAGATGGGTCCATGCTACCTGCCCACTGGAGATGGGTCCATGCTACCTGCCCACTGGAGATGGGTCCATGCTACCTGCCCACTGGAGATGGGTCCATGCTACCTGCCCACTGGAGATGGGTCCATGCTACCTGCCCACTGGAGATGGGTCCATGCTACCTGCCCACTGGAGATGGGTCCATGCTACCTGCCCACTGGAGATGGGTCCATGCTACCTGCCCACTGGAGATGGGTCCATGCTACCTGCCCACTGGAGATGGGTCCATGCTACCTGCCCACTGGAGATGGGTCCATGCTACCTGCCCACTGGAGATGGGTCCATGCTACCTGCCCACTGGAGATGGGTCCATGCTACCTGCCCACTGGAGATGGGTCCATGCTACCTGCCCACTGGAGATGGGTCCATGCTACCTGCCCACTGGAGATGGGTCCATGCTACCTGCCCACTGGAGATGGGTCCATGCTACCTGCCCACTGGAGATGGGTCCATGCTACCTGCCCACTGGAGATGGGTCCATGCTACCTGCCCACTGGAGATGGGTCCATGCTACCTGCCCACTGGAGATGGGTCCATGCTACCTGCCCACTGGAGATGGGTCCATGCTACCTGCCCACTGGAGATGGGTCCATGCTACCTGCCCACTGGAGATGGGTCCATGCTACCTGCCCACTGGAGATGGGTCCATGCTAGCTGTCCTCTGGAGATGGGGTCCTGGCTAGTTGATTGTCCCGGAATGGGTCGTGTAGCTGGTCTCTGGGATGGTCATGTTAGCTGTCTTGGAGATGGGTCCGTGTAGCTGTGCTGGAGATGGGTCTGTTGTACCTGGATGGTCTTATCTAGTGTCTTATGGAGAGTGTTCATAATAGTTGTTCTTGGGATGGGTATTGCTGTCCTGAGAGATGGGTCCATGTAGCTTCTGGATGATGGTCATGAGCTGTTTGCCTTTGGGATGGGTGCTTGCTGTGCTGTTTGGAGGATGGTCTTGTATGCATTTGGGTGGGTGTTGTATTCAGTAGATGGGTCTGCTAGCTGTGTTCGGATGAGGTCCCTTTATCTGTCCTGGAGATGGGTCATTTTCTGTGTCTGTGCGATGGTGTTGTGTTTCTGGAATGGCCGTGGCTGGTGGTTCTCTGGTAGGGGTCAATTGTATGCTGTCCTGGGATGGGTCATGTACGTCTCTGGAGATGGGTCTGCTTGGCTTCTTGGAGATGGTCCTGCAGTGTTTGGGATGGTCGTTGGTAGTGTTTGGGTGGGTCGTGCTGCTGTCTGGGTGGGTTGCTAGCTGTCCGACTGGAATGGGTCCGTGTAGTTCCTTGGATGGATCCGTGTAGTGTCGCTGGGAGATCGTGCCGTGCTGCGTTTCTTGGAGATGGGTCCTTGTGCTTCCTGGAGTGGGTCCGTGCTAGTCTTCTCTGAGTGGTCCGTGGGCTTGAGGGGTGGTACCTGGGAAGTGGTGCTTGCTGTTTCTTGTGTTTGGTCCCTGCTGATTCTTTGAGTGCGTCATATAGCTTCTTCTGAATGGGGTCTTGCTGGGTGCTCTGGAGATGGGTCCATGCTTGCTGTCCTCTGGAGATGGGTCTGTGCTAGCTGTCCTCTGGAGGTGGGTCCATGCTAGCTGTCCTCTGGAGACGGGTCCATGCTAGCTGTCCTCTGGAGACGGGTCCATGCTAGCTGTCCTCTGGAGACGGGTCCATGCTAGCTGTCCTCTGGAGACGGGTCCATGCTAGCTGTCCTCTGGAGACGGGTCCATGCTAGCTGTCCTCTGGAGACGGGTCCATGCTAGCTGTCCTCTGGAGACGGGTCCATGCTAGCTGTCCTCTGGAGACGGGTCCATGCTAGCTGTCCTCTGGAGACGGGTCCATGCTAGCTGTCCTCTGGAGACGGGTCCATGCTAGCTGTCCTCTGGAGACGGGTCCATGCTAGCTGTCCTCTGGAGACGGGTCCATGCTAGCTGTCCTCTGGAGACGGGTCCATGCTAGCTGTCCTCTGGAGACGGGTCCATGCTAGCTGTCCTCTGGAGACGGGTCCATGCTAGCTGTCCTCTGGAGACGGGTCCATGCTAGCTGTCCTCTGGAGACGGGTCCATGCTAGCTGTCCTCTGGAGACGGGTCCATGCTAGCTGTCCTCTGGAGACGGGTCCATGCTAGCTGTTCTCTGGAGATGGGTCCATGGTAGCTGTCCTCTGGAGAATGGTCCATACTAGCTGTCCTCTGGAGATGGGTCCATGCTAGCTGTCCTCTGGAGATGGGTCCGTGCTAGCTGTCCCCTGGAGATGGGTCCGTGTTAGCTGTCCCCTGGAGATGGGTCCGTGCTAGCTGTCCCCTGGAGATGGGTCCCTGCTAGCTGTCCTCTGGAGATGGGTCCTTGCTAGCTGTGCCTCTTTGTGAGATGGTCGTGCTAGATGTCCTGGAAGTGGGGCAGTGTGTTAGCTGTCCCTGCGAGCGTGATGGGTCCGATGACTAACTTGATGCCCCTGGAAGGACGTGGTACCTGTCGCTAGCTGATAAGCCGTGGAGATAGGAGGTCGTGTAGACTGTCCTCTGGAGGATGGTCCTTGCTATGCTGTCCCGTGGAGCATGGGTCCCATGCTAGGCTGTTCCCACTACGATATAAGAACGGTGTGGTCTTTAAGAGCGATCAGGCCACCAGAGGCGTGGAAACAATATTGCGATGTCATCTGTATATAAGAGCGAGTATGTTCACTCATTGAGAGGTTCCTTATACAAGATAACTGAAGTTGCAGTTTCAATCCTGGTGGTCTGTTTGCTAGTCCATCTTCTCTCTCTCGCTCTCTCGATCCTCTCTCCTCTCTCTCTCCCTCTGTTCATTTATCATAGGTCTCTCCCTGATCTTCTGCCTCCTATCCATGGAGTGATCATAGTCAAAGGCCCACTGACTAAATTCAAAAGCTCCTGTGGTCTGGTCTTATCAGCCTGTTCAAGAACTTGTGAAATTTAAATTTCTAATTTATGTATTTTTTTAGATTTATTATTTAGTCTACTTTATGCTGTTATGAATTCTAGCACTGCTGCATGTAGGTTGCTGCACACATGTCGTGCAGTGCAGCGGAGATCAAAAGAGGGCGTCAGATCCACCTGAGGAAACTGACTGTTAAAGACGTTTCAACGATACCAGTAGTGGGTGCTGAAAGGAATTCGACCACGCGGTACCTCTGCAAGAGCATGGTCGGATGCGTCTTACAACCATTAAGCCAATCTCTCAGCACAATTATCATATTTCTTACAAAAGTGGATTGATCGAAATTGTAGTTCTGATGTACATAAACATACACAAAGATTAATAGACACTGTAGCTGGATTGGAGATGAACTGGCTGCGCAGTGTTTACACGATCTTTGCAGAGAACTACCAGGTCGATTCCCTGCAGCAACGATATGGGGCCAAAACTGCTTAGTGGCTCGGTGAGCGCCAGTCCTTTAGATTCCTCTATCAGCCAGGGAGCCAGAGACAGGGCAGATCGTACTGTGATTCCAAGAAAAGCCTCTCTACAGATGAGTTCAGGCAGACTGGAGCTATAGTGAACCCCATCTCAAAAAAAAAAAAAAAAAAAAATAAAGAAAAAAAAAAAAAAAACGAGAAACAGTATATGCGGCTAGGATGACTAATATAGAAAGTTAATAGTGCTGAGAGGAGTAGACCGAGGGATTAGGAGCGCCGCGTGCGGATGTTTCTTGCGGAGGACCGGGTTCCTATTCCCAGCACACATGGCGACTAAGAACAGTTTGTAACTCCAATTTCCAGGAGAACTCCAGCTCAAGAGGAATCCGAGACCTTCTGATACGTCCGCAGCATTGCCGAAATGTCGTGCTACAACTACATGCGACAGTACTTATACCATACAAAGATATAATAAATAAAATGAAATATAAGAATAAGAGATAATACTGAGTGTGTAAAGTATTATGGATATTGTAGTGACATTGTAGGGTTGCAATATTTTATGGTGCAGTCACTTTGAAATACAGATTTTGCCGGTGGGAGATAGACTAGCGGGTTAAGAGCATCCGGGCTGCTCTTACGAGACCCGGGTTCGATGCCCAGAACCCACATGTGAGGCGTAAGACGTCTTGTAACTTCCAATTCAGGAGACTGTCAGTTTCAGATGTCCACGACCTCTTTGACCTTCGGGAGTATTCATCAATACAATATATAATAAAAAAAAAAAAAGAAAAAGATTTGCAGGCTTGAATCGTAGGACTAGGGGTCGTGTGAGTGGATCTTTTAGCAAGGCGGGTCTACGTGTGTTCAGCTTGCTTGGGTCAGGGTGGACCTTGTTAAAGACGAGAAAAAAAAAGTAGAAAGTAAACGATTGTGTCTCTTTCATGTTTAAACTGGAGCTGGGAGATGGATTCAGCGTTGAGGGCCTGTCTATTTGGAGAGGGTTAAAATGCCCGCACCCAATTGAGGCTATCACTTTATATTATCTTGGTTCGAGATTCCCTGCCTCTTTGACGTCAGGATGCGCGAATGGGTGTGGCATTAGGTATTCGACACTATAATTAATAATAAATGAATGTTAAAAAGTACTGATTTACGTTCACAGCCCATATTTCAGTCTTTGGGATTACAGAGCTGGAAGGCTCCGGACTTGGGGAGAGCTCACGCAGCGTTGTTCCGTAACGGGCTGAACGCGTTAGAGCATCAGCAATGCTGCGATGGGTGTGGCTGGATGTCGTGGAGGAATGTTTGTCAGCATGCATTGAGGCTAGCTTTAATCCCTCCTGCTGCTGCTCCCAACCCACAACAAAGAACAAACCCAAGCGATGTGGGATAATTTGATTGTCTGTTCTTAAACGAATTATTCAGAGCATAAAGATATAGATCAGCAAAGCAAATTGAATTATTGCTATGAATGAGGGCGCATTGGGTGGCAGTAGGTCAGCAGGAGACTTATGGTTGTTTGAGATGGAACGCCGGGTTCGTCCGACCTTGTGAGCCACTTAACTCCTGAGTTCGAGGGATCCAGTAATGGTGGCACTGTTAACTCAGTTCGCGGGGATCAATTCGCTTTCTGGTCTTGCGGCATTTGCACATGTGCGTGACTGTAGTATTTATATGGGCAGTTCATGCACAGTAATTTACAATAAGGTAATCTGTAATGATTTAAAGAATTATGCATTGTGTGGTGGCACACTTGTATTACCTTGAGGGAGGTGTGATCTTTGTTGTTCAGGCCGCTGGCTTTCTGTGAGTTCAGGTGGGGCTACAGGGGGACCTTGTCTCGAAAAGCAAATAATAAAGAAATAAAGAAAAGAAAATAGATAAGAAATGTGAAGCGCACATAATTAGTGTGGAGTCTGGAATTGTCTTAGAGCAGTATTCATAGAGATAGAAGTTAGGCGGTCCGAGATGCGGTGTAGCTATGGAGATGATGGATGAGGGGTGTGCTGGAAGGGTGGATACCTGGACAGGTCCCCCTCGAGTGCTGTGGAAAACCACCTGTTAGAAGGATACTTGGTACTTTTGTATTTGTTTCGGCAACTGAGGGAAGAATGACACTTATCGTTATGAGTAAACCATATGAGTGTGCTCTCTGCTTTCTTTCTCTGTTGTCTTTCTTTTTCTTTTTCTTTCTTCTTTTTCTTTTCTTTCTTTCTTTTTTTATCTTTCTTTCTTTCCTTATCTGTCTTTCTTTCTTTTATCTTCTCTCCTCTCTTTCTTTCTTCTTTCTTTCTCTCTCTCTCTCTAGTTCTTCTCTCTATCTCTCTCTCTCTCTCTTATTTCTTATTCTTTCTTTAGTTTCTTTATTTCTTTCTTTTTTTTTATTTATTTATTTTTTATCTTTTGAGACAGGGTCTGGAGCTCATTATGTAGTCAAGGATGGCCTTTAACTCATTATGTGGACCAGGTGGCCTTGAATTCACAAGAGATATGCGCTTTGCATCTCGCTCAGAGTGCTCAGGATTAAAGGGTGTCTGCCATCCAGCCCGCAAGTGGTGCTAATTTCTTGTAATGTGTGGATCGCGGCGGGCACTTAATGTATAATAGCCCTCGACAATGCTTCCACTCGACTGGTAGATTCTGCTATTTAGTGGCTGTAACATGTACACCCACTGAGAACTCGACAATGTTGCTGCTTGTATTTTGGTGTATGGGCTGTGTGGTGTGTGTGTTGTGTGTGTGCAGATGCGGGGCTGAGCGTGCGCGCCTCGCACATGGAGGCCAGAGGACAACTCTGGCTACTGTTCCTTAGGTGTGACCACCTTACTTTCTGAGACAAGGGTTCTCATTGGCCAGCAGTCCCCAGGGACGTGCCTGTCTCTGCTTCCTTGACTCTGGCCCATCATGCTGGGCTTTTAAAATACAGGTTCTGAGGGATCAAATTCAGGCCTTCATGCTTGGAGGGCAAGCACTTTTTTGACTAAGGGATCACCATAACCTATCAAATTGGCTTCTCTTTAGAATCATCTAGAGGGATTTGAAAAAAGAGACTCCAATGTCTAGAATATATTAATGTTTAGAATGGACCTCAGAATCTCTGGATGTTGGACCCAGGCATCAGCACTTAATAAAAAAAAAAAAAAAGGGATGGGGAGTAGTGCTGGTAGTGGTGTTAGTGGTTGGCACATAGCTGACTTGGTAGTGTTGCTTAGCATGCATGAAGCCCTGGGCTTAATCCATCCTCAGCAACACATAAACTCAGTGTGGTAGTGTAAGGGACTAAATCCCCAATAATCAAGATGACACACTTCCTGCCTTCGTCTTCTTGGTCTCTGGCAGGAAGGCCTTATTTTTAATTCCAACAGAGCCCCTTCAACTGACCTGCCGAGAATCACGTAGCCCTGGACACCTCATCACTGGAAGTGGTAAGTCTACCAGACTTCTTTTCTTTGTTTAAGTTGACTAATCCAAAATTAAGGGAGGGGAAGCCACTAAAACCCTTAAAACCCAGATTTTTTTCCCATGTGGGAGGAACAGGGGTGGGGGATTGTATTGTTTCCAAATTCCCCTTTTCATTTGTGGAGAACGTTTTCTGTATGAGTGTGTGTATGTCTGTGTGGGTGTTTATGTGTATGGATGTGATTCTTTGTCTTTCAATGAAAGTTTTTTCTTTGCTCTCTCTCTGCTCATCTGAGATTTTTTTTTCTGCCTTTTCATTCTTTAATTGGCTGAGCAAACGAACCCAACTACACCCACAGACAATGTGCCAACTTGCCAATGGCAACACTGACATACGCCTATAGTGTACAGAGCTTATGAGGTAGAGGTAGGAAGATCAGCAGTTCAAGATTGTCCTCAGTTATACAGCAAGTTTAAGGCCAGGCCGTATACATGAAATCTTATCTCAAAAGGATAAATACTAACAATGACAATAATAATAATAATAATAGAACTGGAGAGATGGCTCAGTGGTTAAGAGCACCGCCTGCTCTTGCAGAGGACCCGGGTTTGATTTCCAGCACCCACATGGTGGCTAGGAACCATCTTTAACTCCAGTTCAGGGGAATCCGACACCCTCTTCTGATCCCAGCAGCAGTGTACCACATAGGTGCATCTAAATATATGCAGACAGTACACTCATACACATAAAAAAAATAATGAAGGTGATGATGATGGTAATAATGACCACACTCTTCATCCATGCCCCAAGCCTGCTCTCCCAGTAGGACATTCCATTTCATTAGTGTTGTTGGCATCTACCAGAGCCTAGGGAGACACTGAGAGTTAGTCTGAACTCAGCCTCATCTGCTCACGTGGCCCTCAGGCTTCTAGTCCCTTCCACAAAGCTCATTTGCATCTGGATTCTGGTACACCATGTGGTTGTTTTCCCTCTCCCTCTGTCTGCCCTGGCTTCTCTCTCTCTCTTTTTTTATTATATATATATATTTTTTTCCACATATATTTATTTTTATTTTTTTAACAAATCTAGACCCGTGTTCCCGCCCATTCCCCCACCCTGACAGAGCTCATGCATTCTGCCAAACATGCTTTTCATCTCTTTCTTTCTCAGTCTTTCTCAATATTCTCCATGAGGAAGTTGACTGTTTTGAGCAGAAGTTCACTGTTTCAGTCAGTTCTTTGATGCAGTCCTTTCTGTTGTTGCTGTTTACAATATGCATTATGCCCAACTGCTTTGGACAAAAGCTCAGGGGGCCCTACACAAGAAATACTTACAACAGGGTAATTGGCACTAGCATCCACAGATGAGGTACTGTCGGCATGCAAGTCTGTGCACCCTTGTCGTGCAATGCCGCGAGGTCAGAAGAGGGTCGTCGGATTTCCCCCTGGTAACTGATTTCTCTGGAATTGGAGCTTCAGACGTTCTCAGAGCCGCATGTGGGTGCTGGGGTAGAACCGGGTCCTCTGTAAGAGGCGGTCAGCGCTCTTAACCACTATGCCATGTCTCCAGCCCAAGCCTAGCCAGTCCTTATTGGAGTAAGAATGAGACTTTTTTTTTTTTTTTTTTTTCTTTTTGGTATTTTTGAGACGGGTTTGCCCCTGGAGCCCCACTGGGTCCTGGAACGTGCTCTGTAGACCAGCTGCCCACCCCCCCCCCCCCGCCCCCCCCCCCCCCACCCCCCCCCCCCCCCCCCCCCCCCCCCACCCCACCCCCCCCCCCCAACCCCCCCCCACAACCCAACCCACCCCCCCCCCCCCACCCCCCCCCCCCCCCAACCCCCCCCCCCCACCACCCCCCAACCCACCCCCCCCCCCCCCACACCCACACCCCCCACCCCCCCCACCACCAACCCCCCAAACCACCCCCCCACCCCCCCCCCCCCCCCCCCAACCCCCACCCCCCCACCCCCCCCCCACCCCCACCCCCCACCCCACCCCCCCAACCCACCCCCCCCCCCCCCACCCCCCCCCCCCCACCCCACAACCACCCCGAACACCCCCCCCCCCCCCCCCCCCAACCCACCCCCCCCCCCCCCCCCCCCCCCCCACAACCCCCACCCCCCCCCCCCCCCCGACCCCCCCCCCACCACCCCCCCCCCCCCCCCCCACCCCCCCCCCCCCCCCCCCCCCCCCACACCCCCCACCCCCCCCAACACCCCCCCACCCCCCCCCCCCCCCCCCCCCCCCCCCCCCACCCCCCCCCCCCCCCCCCCCCCCCCCACCCACCCCCCCCCCCCCCACCCAACCCCCCCACCCACCCCCCCACCCCCACCCCCCACCCCCGCCCCCAACCACCCCCACCCCCCCCCACCCCCCCCCCCCCCCCCACCCCCCCCCCCCCCCCCCCCCACCCCCCCCCCCCCCCCACCCACCCACCCCCACAACCCCCCCACCCCCCCCCCAACGCCCCCCACCCCCCCCACCCACCCACCCCCCCACCCCCAAAGAACCACACCACCCCAACCAACCCCCCCCCACCCCCCCACAACACCCCACCACCCACCCCCCCCACCCCCCCCCCAACCACCCCCCCACCCCCCCCACCCCAACCCCACCTCCCACCCCCCCCACCCCCCCCCAACCCCACCCACCCCACCCCAAACACCCCAACCCACCCCACCCCACCACCCCACACAACCCACCCCCCCCCCACCCCCCCCCCAACCCCACCAACCCCCCCCAACCCCCCACCCCACACCCCCCAAAACCACACCACCCCCCCCAACCCAACCACCAACCACCAACCAACCACCAACCAAACACCCCCACCACACCCCCCACACCCCCACCCCCCACCCACCCCCACCACAAAACCCCCACAACCACACACCCCACCCACAAAAACCCCCACACACACCCACAACCCAACAACCCCCACAACCCCCCCCCCACACACACCCCCCCCAAACACCCCAAAACAACCCCCCCCAAACCCCCCCACACCCCCACACACCACACCACCCCCCCAACCCCCACAACACACCACCACACAAAACCCCAACCCACCCCCCCCCCCCCCCCAACCACCACCCCCCAACAACCCACCCCAAACCCCCACAAACAAAAAAAAAAAAAAAAAAAAAAAAAAAAAAAAAAAAAAAAAAAAAAAAAAAAAAAAAAAAAAAACCCACAAAACACCACCACCACCCCACCCCACACCCCACACACCAAAAACCCCCACACCCCAAAAACCACCACACAAACACAACCCAAGACCCCCCCCCCAAAAACAACCCACCCCCCACACCACACCCCCCCCACCACACCACCCCAACACCCCCCACCCCCACCACCCCAACCACCACCACCACACCACCAAACACACCCCCACACCCAACCCCACACACACACACATACATTTCTCACACACACACAAACAACCAACACCCCAAACCAACCCCCAAAAACCCACCCCACCCCAAAAACCAACGCACCACCCCCACCACACCCCCCACCCCACCCCCCCACCCCCCACCCCACCACCAACACCCCCCCCACCCCCACAGCCCCCCCCAAACCACACCACAACCAACCAACCCCCACCCCACAACACCAAACACAACCAACAGCCCCCCCCCACCCACAAACCCCCACAAAAACCAACCACCCCCCAAACCACCACACAAACACACCAACACCAACCAAAACACAAAACAAACACCCCACCAAAAACCCCCCCCCACCCCACCCCCCAACACACAACCCCCACCACCCCCCCACACCACACCCCCCAACACCCCCCACAACCCCCCCAACCAACACAACCCACCCCCCCCCACCCACACTTTGAAGTCACAAAGATCTGTCTGCCTCTGCCGCCTCCTGGTGCTAGGATTTGAAGCGTGTGCCACCATGCCCTGGCGTAATTGTTTTTTTTTTTTTTTCTTGTTGGTAAATAGAGATCTGAAAGTGGTTTTATTTGCATTCCTAAATTATTAGCAACATTGAACATTTTTTAAAGATGTTTCTCAGCCAGCTCCAATTCCTCACTTTGAAGTCTCCGTTCAGCTCTGTTGCTCCAGCGGTTTTGAGTTGATCATTGGGTTTTCTTTCTTGTTTTTTTAGTAGGTATTTTATATAGTCTGGAAATCAAGCTTTGTCAGATATAGCTGTGGTGAAGGTGTCCTCCTACTCTGTTGGCTTATTCTCTCCTTGATTGTTTCTTTTGACGTCAGAAGCTTTTGAGTTTATAGAGGTCCCATTTGTCAATTGTCGCCTTAATTCTTGCACAGCTCGGCTGACTGATTTATAGGAAGTCTTTTCCTATACCTATTCCTTGTATCTGCTGCCAACTTTTTTTCTTCTATCACCTTCAGAGTTTTGGGTTTCACTTGAGTCTTTCACATCTGGGTTTGATTTTGGCCATAGTGCGAGGGGTAGGGTTTAACTTTATTCTTTTTTTTTTTTTAGTTTTAAATTTTATTTTACTTTTGTATAATGCTGTGCATATGTAATGCTACTGTCTGCACGTATGGTTTTGTGCACCCTGTCGTGAATGCCTGCGGAGGGTCAGAACAGGGGGCTGCTCGTATCACCTGGAATTGGAGTTCACCTGGGATGGAGTTACAGATGGTTTTGCTTTAGCGCCTATGGTTGCTGGGGATCAAACCTGGGTCCCTGCTGCAAGGAGGACGTCCGGTGCTTTTAAACTCTGAGCTTAGTCTACAAGCCCCTTAATTTTATTCTTCCTCAAATAGGTTGATCCAGTCTTGCACAACACCACGGACTGAAGATTATCTTTCCTCATTGTCGTCTTGTTGGCCCCCCTAGTCAATGAGAGGTTTGAATGATGTGAATGAATGTGAAATGATGTATTGTAGTGCTCAAGTTTTGGATCTTCAGTTTTGTTCGATTGGTGAACAGGCAGGTGCTGGTTTTTTTTGCCAAGTACCAGGGCTTGTGTTTTTGGACTATAGCCCTGTTATAGTTTGATTTATCTGGACAAGAAGTGATTCCCCCTGTATTTCTCTATTCACTCAGGTTGCTTGACTATTTGGGGTCTTGGTTGTTGTTTTCCATATTGAATTAAGGATTTTTTCCCCCAAGTTGTGAAGGGAACCTCTTGGGGATTTTAATTGGGATTGTGTTGAATCTGATTATTAGTTTGGGTAGAATAGAATACAGACCCTTGTTTACTAGATTAATTTTCCCAAATCCATGGACATGGAAGGTCCTTTCCACTTCTGATGTTTTTTTTTTCTTTATTTTTTTTTTTTTTCTTTTCTGGATTTAAATTTTTTTTGTAGAGATCTTTGGTTGTCTTGGGGTTAGGTTTTGTTCTCTAGGTATCTTATTGTTTTTGAGGTATTGTGAGGGGGAATGGTCTCCGAATTCCTTCTCTTTAGTTGCTTGTTTGGTGTAAAGAAAGGTATACGATTTTTTTAGGTTTAATTTTGATATCCTGCCACTTTACTCAAGCCTGTAATTGTTTCTAGGAGCTTTCTGGTGGAGGTTCTTAGCAATCCCTTAGGTAACAATAATACCATAAAGCCAAAAAGAGTATCATCGAATCTTCCTGCTTTTCCAATTGATGTACTATACGCTCTAATTTCTTTTTTGATTCTTTCTTATTGCCCTAGCATAGTGTTTCAAGCACTTATATTGAAGAGGGAGGTGGGAGAGGGGGCAGACCTTGCTGAGTTCCTACCTGTAAAGGAATGCTTCTGTCTCTTTCTTTCTCCATTCAGATGGAGTTGGCTGTGGGTTCCTGTTTGCTTTGATGTAACATTGAGGAACGTCCCTCCAATCCAATTCCTTCTAGGACTTTAAGCATGAAGGGGACACATGGAAGTGAGAATTGGCTGAAAATGACAAAATGGACTGAAAGACAAAAACCCACACCAACAATTGAGTGATTGTGTCGTTTTGTCTTTCCAGTCCTTCATTTAGGTGTTTATGGTATTTATTATTTTTCTATGTCGAACCATCCCTGAATCTCTGGATAGGAATCCAAACTTGTTCATAGTGGATGACTTGTGATTTGTCTGTATTGCAGTTTCCCAGCTTTTGTTGAGAGATTTTTGTCATCGTGTTCAACAATTGACGAATGGGTCTTCGTTTCTCCACTTTTTGTTGTACTTTGCCTAGTTTGGTGTATAGAGTGTGTGCTGGCTTCATAGACGGACATTTGGGAGACTTGCCTTGCTCAATCTTCTGAACAATTATGAGGTTAATAACAGTGGTTTGGTTGTCTTTTTTGAACTGTTTTATAGAAAAATATCGCTGTGAAACCAATCTGGCTAGGGCTTTTTTTTTTTTTCATTGGGAGGTTTTTCTTTTTTTTTTGTTTTGTTTGTTGTAATTTTATTGAATTCCAGTATGATGTTATGAAGGTACGTCTGCGCATGGCACGGTTTGGGAACACTCATGTCGGCTTCAGAGAATGCCGCGGAGTGGAGACACACAGTTCATAGATTGCACGCGTGGAACGGGAGTTCTCCGGTGGAATTAGTAGTAAGTGTGGATCTGACAGACAGTTCTTAGGCTGCACTAATGTGAGGGGTAAACTGGGGTGGGGTGTCCCCGGAGGTGCCGTCTGGCAGAGGGGAGCAGTCAGTCTCGTATAATGCTAGGGCTTACTATCCAGCCCACGCACAGACTGTTGCTTTTTTTTTTTTTTTTTTTTTTTGGTCTTTTTGAGCGAAGGTCTCCCTGTTGCCAGCTGTCCTAGAACTCACTCTGGTAGACAGCTGTCTTTGAACTCCAAAGAGCCATCTGCCCGTCCTCCCAAGTTTGCTATTTCTTAATTTTAATTATAACATCTTCCTCGGCCACAAGTTGTGATTATGTTTTTTATTATTGTCCAACTCAAGATTCCCAAGTTAAAAAACCCGCAACAAAGTGTCCTGGAGAGAGTTTCATTATATCTGTTCAAGATGGAGCCTCACTTTGGATACAAACTTGACCCTTGATGTGGAAAAAACTAAAATGCTGTTACTGGACCAGGAGCTGACCGTAGGGTTAGGTAAAGTATCGTGCGAGTGCAGCCTGGCAAACCCAAGGTCTCAGCCCTGGAACCCACGAACCAAGAAAAAATCGGTGCAGGTGACATGCATGTGGCACCGTGGCGTCCGATCGTAAGGTGGGGAGACAGAGTCAGAAGAGTCACCCAGGAGCCCACAGAGCAGCTAGCCTGGAAAAAATTTCACAAATGGCAGAAGAAAAACGAAAACCAGAGACTTACTTAAGGCTGTGCGCGGGGAAGGCAAAAGTTCCTCTCTGATTGACTTCCGCCACACATGACATGTCCCTTTCCCACAATTTTTATTTATTATTTGGGTTTTTTTTTTTGGACGTTTCCCTCGCCCAGCTGTCCTGGCACTCATTATGTAGACCAGGCTGTTGTGAAACTCACGTCGTATCATGCCTCTGGGCTTGGTGCGAGTGTTAGATTAAAGGTGTGGCTACTAGGCCTGGCCCCCCCCCCACAATTTTTAAAAAAACAACCCTTTTTTTTTTT
>VZQC01015303.1:566638-670435 GCA_009823505.1 Rhizomys pruinosus | reverse complement strand
CTCTTACAGAGGACCGGGTTCAATCCCCAGCACCCACATGGCGGCCGAGAACCGTCTGAAACTCCAATTCCAGGAGAACTCCAGTTCCAGGGGAATCCGACACCCTCTTCTGACCTCCGCGGCATTGCACGACACGGGTGCACAAACTTGCATGCAGACAGTACATTGATACACATGCACAAATAAATAAATGCCGGGCGTGGTGGCGCACGCCTTTAATCCTAGCACTTGGGAGGCAGAGGCACGCGGATCTCTGTAAGTTCGAGGCCAGCATGGTCTACAGAGTGAGTTCCAGGACAGCTGGGGCTACAGGGAAACCCTGTCTCAAAAAGACCAAAAAAAAAAAAAAAAGGTAGGAAAGTCATCTTTTGGTTTCTTCCTTTGTTTTCCCCTTAGTTCTTTGAGGAGGTGAGTGGTTCTTGGCCCAGCAGAGATGCAGCATTCATAACTGACCTTGAACCCCTCCTCTCTGGGTCCTGATCCACGAGAGGCAGAGGTCTGGTGCTTCTCCTTGGGACCAGCAGGGCCTCTGCATCCCCTCTACCCCAAGGCAATGAACTGGTGGGCCGCAATTGGACGGAAGTGATGAGAACACTTCTCATCCACCCCGTGGATCATCCTTCAGGATTGGTGAAAAGCCCTTTGGGATAAAAGTGCAAACATCCATAAATTCAAACTTGAAAGTACAACTCCATCAATAACAGCCCCAGGGAAATGCCAAAATATGACGTTCCAACGTCAGCAAGAGCTTTGTCGGCGCTCGTTCACACACTCCACATTTCCCAACGTCTGGTTTCCAGCTGACAGCTTTCCATGAAACCTTCACATTCACATCTCAGCCCTGGATGCAGGGTGATGTCAGGACAAAAGAGAGAATCTTTCCCCTTCATTCTGCCTTTGGTCAGGGGCACCAAGGCGTATTTACCAGGCTCAGCACAGGTTATACTCGCATAGGATAATATTTGAATGAGATTTGAAGTCAGACCTTTTATGTGCGGCCTAACTGCCATCCATTCCTCCACTTCACTCGCTCCTCTGTAGCCTGTGAGGTCCTGAGTCCTGAGGATCCTAGTCCCACAGCAGGGACTGCTAACCCTCTATCTAATCTCAAGAGGTTCCAGGCTGAGGCAACCAATTATTTTCTTAGTCTTCAATAGTTCCCTCTTTTCATAGGGTGAATAGAAAACAGAATTATCCTTTCTTGCTGATATACATATATCCTTCTTGATATATACACCAATATCGAGAAGCAGTTGTATAAAGTCCTTTGTATTGTGTAAACCTCAACAAGAGGTACACATGGCCATTGGGCTGTGCAGTGGCTCTGCTCAGGGGACACTTGGGCCCTTGAACTATTGAGAGCCACTGCTTCTTTCCTGAATGACTCTGACTTCTGTCCCTTTGCATGGTGAGCCACAGCACACTGCTGTGAGGTCAGTTTCAGACCAGAGCGAGTGCTCACCTGTGGTTCAATGGTGTGAGGCTTAGAGAAGGAAACCCCGATTCAGTTCGTAGCTGACCCAGAGCTTCTTGAGCTTTGAGACAGTGTCTAGAAATTGTCCTGAGCTGGGGTATGATGGAGGTTTTGTTTTACTGTTTAAAGACTTTCTTTTTTTAAATATTATTATTTTTATTTTATGTGTATGAGTGTTTTGCCTGCATGTACATAAGTTAGAAGAGAGTCTGATCCTCTGGAACTGGAGTTACAGACAGTTGTTAGCAGCCACGTGCTTGATGCTGGGAATCAAACCTGGGACTTCTGCAAGAGCAGCCAGTGCTCTCAACTGCTGAGCCAGCTCTCCAGACCCTTAAAGACTTATTTTTGGGGGTGGTCTTTTTGAGACAGGGTCTCCCTGTAGCTCCAGCTGTACTGGAACTCACTCTGCAGACCAGGCTGGCCTTGAACTCACAGAGATTCACCTGCCTCTGCCTCCCAAGTGCTAGAATTAAAGGCGTGCGCCACCACGCCTGGCTGACTTTCTTTTTTTAAATATATTTTATTATTTTTATGTGTATGAGTGTACTGCCTGCATGTACGTGAGTGCACCCATGTCCTGTAATGCCTCAGAGGTCAGAAGAGGGCATGGGTGTCAGATTCCCCTGGAACTGGAGTTAAGGATGGTTCTTAGCTGAAATGTGAGTGCTGGGAATTGAATCCGGGTCTTCTGCAAGAGCAGACACTGCTCTTAACAGCTGAGCCATCTCTCCACATCTCTCCAGCCCCTAACTACTTTTTTTTTTCTTTTTGTCTTTTTGAGACAGGGTCTCCCTTTAGTCCCAGCTGGCCTGGAGCTCACTACATAGACCAGGCGGGCCTTGAACTCACCGAGATCCACCTGCCTCTGCCTCCCAAGTGCTAGGATTAAAGGCGTGCGCCACCACGCCCGGCTAGGACTTTCTTAAAAATGTTTTCCAGACAGGGTCTTACTATGTAGCCCAGGCTGACCTAGAACTCTAGTCTCCTGCCACAGCCTCCTCAGTGCTGAGTTTACAGCCCTGTGCCACAGTATCTGGCATGATGAACATTTAAATAAGGAGGTGCCTGCCATTAGGGCTTTGTGCAACGAGTCTTCTTTGATATTAAGCCCGTTCTCCCTCCCTCCCTCCCTCCCTCCCTCCCTCCCTCCCTCCCTCCCTCCCTCCTTCCCTCCCTCCTTCCCTGTGTGTTTGTGAGTGTGCTCCTGTTGTATGTGCTTGTGAGTGTGCTCATGTGCATAGGCCAGAAGAGGAAGTTGGATGTGTTGCTTTATCATTGTCTTATTTCCTTGAGATAGGGTCTCTCACTGAATCTAGAACCAGGCTGGAGGCCAGCAAGCCCCAGGAATCTTCCTGTCTCTGTCCCTGACAGTGCTGGGATTACTAGAGCATGCCACACCCAGTGTCCTGTGTGGTGCTGAGATCCCAATTCAGGTGCTAAAACTTGCCCAGAAAGTGCTCTTATCTCCCTTAAATATTTATTTATTTATTTCATGTTTTTGAGAGAGGGTCTCCCTATAGCCCCAGCTGTGTGGAACTTGCTATGTAAACCAGGCTGGCCTTGAATTTACAGAGATCTGCCTGCCTCTGCCTCTGCCTCTGGGATTAAAGGTGTGTGCCACCACGCCTAGCAAATTCTTAATTCTTTTCTCAATCTCTTAAAAGGTTACTATTGGTACAGGGAGACTCTGTCTCAAAAAGACCAAAAAAAAAAAAAAAAAAAAAAAGTTACTATTGGGGCTGGAGAGATGGCTCAGTGGTTAAGAGCACCCAATGCTTTTGCAGAAGACCCAGGTTCAATTCTCAGCACCTACATAGTGGCTAAGAACCAGTCTTTAAACTGGGCAAGGTGGTGCATGCTTTTAAACCTAGCATTCAGGAGGCAGAGGCAGGCAGATGTCTGTGAGTCTACAGAGTGAGTTCTAGGCCAGCTGGGGCTATAGGGAGACCCTGTCTCAAATAAATAAATAAATAAATAAGAAGAATAAATCTTTTTTTCTCTTTTGTTTATTTTTTAAGGGATTCTACAATATAATAGCACAGTTATTTTCAGATAACATTGACGTTACTCAGTTTGCCATACAATAGGTAATTGGTGCATTTTTTTTGAAGTGAGCCAAATTATTAAGCATAAGCAATGAATGTAAGTAACATTCATGTAAAACCAATTTGTAAGTATCTATGTCCAAATTTTGAACAACCCAAGGTTGTTCCCATAGTCCAGTTGGAGAAGCTTGTATGCACAAGCATGTTGATCAAATAGGAGTCCAGTCTTTATTGCTGTAGTCTCACGATTTACCCCAATCTCTCTGCAGCCCTTACATTCTACCATGCCTCCTCTTCCGCAAGTTGTTCCCTAGGCTTTGGGAAAGGGGCACAAATGGGTGAGAAGCAGAACAGTCTATTTTCTCTGGAGATGTCATTTTGGACTCTAGTCTGTTCAGGTTGTTTCCCTTCATGGGTTGACAGCTTATCCAGGGTTACCTTTTTAATCCTACTAACAAAGCACAAGCAATTAGATGTACAGGCATTTAAACAGTATTAATTATTATGGCAAGTTAAGCTGTGAGCATAGACACAGATGCTTGGATGGTATGCTAATCCACAAACTGTGGTTTCTCTATAAAGGGTGACGAGTTCTTATTGTGGCTTATAACATCTCCTAACCACTAGAGGACATAAGCTTGTGGCATCCGCTGTGAGTTATTCCTCCAAGGAGAGAGCTAATAGCCAATTAGATTTGGGAATAAAAATGAATAAATCTTCAAATAAAATGGTTACTACTATTCTAGTATCCTGTTTGGTGTTAACTCTTATAAACAGAAGAAAGGAGGCCATGGTGGAACATGCTTTTAATCCCAGCATTTAGGAGGTAGAGGCAGAGGCAGGCCAGTCTTTAGGAGTTTGAGGCCAGCCTGATTTACATAGCAAGTTCCTGGTCACCCAAGGCTACACAGACCCTGTCTTAAAAATAAATAAAGCAAGCCGGGTGTGGTGGCGCACGCCTTTAATCCTAGCACTTGGGAGGCAGAGGCAGGCGGATCTTTGTGAGTTCAAGGCCAGCCTGGTCTACAGAGTGAGTTCCAGAACAGCTGGGGCTACAGGGAGACCCTGTCTTGAAAAGACCAAAAAAAATAAAAAATAAAAAAATAAAAAAATAAAAAAAATAAAGCCGAACATGGTGGCACAAGCCTTTAATCCTAACACTTGGGATTAAAACTCTAGTGAGTTCCAGGCTAGCTGGGACTACAAGGAAACCCTGTCTCAAAAAGACTGGAAAAAAAAATTCAGAATTTGAGTTTATACTTGTGATGTTGAGGCAAGAGATTGCCATGAGGTCTAGGTCCATCTAGGCTGTCTCAAAAACCAACCAGGACTGGAGAGATGGCTCAGTGATTCAGGGTTGGCTTGCTGATCTTGCAGAGGACCTGAATTCAGTTCCCAGCATCAATATCAGATGGCTTACAGAAGGTACACTCTTCTGGCCTCTGAGAGGATTTGTACACATGTGACATACATGCAAACATACATGTTCACATAAAAAATAAAAATAAATCTTTAAAGAAACAAAACAAAGACTTGAATAGACAGATTAATAAAACAACAATAACAACTTGAGCTTGGAGCTGGGCTTGGAGGCTGAGGCAGGCGGGTTGAGCTTAAGGCCATCCTCTACTAAACAGCCAAGATCTTGTCTCAAAAGTAAACAAAAAAATCAATAAGAAGAATTTCAGCTTGCTGATATGATTAGCTATCAGACTTAACACTGTAAGTACACAGTGACACCATGTCATTGTAGTCCACAGGCTAAAGCTTTAAAGATGTGAGATACAAAATTGTGTATCTCATTTGTGAGATTGTGATTAAAGATAACATACCCCAGGGCTGGAGAGATGGCCTAGCAATTAAGAGCTCTGACTGCTCTTGCAGAGGACCGGGGTTCAATCCCCAGCACCCACATGGTGGCTGAGAAGTGTCTGTAATTCTAATTCCAGGAGAACTCCAGTTCCAGGGGAATCGAGACCCTCTTCTGACCTCCGAGGCATTGCATGACACGGGTGCACAAACCTACATGCAGACAGTACATTCATACACATAAAAAAAAGAATAACATACCCCAAATATTTGGGTTAGAGTTGGTAGACCATAAAGATAAACATTACTTTTTTAAATGTAAGTGGTCCAGGCAGGGTGGCACCCACCTTCAATCCCAGCACTTGTGAGTTAGAGGTCAGCCTGGTTTACATAGCAAGTTCCAAGCCAGCCAGAGCTACATAGTGAGACCCTATGTAAAAACCTGGCTGGGGGGCTGGAGACATGGTTAAGTGGTTAAGAGCACTTCCTGCCTTACAGAGGACCTGGGTTTGGTTACCAGCACCCACAGAGTGGCTACCAACTGTCTTCTACCAACACTGCATCTGCCACACACAAGGGGGACTTAGATACCTGCAGACAAAAGACTCATGCACATAAAATGAAGATAAATAAAAATGTTTTGATTGTTTTGAGACCAGGATCTCACTATGTAAGAAGTTAAGTGAATCTGAGATCACTGAACTATGAAAAGGTTGGACTGGGATCTGCACAAACACCATCATGAATTTAAAAAGAAAGTCCAGCTCATTTTGGAGAAAAAGATAAGTATGTTTTGATTTCCATTATGTTCACAAACACATACTGAAAAAAAAACCTACCCTCAACTGCACATTTTATGTTTGACGAACTACTTTGTTGTGAACTTTCCACTTGCATGGCTGAGAATTTCACATCAAATAAATCAAGCTGATGGTTAACAATATGGTAGGGAGGCAGAACCAAATAAAACTAAACTACAGAATCATCAGAGGCTATATAGTAAGTAGTTTTAAAACTGCTTTTTCACTGGGTGTGGAGGCACATGCCTTTAATCCTAGCACTTTGGAGGCAGAGGCAGGCAGATCTCTGTGAGTTCAAGGCCAGCCTAGTCTACAGAGTGAGTTCCAGGCCAGCTGAGACTGAAGGGAGACCCGGTCTCAAAAAGACCAAAAAAAACCCCCAAAAAACAAAAACTGCTTTTTCAGCCAGGCATGGTGGCACACTTCTTTAATCCCAGGACTCAGGAGGCAGAGGCAGGCAGATCTCTGTGAGTTCAAGGCCAGACTGGTCTACATGGCGCACTCCAGACCAGCTGGGACTAAAGGGAGATCCTGTCTCAAAAAGACTGCTCCCCCCCAAAATCTGCTTTTTCACTAAAAACTTAAAATGGGCTTATTATCTCTCTCTCTCTCTCTCTCTCTCTCTCTCTCTCTCTCTCTCTCTCTCTGTATGTATGTATACACATGTCCCATGGTGTGCATATGGAGGTGAGAGCACAACTTAAGGGGTAGGTTCTCCCCTTCTACCCTGTGGGTCCTGGGGATTGAACTCAGGTCCTCAGGCTTGGTGGCAAGCACCTTTACCAACTGAGTCATATTGTGATCCTTCATCAAAATCTTATTAGTCTCATATACAACATAGTTGATAAAGGAAGGCACTGGGCTAAGGGGATTGCTCAGCAGGTAAAGGCGCTTGTCACCAAGGCTGGTGTTCTGAGTTCAGTCCCTAGGACCACATAGTGAAGGGGGAAAATCTACTCCCGAAAGTTTTTTCCAACCTCTGCAAAACACAGCACCGTGGCTTGTGTGCCCCATCTCCCAAAATAAATAGGATAAAATAATTAAAAATAAAAACACAAAGGGGGTACAGCATTTGTACAATAAGGGAGTATTGATCTATATCTATATAATAATGGCTTGGGTATATCTCTGGAGTCCAAGATGATGGTGATGGATGAGGAAGTAAGTACTGGTGGATTGTGGCCAGGGGTACAGACATCCATACCCATCATTCTATTTCCTTACATGATTCGAAGGCCTTTTTTGCTGGGCATGATGGTGTATACCTGTAATCCCAGCTCAGGGAGCAGAGGAAGGAGGTTGCTACAAGCTTAAGGCCAACCTAAGCCACCTGAAACTATCGCAGCAACAACAACAACAACAACAACAACAAAACCCCAAGGAAACAGATGAAATTGTTTCAATCTCTAAACCATATAAATCTTTCTCCAACAGGGTGGCTTCACTGGGGCAAGGTACCTCTTGCTTCCTCCCTTGCCAGCTCATGCCGGTGCTCTAGCAATCTTCTTAGATCCTTCCAAAGCTCTTCTCCATGCCAGGGAGGCAGAGGCAGGCAGATCTCTGTGAGTTCAAGGCCAGCCTGGTCTCCACAATTTATCCCCCATGTGCGATGGTTAATGCCACAGGACCTTTGCTTTCTCAACTGAAGAAAATGAAGATACAATTCTTTTATAGTTATTGGGAAGATCAAGAAGAGTTGACTTGTAACAACAGACATATAACCAGAGCCACATATATAATTCTTTTAGTAACTGCTGTGTCTATCATATTAACATTTGATCTTGTTACTGAGCTAGCCTACTCTCCCTCATTGGGAGAAGTTGAAACCATCTTTCTTTGCCTTTTCTTTATTCTTTTTTTTTTTTTTTTTTTTTTTTTTATCTTTTTGAGTCAGAGTCTCCTTGTAGCCCCAGCTGGCCAGAGATCCACCTGCCTCAGCCTCCCGAGTGCTGGGATTAAAGATGTGCACCACCATGCCAGGCTGTCTTTGCCTTTCAGGACACATCCCATTTCAAACTAGCCTCCTTTCAAGTGTTCAATGGTCCTCTGTGGCTGGTGGCTTCAGATAGGTCTATAGCCCGCTCGGCATTCTACATGTTTTGTAGCAAATGTTTGTTGATGGCTAGCTGTCATCAACTTTATCCTTTTGCATAAACTGTTGCTCTCTCCTTTTCAGACCTGAGTTGTGGCCAGTTGGCTACCTCCCCTGGAAGGTCTCTTTGGCCCCCATCTTTATTTCTAGCTTCCCCTGAAGCCTAAGGTCATTATAGGTATTTTGTTATTATTCTAGATTTGAAGTTTCTCAAGGGTAATAACCCATTCTGGGTTTCTCAGAACGCTGGGCATCACTCAGTACCTGTCTACTGAAGGCAAGAAGGTCTGAATTTCATGCATGTTTATTGGTTTTGGTGAGGGCAGTGATAAGCTGCCATGTTCCTCCTTTTTGTTACCTAACTTTTACATACTGCCTGGAAGGGCTAGGACCCTCTTTCTCAAGGTCACCTCCTAACCTGGGCTTGGATACATAGGAGTCACATAGGAAAATAAGAAAATCACGTATTTTCATCAAACGGGGGGGTCTCAGCAGAGATCTCCACACATTAGTAGAAGCACTCAGATACTAACAGTTCCTTGTACTGATGCCATAAACCTTTGTGAAATGGACTGAGAAGCTCAACTTTTTAGGGGTCTGAGCTGGGAATGAGAAGGTCTATGAACTAGTGTCAGAGCAGGGAGAGAGACGGTTGATTAGAGGCCAACTGCTCTCTGGGAACAGCCTTTCTGGGGGTGCTGGGGTTAGGTGGGCCAGCACTGGCAAACCCTTTCAGAGGGGTTGTGTGAAGGTGGTGAGAAGGAGCCCTGTTGCTGGGTCCTCTGTCGCTCCTTGTTATTTACCCCAAATGCCCAGTGTTCATATTTTCCCGGGTTTCTGCCCCTGTCAGGAGAGTGGATTTGAGAATGGGGAGGGATACTAAGCCTTTTTTTTTTTTTCTTTCCCACAGTTCTTTTTTCACTTTCTGTCAACACTGTGTGCTCAGTCAGTCTGACCTCCCCCTAGCGCATCCCTGTCTCCTGTAACTTTAAGGCACCGAGGAGTTGCTGTGTTTGATGTGTCTTAACTTTAACACAAAGCACACCAGGCTGGTTAATGATCATGAACTGTCATGGCGGCCACTTTGCAAAGCTGACATTGATGGATGACCTGCAGCTTGCAGGGAGGCAGTGGGTGCAGGGACAGAAGGTTTATTTAAGCCATGGCTGATAATGGGGGGCCTTGCGAGTCACTGAGCAGCAGGACTTTAATGGGATTGAGGAGAGTCCCCTCTCAGCATGGCCGTCTGCAGAGGCAGGTCTCACACTCCTGTCCACCAAATAAAAGCATTCCTTGAAGATTCAGAGTTACTTTGAATCTGCTGGGAGGCAGGAAAGGAGCATGTGCCTGTAACCAACCTGTCATCTTTCTTGACTTGGCTTTGTTATCTAGAGGTTCATGTTTGCCTTCTTTAGCCATTTGAAAAAGGTATTTGGAAAGAAACCGTGTAGGGGCGGGTCCCGAATGGCCTAATCTCTTTAAGATTACCAACAGAACAGGACCAGAAGTGCAAGTCGGTTCCTTAAGAGCCCGCATTAGAAAAAAGGTCAACTTTCCAAAAAAGCGCTTGTTGTCCTTTTCTAGGTTCGTGTCACTTAACACCCTGCTCTCCAGTGCCATCCACATATCCAATAACATCATGTGGACTTCAACATCTCAGCAACCTTCAGCTGTCCTGGAACTCAACATGTAGACCAGGCTAGCCTTGAACTCACAGAGATCCACCTGCCTCTGCCTCCCAGGTGCTGGGATTAAAGGTGTGCACCACTACACTCGCTCAGACTTTCATTATTCTTACCATGAGAAAATAATCAAATTTGAGGTGGGAGGTATGCTTATTATCCAGATTTTAACATTAGACAATATTTATAAGAGAATATCACATTGTACTCTCCTACTTATGTGTATTGAAAGTAAAAGAAATAAAAAGAGCAAAAAAAAAAGGACTCAATGAAGGTTTTACTTGATTTTATTATATTTTTGGTGGTGGGGATTGAACCTATGACCTTGTACACTCTAGGCATGTGCTCTGCCACGGAGCTATCCCACAGTTCCAGTGAACTTTTGATTCCCAATTCACTTTTGGACTTACTGGTCATCCCTCCATCCTAACTTGGACAAGTGTCTGTCTTTCTTAGGTAAATATCCCAATACCATTGTCATTTGTAAACTTTGTCTGTGGTGCCGTTGGGCAAACTAAGTTTCAGTGTCACCCACCCAGGGTTAAAAGCTAAAGCTTCCCTTTGCCTCTAATGTAGCCGTGTTGTGGTGCATTAAAATAAGCTCTTGGGAAATGGCCTGGCCACAGGCTCCTCTTTTGGATGGAGATGCTAAATTCAGATTGACAGGGAACCTTTAATCTCTAAGGACCCAGGCAGAGAGGTGCTCCACGGGGTCCACTGATAATCCTTTAGGGTGAGGGCTAATGCCTGCTGGAGACGTCTAGTTGGCTCCCCGCTTGCTAAATTCAGCACCCTGTGGCCCCTACTCCTTGCTGGACAGCATAAACATGAGGTTTTGGTAAATAAACTCAGGCTATCATGTAGCCATCCAACATGCACTTAAGTTGAGACTGACAGCTCGCTCCGGAGGACTTAGAGTCCAGGGATGCAGTGCTTGTGAGCAGAGGCTCCAAGGTTCCAAGATAAACAAACCTGTCGGTGAGAGTGACCAGAGTGTTAGGTCAGTCCAAGGGTCACTTATAGGTCATCCTGCTGGGAGCTTGGTCTCTGCTTTGTGTTTATCCTGGGGAGAAAAGCAGGAGGAGCTGGGGTGAGGGTGGGCTGTCCACTAGGGACATAGCCCTGGCCTGTTCATCAGAGCTGTCAGGACTGGACGGGCACTGCGATCTCAGTGATCCAGGCCGGGTAGGGTGCTGGTCTGTGCTTTTTGCAGGCATTGGTGAACTTTGGAAATATGTATTACAGGATGTATGGGGCTGCTCATGTGTGCTGCAGAATTTGGGGTTTTCCGAGGCCTAGAGTGAATCACTAGATGACAGCCAGGAACTTGCTACGGTCAGTCCAGGGAAACAGGGTTAACAGAATGGGAAACTCCCCTGCTCCTAGCTTTATTTATTTATTTTTTTTTGTCTTTTGGAGACAGGGTCTCCCTGTAGCCCCAGCTGTCCTGGAACTCACTCTGTAGACCAGGCTGGCCTTGAACTCACGAAGATCTGCTGCCTCTGCCTCCTGAGTGCTAGGATTAAAGGCGAGCGCCACCACGCCCTGCTTCCTAGCTTTTTTTTTTTAGCTATATACAATTTATTGATTTGCTCATGTGACGGAGCTCAAGGAGTCCAACAGTAGCCGCACAGCACTGTACAGGCTGAGAATCCAGGGAACTGCTCAGTCCGCAAGGCTGGATGTCTCAGTAGACCCAATCTGGTGCTGAAGGCCTGATGGATTCCAGGAGATCTGCCGGTCTCAGTACACGCTGGGATCCGAAGGGTTGATCACAGCAGCAAGACAAACTCACCAGATGAGAGAAAGACAACCATTGGGCCATTGGGTTCTAGAATTTTCTCTAGGTTGTACTGCTTCCCAACTAGAGCATTTTTTCCTCCTGTTTTTTTTTTTTTTTTAGACGTCTATAGAGACAGATTTAAAGATAAAATTAAAAGAGATGAAATCATAACAGTTCTCAGAACTCAAATAAGGCAGCTCACAGCTGTGTGTGACTCCAGCTGTAGGGGAATCTTATACCTCTGGCCTCTGTCAGTACCTGCAGTCATGTACACACACCCATACACATACACACACACACACAGACACACTCACACACTCACACCCACACCCACACCCACACACAGACACACTCATACACACACAGACACACTCACACCCACACACACACAGACACACTCACACATACACAGACACACTCACACACACACCCACACACAGACACACTCCCACACACATGTAAAAATAATGAAAATAAATCTTTTTTAAAAAGATGGAGAGAGCTGGGCATGGTGGTGCATGCCTATAATCCCAGCACTTGGGAGGCAGAGGCAGGTGGATATCTGTGAGTTCAAGGCCACCTTGCTCAATATAGTGAGCTCCGGGACAGGTGGGGCTACAGGGAGACCCTGTCTTAAAAAAAGACAAAAAAAAAAAAAAAGGAGAGAGCTGATTCCATGAAGTTATTCACTGTCTTCCACATGCATGCTGTGATCCATCAAACCTACCTCCACCATATCGTACACACAACAATAACAGCAATAATAGCGAGTCTCGACTGGAACCTGAAATTTGTTATGTAGGCCAGACTGAGACATAAGACTAGATACCACACTGTCTCTTTCACTTCTAGAATGCTGGGATTTAAAGGTGTGTGTCCACACCGTCAGTGAGTGTTTTAACTTCTTTTTTTTTTTCTTTTTTCCTTTTTTTCTTTTTTTTCTTTCTTTTGTGGACAGGTTTCCCTTATCCAAACTGCTTGCGAATGTACTAGTGTAAACC
The DNA here is from genome assembly GCA_009823505.1 of Rhizomys pruinosus. NCBI lineage: Eukaryota > Metazoa > Chordata > Mammalia > Rodentia > Spalacidae > Rhizomys > Rhizomys pruinosus. The sequence continues at coordinate 657,746 of VZQC01015303.1, read as the reverse complement.
CGGCCTGGACTTGAAACCACAGAATTCACGTGTTGTTTTTCATAGAACGTAAAAGGTTTTGTTTGGATTTTTTTTTTTTTTTTTTTTGGTCTTTTTATTTTTTTGAGACAGGGTCCTGATAGCCCCAGATCCCTCTGTAACTTCTTTTTTTTTTTTTTTTTTTTTGTTCTTTTCGAGATACAGGGTCTCCATGGGTAGCCTCAAGTTGTCCTGGGACTCACTTCATGTAGACCAGGCTGGCCTTGAACTCACAACAATCCGCCCTGCCTCGCCCTTCCCAAGTGCTAGGATTAAAGGATGTGCACTGCGACACCAACGCCCGGCTTCCCCTCGTAACTTCCTATATAGACCGGAGGCTGACCTTGAACTTCCCACGACGAGGCCACCAGCCTCTGCCTCTCGAATGCAGGGATTAAAGTCATGTGCCACCACGCCCAGCTTTTGGTTCTTTTTTAAACAGCCTCTTACTGTGCACCCCAAGCTAGTCTGGAACTCAATATCCTCTGCTTAAGCACCCCCCCCCCCCAATGCTGGGATTAACATATGTACCATCATGCCTCCCTACAATCTTTTTATTTTTTTATTTTTATTTTTTGGTCTTTTTGAGACAGGGTCTCCCTGTAGCCCCTGCTGACCTGGAACTAGCCCTGTAGACCAGGCTGGCCTTGAACTCACAAAGATCCACCTGCCTCTGCCTCCCGAGTGCTAGGATTAAAGGCGTGTGCCACCATGCCCGGCTTAAAGGTGGTTCTTAGACTCCAGTGGGTGTGGTCCTCTGCAAGAGCAGTTGTGCTCTTAACAGCTGAGTCACAGACTCTCCTTTGAAGCTTTCTTTGATCATTTTCCCTCCATTCATCCAGAAGTCATGTCCCGTCTGGACCCCCAGTACCTTCATTTGTCCCTCTTTTATTTATTTATTTATTTATTTATTTATTTATTTATTTATTATTATTTTTTTATTTTTTATTTTTTTATTTCCGTATGTGTATGAACGTATTGTCTGCATGCAAGTCTGTGCACCCGTGACGTGCAACGCCGCGGAGGTCAGAAGAGGGTATCGGACTCCCCTGGAACTGGAGTTCTCCTGGAATTGGAGTCTCAGACGGCTCTCGGCCGCCATGTGGGTGCTGGGGATCGAACCCGGGTCCTCTGCAAGAGCGGTCGGCGCTCTTAACCGCTAGGCCATCTCTCCAGCCCCATTTGTCCCTCTCTTAAAAACGCTTGTCATTTTCCATCACCTGCCAAAGTCTAGACTTCATCCCTGTCCTCTGACTAAATCCTAAGGGAATTTACCTAAAGAAAATCTATAAATACCTGTTGGGTGAGTCATGGTAATCATCAAACCGCCCATGGATTCTGATAGATTTGGCAGTAGCCCTCATTGAGATGTATCCAGAGAAAGCTGAACATGTCGACGGTGGCAGGCTCTTTCATGCCAGGAAGTGGAGGTAAGGTTGACCAGGTGAGGTCGGTGGGGTATGGGGAAAGGACCCCGTGGCTCCTGGATCTGGCTCTGCTGGGGAATCATAAGCTGTATTCTTCAACGTCTAATAAATTGGGAAATACTTAATCCTCTACCAACTTGATAACCTCACCTTCCCTTGAGGGTAAATCTATTCTTCTAAGGGAGGGTGGGAGTTGAGAGAAGGACTCAAGGATCCCCTCTTTCAGTGGAATTTTCCCCAACCTCACACACCATTGCCTCCAGCCCCAGTCTTGAATTCTTGGCTTTTGTAGAGAAGGGGTAACCCCCTTCTTATCTGGGATTGCCTGCTTAAACAAACTCAGTGGTGTGGAGATATTGTTCTTTGGAAACTTGGCCTGAGACACTTTACCAAGTGTCTGCAAACATTTAGACACGGAAAACTACCCACTGTTAACGCACAGCCCATTGTCTCCAAGAGGACTGCTCATCCTGGAGAGTGACTGGCGGTGGGGGGTGGAGGTGGTGAGAGTCACCCAAGGGGAATCCTTCAGCTGGGGCTCTGGACTGGGGAACTGTGCTGCTGTTTGTTTAAACAACCTGGGTGTAATTGGGATTGTTTGAGATGCCCAAGATGTTTGGGAAAGTGGGGGAAGGGAGGCAGCTGGCTGGGGGAGAGAGTCCCAGCAGCTGGCTGTGTGTCCGTCAGTCTTCTGATGGCAGAACGAATGGGAAGAGTGGCCCTTCTGGCAGGGCGGTGGGCATATCAGGATCTGGGGCAATAGGTGGTGTGGTGGGGGCTTCTGCAAAATGTTAAGGCTAGCTCTTGAGGGATGTATCCAACCATGAAGAATAGTTAACTTAAAATCTATGGTCCCAGGCAGGTGCAGTGTTATGTGTCCAGTCTTCTGGAGACAGACACAGAAGGACCATGAATTGGAGGCCAGCCTGGGCTACATAATGAGACCCTATCTTAACCACCCCCCATCAATGATTCCTTTGTAATCAATAACTTTCCAGAGATAGTACAAGTACATAGATACTTGGGGTAGATACTTTTTCTTTTTGGTTTTTCAGATTGTGTTTTATTGAAACTTCACAAAACTAGCCGTTAAGTTTAAATGAAGTTTCAGGAAGGAAAAGTAAGAATTGCTGGGTAAAGAATTCTTCAGGGAGGCTGGCATCACCTCTAGGGATGCAGAGCAGCCCACCAGAATGGTCACAGACTGGGGGAGACACAGGCCTGCGTTTTATTGCAGGGATTGTACCATTTCATTTGACCTAGGGAAAATGACAGAGAATTAAAAGAAAAAATAGAGAGAGAGGAATTTAGTAATAATAGAAAGAATCTTTGCAATTTGGGGCCTGGCCGAACTGCCCTTTATGATCAGGCCTCAAGAAAAACCACAGTCCTTGTGTCTGGCAGTGCATGTAGAACAGGACCACTCCACAGATAGGTGTGATTGTTTACTAGGGATCTGTACCACATAAGAAAGGATTAGAGGGGCTAGAGAGATAGCCTAGTGGTTAAGGGAACCGACTGCTCTTGCAGAGGACCTGGGTTTGATCCCCAGCACCCACATGGCGGCTAAGAACTGTCTGTAACTCCAATTCCAGGAGAACTCCAGTTCCAGGGGAATCTGAGACCTTCTGACCTCCATGGCATTGCACAACACGGGTACACAGATCTACATGCGGACAGTACATTCATACACATACAAAAATAAATAAAATTAAAAAAAGAGAAAGGATTAGAAAAGAGCACAGGGCTCTTCCTCCTAGAAAAATGCCATGGCTCAGCAATGACTTGAACATTATCAGACCAAAGAGTTAAACACTGAAGCTGGATTGGNCTTTCAGAGGACCCAGGTTTCATGCCCAGCACCCACATGGTGGCTGACAATTGTCTATAACTCCAGTTCCAGGAGGTCTTCTTTCCTCTTCTCACCTCTTTGGGCGCTGTATGACACAGGTGCACTTACATACATGCAGGCATAACACATATACAGAACATAAAAATAATGAATAAAAATATATATTAGTCTTTTTGAGACAGGGTCTCCCTGTATTCCCAGCTGTCCTGGAACTCACTATGTAGACCAGGCTGGTCTTGAACTCACAAAGATCTGCCTGCCTCTGCTTCTCAAATGCTGGGATTAAAGGCATGTGCCACCATGCCCGGCAGGAGCATATTTTTATTTTCTGTGTATGTAAGTGCATCATATGTATGTAATGGTAGTAGAGGTCAAAAGAGGTCATTGGAACCCCTGGAATTGGAGTTAAGCACAGTTGTTAGCCACTATGGGGTGCTGGAACTGAAGCTGGGTCCTCTGCAAAAGTAGCCAGTGCTTTTAACCCACGAGCCATTTCTCCGGCCCATGCCTGGCTTTTTGTTTGTCTTTTTCATGCTAATACTGAGTTAGCAGTCAAGGGCAGGAAGCTGGCTCAGCTGGTAGAATACTTGCTGTGCGAACACGGGGACATGCGTTCGATCTCTAACACCAAGGGAAAAGCCAGGCAAGGTGGCACATACCTGTAATTCCAGCACTAGGATGGTGGAGACAGAAAGATCCAGTGTGTGTGTGTGTGTGTGTGTGTGTGTGTGTGTGTGTGTGTGTGCCCAGTCTTGCTGGGCAGTCAGTCTAGGTGACTGGTTCAGTGAGAGACCTTGTGTCAAAATCTTGAGGATGTGCTCGCTTCGGCAGCACATATACTAAAATTGGAACGATACAGAGAAGATTAGCATGGCCCCTGCGCAAGGATGACACGCAAATTCGTGAAGCGTTCCATATTTAAAAAAAAAAAAAATCTTGAGGATGCTCAGTGTCAACCTCTTGTCTACACATGCACAAACAAAAAACTCAGCAATTAAGCATTCTGTGATAAATTTAACAGCAGCACCTAATAGAATTCAACCGTTCTTTTAATTTTTTTTTTTTTTAGCCAGGATTTTACAGAGGGAACTTATTATGTAGCTGAAGACGACTTTGGATTTGTGGTCCTTCTGCTTCTGCTTCCCAAGTGCTGGGATTACATGGGTACACCAGTACTCCCAGTTCATTCAGTGCTGGGATTACATGGGTACACCAGTACTCCCAGTTCATTCAGTGCTGGGATTACATGGGTACACCAGTACTCCCAGTTTATTCAAGTGCTGGGATTACATGGGTACAACAGTACTCCCAGTTCATTCATTGCAAGTATTCTACCAAAGAGCCACGTTCTCAACCTTACAAAGGTTGAGTATTTTCTTTTTTGTTTCTTTTTGGTCTTTTTGAGACAGGATCTTCCTGTAGCCTCAGCTGGACTAGAACTCACTATGTAGACCAGGCCAGCCTCAAACTCACAGAGATCAGCTGTCTCTGCCTCCCAAGTGATGGAATTAAAGGTGTGCATCGCCACACCCGGCTGTGGCAGTATTTTGATAAACACTGTGAGGCATTGCTTTTGGAGAGGAGAGGAAAGGAGGGCTTCCTAGGCACCTTGGTCTTTTTGAGACAGGGTCTCCCTGCATCCCCAGCTGGCCTGGAACTCACTACGTAGACCACACTGGTTGTGTGCGGCAGCTCTGAGATGGTGGGTCTCATTTCATGGGCACAGTGGATGGCAGAGTAAACACTGCTGCCGCAGGCAGTACATAACAGTGACTGTTTTCATTCTGTTTGGCAATTCTGTTTTCCTGGGTTCCGAGGACTTCTTCAGGTACGAGCCAGAGGCCTATTCAAAATCAGACCGTGAGAGATGGAAGCTTCCAGCACTTCTTCGGTTCTTTGGCACCGGAAGGCTGCCTGACTCCAAGTACTTCAAAATGAAAGGTCTCAGAAAAGAAAAGGGATATTTACAGTATGGCTAAGAGTCAACATGGCTGGGCTGGCAGTGCAGTGAGGAGAAGCAGACAGTGTCTTTTTATCTTTTCAGCTCATAGAATATGGAGAGTGAGTGTTGGGGACTCCGAGGGATTTCCACACTGCAGAGCTGCTGCTGGGACCCTCATGTCATCAGGATCACATGGACTACGAAATGCACTTCCTATTGGCCACATGGGAAGTCTGAGTCAGTGGTGGGTAAGCCCATTTATTTTTCCTTCTTGTGGAGATTTCCTGGTAGTCAATTTTTAAATAATAGTAATGATAATAAATCTGCATCTGTTCTCACTACTGCACTCACCAGTGGTTAAGGATTGGGAGTTTGTAGTTCCCATGAGATGGAAGCCCCTCCATCCACCGGGTTGTTTGCCTCCCATCCCAAATCCTAAACTCCAAACACATGAAAGATTTAAACTTGTTGGTTTTAATGATGGGCGTTTACAAGTGACAAGAGGACTGGTAATGAGTGTCCTTTCCTTTTGTTTTGTTTAGAGGACACTGTGGTTAGTCATAAAAAAAATTATTTATTTTAGGCTGGGTGGCTCATGTGTTCCGAGAAGGGCTATTGTGTCAGCAGAGAATTAGACCTGTGTAAACCTGTTTTGTGGCTAAAGACCTAATGGAGATGTCTGTCAGCTCTAGAAAACAATCTTTATGTTAATAGATTCAAATTATCTTGTAAAATATACACACGGGTTATCTTTGGTAAGGTTGCCTGTTTCACAATTATCAGTTTGTAAAAATATTTTAGGCCGGGTGTGGTGGTGCACGCCTTTAATCCCAGCACTTGGGAGGCAGAGGCAGGTGAATCTCTGTGAGTTCAAGGCCAGCCTGTTCTACAGAGCAAGCTCCAGGCCAGCTGAGGCTACAGGGAGACCTTGTCTCAAAACACCCTCCCCCCCAAAAAAAATTAGTGTCAGGCATGGTGGCACATGCCTTTAATCCCAGCGCTCAGGGGGCAGAGGCTGGTAGATCTCTGAATTCCAGGCCAGCCTGGTCTACATAGTGAGTTCCAGGCCAGCTGGCACAACAGGGAGACCCTGTCTTAAAAAGACTAAAAAAAAAAAAAAAAAAAAAAAAGACTCATGCATTTGTCAGGAGCAACTGGGTAGATACAGTTGTTAATGTTCCCATGGAAAGACCCTGGGATACATCTGTTTGTCACAGGTTGATTTCCTCTTATTCCCAAGATGATCAAGTCAGGAAAGAGGGAAAACAAGTTGGGTATGAATGTGGCCTGTTGAATTTCGAGGGCAGAGGGCAGCAGGGAGGGCAGTGAGTGAGGGGTGCATTAGAATGAAGTGTCTAAGACTCATCCATATGAAAATGCCAGAATCAAACCCGTTACACAGTATGTTCACTTAAAATTTTAACAAACAAACCCAACACAGTCACATGCTCTGCATTCAGAGTGTACACGGGTTCCAGGATTTAGGTATTCTAGAAAGTAGCTAATAGTTTTAGGATTAAGAAGACCATCTAGGGGCTGGAGAGATGGCCTAGTGGTTAAGAGCGCCAACTGCTCTTGCAGAGGACCCGGGTTCGATCCCCAGCACCCACATGGCAGCTGAGAACAGTCTTTGGCTCCAGTTCCAGGGGAATCTGATGTCCTCTTCTGACCTCCACGGCATTACATGACATGGGTGCACAAACCTATATGCAGACAGTACATTCATACACATAAAAAAATAAATAAAATAAAAAAAAAGAAGACCATCTAGCTGAAACCCCAGCACTTGGAAGGTGAAGACAGGAAGATCAGGAGTTCAAGGTCATGCATGGCTTTATGAGTTTGAGGCCAGCTTGGGTTCATAGTAGAAACCCCATCCCAAACAAAATAACAAAAAAAAAAAAAAAAAGGAAAAAAATAAGACTATCGGTGTGAATTTATACGTCAAGCACACACAGTTGGTGCACACTAAAAGAGTGTTGTCACTAGCTCTAGGTGGTGATTGCTGTGCTCATTCTCCTGAGAGATGCACACGGGCCTGGATGAAGCCAGGAGCTGAATCCCTGAGCTGGGAATTATAAGCTCTGAAACTTGGAACAAGTTCTTCCAGTCTTAACGTCTTCATTTACTGAACGGGATTAAGAATACCTAAGTGACAGTGCTCTTCCATGACAAATAGTATAATTATGTGAAAGTATCCCACTCGGGTGGGATACTTATGCTGGATGTGTTTGTTCTCCAAAGCAGAGTCTGACTTCTTTTTTTTTTTTTTTTTTCCTAACCACTGACGTTCAGAGAGAGTCTGACTTCTTACTGAATAAATGATTCCTTGATGGCACAAAGTCCCTTGAGCCTGGACTCCCAGAGCCGCCTTCAAAAACCTCCAGCCCCAGACCTCTCACCTGGGAAGCTTTGGTTTTCAAACTTTAGGAAATCAGGAACCTAGACTCACATCCTGCTGGCCCAGGCCTCTTCTGGGTTCATTGATCTGAGAGGCCTTACACTGTTTGTTCGTGTAATCCTTGGCCATCTACATGAGGAGCGCAGCAAAGTGACTTAGGGAAGGTGACAATCAAGATAGTAAACAGTGCATAGGCCATCAACAATCAGGAAAAGTGGCTCTGGACCCTGGCTTCTCCATTTTTTTTTCCATAGGTACAAAATGGGATAGGTTACTATAGGTCACACCCACCTGAGCCTTATATACTTATACTCTTTCAGCAGTTACTTGGGCATGGCTAATACATGTTAGCAAGAAGGCGAACTGAATACCCTCCCCTTGGGTCCCTGGCTAATGTCCCACAAAGGAGAGAAGTGTACTGCCTTCGTGGCTGGTGCCTCTCCTGTCTTTCTTCTCTTTCCTTCTGGAAGGCATTGGCTGGGAACCATGGCAGGTCTCCGTGAGATAATACGGTGTCTCTGCCTCCACAGGCTTTGTTTGGGCTTGGTTCTTTGGTCTCTGATGCCTGGAAGAGTTCCAGAAAAGCCTGAGATCTGATGGTCATGGGAGACATTCCTCCTACAGATTCTAGAGGATGGAAGTGATGGGTCAATGCTTAGGAGGCTTAGGCAAAAGGATTTCTGTGAGCTTGAGGTCAGCCTGGGCTACATGCTAAGTTCTAGGTCAGCCCTTAGCGGTAGTAGGGAGCCCTAGTCCAGTCTGCCTTTTATTACTACTCTTCCCCTCAGGGACATGATGGACATGAACAGTTGGCCCAAGTGGCCTCTTGGACCAGGATATGAGTCACCAGATTGTAAATGACTTGCAAGTCACAACTAAGCAGGTGCCAGCCACCCACCACCCCACCCCTCCTTGGCACTATTAACATCCCCTTCACCTAGTTCTCTAAAAATACTATGTGTGTGTGTTGTGTGTGTGTGTGTGTGTGTGTGTGTGTATGCACGTGCACATTAATTTAAACTAAGACCTGTAAAAAAAAAAGTACTAAAGAATGTATTAGCCATACCCAAGTAACTGCTGAAAGTATTAAGGTTCAAGCAGGTGTGACCTATAGTAACTTATCCCATTTTGTACCTATGGAATAAAATGTGGAGAAACCAGGGTCCAAAGCTACTTTTCCTAATTGTTGATGGCCTATCTTGATTGTCACCTTCCCTAAGTCACTTTGCTGCACTCCTCATGTAGATGGCCAAGGATTCATGAGAACCCAAGCCGTCTACCGGCAGGCAGCCTGCCTAATGTCTCTGCTCTGTCTCACACATATGGAGGAGCCTTCCCTGCAGCCCAGCCCAGCCCTTTCTGAGAATACCTTGGGTCCCTTTCCACTCCCAGACTGGCTGGTCCTGGCTTTCTACCGGGACCACTATTATTTCCCAATCGCATTCTTTCTTCAAATGCTGGACTCCTCACCTAACCTTTTCACCGGCTCCCAGGGACTCCTTGTTTGCGTTTTTTATGGCTTCTGCTTTCCACTTACAGGACCACTGCTCATTAACAATCATCTGTGGAGGGCTCGGAGGGAGGGTGGGCAGCTCTGTGATGGGCGTGTGCCCGGCATGTGCCTGGCGTGTGCAAAGCCCAGGTTCCAAACCCAAAATACCAATCAAAGCAGCTGGTAGTCTATCTTGTGAAGTTCCCTTCCCTTCCTTCCTTCCTTCCTTCCTTCCTTCCTTCCTTCCTTCCTTCCTTCCTTCCTTCCTTCCTTCCTTCCTTCCTTCCTTCCTTCCTTCGTTTTCTGTGTAGGGTCAGTAAGATCTAGCTGGGCTCACCTCCCATCTCTGCCACTAGTTGTCTCTGAGACCTTGGTCTCCTAACATCTCTGTAACTGTGTGACTGGACTTCCCGGAAGGCAGTTGAGGGTTTTACAGCGATGTGTTGTGCACTCAGGAAATGCAGAGTCTCAGGCCTACCCCAGAGCACTCAGCTCAGAATCTGAACTCAATGAGGTCTTCAAACACTACACATGTGCGTTAATGCTTAAGAATGTATGTCCTGGGGCTAGAGAGATGGCTCAGAGGTTAAGAACACTGGGCATTCTTGCAAAAGACCCACGTTTGAATCCCAGCACCCACATGGCAGCTAACAACCATCTGTAACTCCAGTTCTACGGGATCTGGCATCCTTTTCTGACCTCTGCGAGCATCACAAGATACAGGTACACTTATAAACATGCAGGAAAAACACTCATACACACACAAAAATAAAAAAAACATAAAAAAAATTCTGTCCTCAGCACTACTCACAATAATCAAGTTATAGATCCAGCTGAAGTGGTCACCAGTGGATGAATGGATAAAAGAAATGTGGGCTGAGTATGCTGGTACCTGTAAGTATTTCTTGTGTATGGCCCCCTGAGCTTTTGTCCAAAGCAGTTGGGAGTGATGCATATTGGAAACACCACCACCACCACCACCAACAGAAAGGACTGAATCGAAGAACTGACTGAAACAGTGAACTTTTGCTCAAAACAGTCAAGTTCCTCATGGAGAATATTGAGAAAGACTGAGAAAGAGATGAAAAGCATATTTGGCAGAATGCATGAGCTCTGGCGGGGTGGGTGAATGGGGGGGCACGGGTCTAGATTTGTTAAAAAAATAAAAATAAATTTATGTGAAGACAAACAAACAAACAAAAAAACAAAATAAATCCTTTTTTAAAAAGAAAAAATTAGGTGTGACACAACTAAGTTTGCTAAAATTATATAAGTGAAAAAAATACATGCTTATAAATCCTGGTTCAATTACTCTCCTTTAATTTTCTTTTTTGTAAAATGTTATTAATACTACATCATAGTAATTGTAAAGCTTAGATAAGTTAAATCCAAATAAACTAACTTGATGTATAGAAAAAAAAATTCTAGAACTTGGGAGGCTGATGCAGAAGGATCTTGAGTTTGAAGGCAGCTGGACTATAAAGAGAACATAGCTCACTAAAAGTGATGTATTATGCTATGGAGTATTATTCACTCATGAACAAGAGTGATATCATGTTTTTTGCAGGGAAATGGATACAGCTGGAAATCACCACATAGAGTGAAATGAGCCACTCTCAGAAGGACACGAATCTCATCTTTTCTTTCATATATACAACTTAGATTTTGGAGAAAAAAAGAGAAAAGAAATCAAAAGAGAGAGTATTTGGGAAGAGGAAGGGGGGGGCGCTATCAGGATAATGGGGAGGGTAAATATGACCAAAGCACATTATATGCACTTATGAAAATGTCCCAGTGAAACTTATTATTCTGTATCATCAATGTATGTTTAAGAAATTCCTATCTTAGCTGGGTATAGTGGCACATGCCTTTAATCCCAGCACTCAGGAGGCAGAGGCAGGCAGATCAACGGGAGATCAAGGCCAGCCTGGTCTACATAGCATGTTCCAGACCAGCTGGGCTACAGAAGACTCTGTCTCAAAAACAAACAAATGAACAAACAAAACCAATCGGCAAACTAAACAACCAAATTCCTGTCCTCCAGGAACAGATAATCAATGAATAATCATAACAAGGGGGTAATAGAAGCTTTGAGCATTCACGAAATTCTGTTTGTTTGGAGACAAGAAGGGAAACTGTAGTAGCTCAGGCTGGCCCAGAGTCATTATGCATTGCAGGTTGGTCTGGCTGTGATTACAGGAGTCAGCCATCACTCCTGACAGAATTCTGCAGTGTTTTGAAGTGATGTTGGGCTCAAAGTGGTGTTGCTGGTTGAACTGGTTCTTAGGAAAGTTCACAGCAAGTCTTTAGAATGGGTGCTGTAGAGATGACAGAAGGAAGGGTGAGGCCATGGGTTGTGGTGGCAGAAGGGAGAGGGAGGGAAGGCAGAGTGTGTGTGAGCCGGAGTTCTCCATGTAAGAAGAGTCCTCTTTAGAGACATAAATGGGAATGATGCAGAGAAATGTGCCTGCTTATGAAAAATTGGCTGAATGAAGATTTTCCTACAAGTTGGTGTAGCTCCATGATCTAGACATCTATTCACACACACGGTGCATGTTAAGCACACATGTCCACTTTGAGTTTAGTAGCCCTCAGTGCCAGAATGGAATCTTTTGTTCTCTGGAACCCTACTAGTTTAGGGAAACCTTTCATTTGTCGCTTACCATGTGGTCTAGGTGAAGTGACCACCCGCCCTCCCCAAGACTGGAGGTGCTGTGAAATGGGAAAATAAAAGTGACAGCGTTCACAGGTTGTTGGGAAGATTCAATGAGATAATGCGGAAAGTACCTAATCATCTCCTGACCCTGATTGAGTAACCACATGCAGGATCGTCACAGGATGACCGGCAGGAGGCCGAGGGGGGATCACTGTTGCCAACACTAATACCACTGTCCCTGCATGTGAGGATGGAGGGCTGGGGTGTAGCTGTTGGAAGGATGCTTGCTTGGCATGCAGGAAGCCCTGGTTCCGTCCCCAGCACTACAGAAATTAGACCTGGTGCCACACAGGACTTCCACACACAGGAGGATTGAAAGCTGAACCTCATTGTTGGCTACTTAGTAATTTTGAGGCAGCCTTGGCTACATAAGACCCTGTCCCCACCCCCCCCAAAAAAAGGAAGACAGTGAGCTTGAGATTTAAGGAACTAAATGAATTTTTTCTGTTATTCTAAATGTGGATAATGGTGGTAACATTATAACAGCAACAAGCCCAACAATAGCTGCAATAGTAATTCATATTGCTAGAGTGTGATAAGCACTAATCAAAGCCAATGTGACTTGATTATATTCCAATTCCATAGAGCACTGCACTTGGATTGTCTTTTATTTTATTTATTTATTTATATTTTTAATCAAATCTAGACCCGTGTACCCCCATCCCCCCACCCTACCAGAGCTCATGCATTCTGCCAAACATGCTTTTCATCTCTTTCTCAATATTCTCCATGTGGAAGTTGACTGTTTTGAGCAGAAGTTCACTGTTTCAGTCAGTTCTTTGATGCAGTCCTTTCTGTTGTTGTTGTTTCCAATATGCATCACTCCCAACTGCTTGGACAAAAGCTCAAGGGGCCGTGCACAAGAAATACTTACAACTAGGTAATTGGCACTAGCTTCCACAGGTGAGGGATACCATTCTTCGTTTGTTTTTCTGGGACTGTGTTACTTCACTCAGCATGATGTCCTCTAGCTCCAGCCATTTTCCTGCAAAGCTCATGATGTCATCTTTCTTTACTGCTGCATAGAACTCCATTGTGTAGATGTACCACATTTTCTCTATCCACTGGTCAGTTGAGGGGCATTTGGGTTGGTTCCAGATCCTTGATATTGTGAAGAGAGCTGAAATAAACATGGCCGTGCTTGTATCTCTGCGGTGGGGTGAGTCTTGAGGGTACATGCCTAGGAGTGGTATGGCTGGGTCGGGTGGATTGTCTTTTAAATCTCAAGCATACATGATGTTCACAGTACAAGCCCCAGTTTACAGATGAAGAAACTGAGTCCTAAAGAGATTAAGTTATTGGCCTCAGGCCCAGAGCTTGTAAGTGGAGATGGAATTTGAATCCAGACTGAATGGCTCCCTAAGTTGTTTTCTTAACCTCTACATGAGCTTCTATGCCTCAAAAAAGAAAGAGAGGGGCTAGAGAGATGGCTCAGTGGTTAAGAGCACTGACTGCTCTTGCAGAGGACCAGGGTTTGATTCCTAGCACCCACATGGTGGCTAAGAACCATCTTTAAGCCGGGTGAGGTGGTACATGCCTTTAATCCCAGCACTCTGGAGGCAGAGGCAGGCGAATCTCTGTGAGTTCAAGGCCAGCCTAGTCTACAGGGCTAGTTCCAGGCCAGCTGGGGCTACAGGGAGACCCTGTCTCAAATATCTGCCCCCCCCCCAAAAAAAAAGAAAGAAAGAAAAAAAAGAAGGGAGGAAGGGAGGAAGGAAAAGAACAGAGTGCTCTTGGTGCTGTGGCCACATATGTGTGATTTACTTTCTGACCTGATTCTCTTAAGAAGTTTTGAGGAACTACATTGCTGTAGGACAGAGAGAGGACCACCTGACGACCCAGGAGAGGATGCTGCATGAATTCCCTCTCTGCTGGGCCAGGACTGTCACATGTGTGGACTCAGTAACCCTCCGGGTCTCTGTGGACACCACTAAGGCTCAGAGGGCTGAATGGCTTCTCTAGTTGACAAGCTAGCAGGATCTGACCATGAGAACAAAAGCCCCCTGTAGCTCAGAAAAGACCTGGATTCATGGCTTGCATATTTTTCCTTCTCTCCTTCCTTTCCCTCCCTCCCTTCCATCCTTCCATCCTTCCTTCCTTTCCTCCCTTTCCCCCTCCTCCCTTTCTTTCTCTTTCTCTCTCCTTCCTTCCTTCCTTCCTTCCTTCCTTCCTTCCTTCCTTCCTTCCTTCCTTCCTTCCTTCCTTCCTCCCTTCCTTTCTTTCTCTTTCTTTCTCTTATACAGTCCAGGCTGGCCTTGAACTAGCTATGTAGCTGAGGTGACCTTGAACTAGCTATGTAGCTGAGGTGACCTTGAACTAGCTATGTAGCTGAGGTGACCTTGAACTAGCTATGTAGCTGAGGGTGACCTTGAACTAGCTATGTAGCTGAGGGTGACCTTGAACTAGCTATGTAGCTGAGGGTGACCTTGAACTAGCTATGTAGCTGATGGTGACCTTGAACTAGCTATGTGTCTGAGGGTGACCTTGAACTAGCTATGTAGCTGAGGGTGACCTTGAACTCTCGATCCTCCTGCTTTTAGCTCCCAAGTGGTGGGAATTAAAGCATATGTCGGTACACCTGGATCATGACTTGTATTTTCACCCGAAGGGAAACAATGCCCTTCCCTATTTCCCAAGGTCCCTAAAACCTGGTTCCACTTCTGAACTTTTCATCATGAACTCTATTAAAATGTCAAAGAAACTTCCCCTAAATGTATTTGAAACTGACGGGAACATAAATCCCCTTTCTAGAAGGGAATTTGACTTATGGCTCTCCTGTTTCTAATATGGATTTGAGTAGCTTACAGATGCACAGTTGTTCTCTAACAGAATAGAGCTCTGAGACAGGAAGCAGTTCAGTTTAGGAATATATGATGTTATATAATAAACACATGCCAAAAGACCCTGCACCAGCTAAGGCGAGCTGTAATGAATTGCTTTTTTCTTTATTTTTGTCTTAAAATACATCCTGCTGTTTAGCTCAGATGACCTAAAACTGGAGGTGATCCTCCTGCATCAGCCTTCCAAGTGCTAGGATTAGAGGTTTATGCCACTAAGACTGGCTTGTTTGATTTGTGTGTGTGTGTGTGTGTGTGTGTGTGTGTGTGTGTGTGTGTTGGTAGGGGCTGAAAGGGGTTGAATGCATGCTAGGCAAGCACTCTACAACTAAATTACATTCCTAGATCTTTTTTTTTTTCTGTATTTTTTATGTGTAGATAGGGCTTCACTACATTTCCCAGGCTATCCCAGGCTGTCCCAGGCTTGAATTTATGATCTTCCTCCCGGCTAGCCTCTTGGGTGGCTGAGATTACAGGTCTGTGTTAGCCAGGCTTGTAATATGCTTTTGTTGTTGTTTTACCAGTCAGAGTCTCATGTAGTCCAGGCTGGGCTTGAACATACTAGCTGAGGATGACCTTGAACTTCTGACCCCCCCCCATCTCTACTTTTCAAGAGCTGGGATTATAGGTATGTACCATGCTGAGTTTATGCAGTGTGGCTAATTCAACCCAGGCCTTCATGAACCCAGGTAAGCACTGTATCAGCTGAGCCCCATCCCCTGCCCTGTATGGCATTTTGAATTGAACTACAATATTTATTACTCCTAGAAGGAGTAAAAACAGAGAAATGCAAGCAACTTTCGGACAGATCTCTTCCAAAATTCATGGGTCACATGAATTACTATAGAAAATGGGAGCTGTTTTAAGAATCGATCTAAGGTTAACTGGAGAGTCCCTTCCTTAGTTGTCTCAGAGGCCCCAGGATGGGACAAATGTTAGCTCAAGAACCGCCTCATGTTCTGTAGCAATTCTGCGTTCTTAATGCTTTTTTTCTCTGGTATCGGTTGCATAATATTTCACCAAAATACCTTTAAAAATTAATATTAACCCTTGCAAAGCATTCCACAGGTCAGGGGAAAGTACAGCCTTTCCCAAGAAAAAATTCTCTATCCTCGGAAACCAGAGAGCCTGTAGTGTTTCATTTATGGCTATCAGAAAACTAGGGCGGGAATGAGCCTACACCACCTGGACCCTCCTTATATCAACAGGCCTCACAAACAGAGGGGCCCAGCAGCCACCTTTTACACCGCCTGGTACTGTACACGGGAACCAGCTCACAGGCTCCACAGAAAGGACAACAAGTGCTGGCCCTGTTCTGATGACAGGCCGATAACGCTGTCCCTCCAGCCAGGGCGCCATTGTTCTCTGCCCTTGGTCCTGCCCACGTCCACTCCAGGCAGCTCTGATAAGTCTGTGTGACAGGGCAGACTTGTGTTTGAGTTGGGGTTGTCCAATCCATTACTCAAAGGGAGGACATGTACTTGCTTTGGGAAGGGCAAATTCTGGCCTTAAGGACTAAGAAAATAACAATGATTTATGATTAACTAAGAGACTCCGAGGCCGAGTTTGGTCTCTCTGACTGCTGCTGGAGTCACGACTCCTCTGTGAGGTTATTGTGTCTCCATAGGGGTGTGGGCTGTGAGTAGCCAGAGAGTCAGGAGAGAAACGTGGGCTTTGGAGCGGGTCGATATGCTGCTACTTAGCAAGGGGATACGGATCTTTTATTTTCCAAAAATTTCTGTTCTAGTTTGCTTTCAGTTGCTGGCCACAGAAAACACTCTGACTAATACCAACTTGGGGAGGACGGGGTTGATTTGGCTCACATCTCCCGGGTCACAGTCCTTCACTTAGGGAGCCCAGGGTAGGAACTCGGGGCAGGAACCTGGAGGCAGGAGCTGAAGCACGGACCGTGGAGAAACAATGCTTACTGGCTTGCTCCCCTGGCCCATGCTCAGCCTGATTTCTTATACAATACACAACTTGCCCAGGGGTGGCACCACTCCCACATAACTCAACAATCAAGAAAATGCCCTACAGCCAGGGCCACAGGCCAGTCCAAAAGAGGTAATTCCCCAATTGAGGCTCCCTCAACCCAGATTTGTCAAATTGACACCAAACCCATCCAACACAATAACCATCCTTAACTTCAGGTCCAGGAGATCCTACGCCCTCTTCTGGCCTCTGCAGAAATTGCAGGGCATGGATGCAGTTACATATCGGCAGATGAAACACATACATAAAATAAAAATGAATAAAAATAAAAGTAAAAGGGAAGGCAGTGTTGTTATTTCCTTCAGTGCTTAGCACATCTCATGAGGTTTCTGATCTGACATCTTGCAGAAGGTGAGGTGCTGAGCTGGGCAGGACCCAGCATACTTTCTGCCTTCCTGATGGAAGGACCAAGTCTAAGCTTTAGAAAGAAGTGTGAGCCAGGCATGGTGGTGTATGCCTTTAATCCCAGCACTTGGGAGGCAGAGGCAGGTAAGATCACTGTGAGTTTGAGGCCAGCCTGGTTTACACAGTGAATTCCAGGCCAGCTGGGGTTACAGGGACTCCCCACCAAAAAAGACCCCCCAAAATAGAAGGAAGTGTGGTGCAAATCATATGAATTTAACTTAACATTTCCTTATCTATTTAAGAAATTAAATAGATTTTTTTCCAAATTAAAAATCTTGCCAGGCGTGGTGGCACATGCCTTTAATCCCAGCACTTGGGAGGCAGGGGCAGGAAGATCTTTGTGAATTCAAGGCTAGCCTGGTCTACATAGGGAGTTTCGGGCAACCTGGGGCTACAGGGAGACCCTGTCTCAAAAGACAACAACAACCGAAAAATCTCAGGCATGGAATAGGGTGTGGTGGCATAACCCTATATTCCAGCATTCAGGAGGCTGAAGAATCATTAAAGACCAGCCTGTGCTACATAATGAGATCCTGTCTCCATACAAGAGGGAGAGGACCTGGAGAGGTGGCTCAAGAGCACTGAATCCTCTTGCAGAGGAACTGGATTTGGTTGGCTGCTAAAAACGGTCTTATAGGGGCTGGAGAGATGGCTCAGCGTTTAAGACCACCGACTGCTCTTGCAGAGGACCCGGGTTTGATTCCCAGCACCCACATGGTGGCTAAGAACCGTCTTTGACTCCAGTTCCAGGGGAATCCAACACCCTCTTCTGACCTCCACAGCATTGCATGACACAGGTGCACCAACCTACGTGCAGACAGTACACTCGTACACATAAAAAAAAAAAAAAAAAAGGGCTGGAGTGATGGCCTAGCGGTTAAGAGCGCCGACCGCTCTTGCAAGAGGACTCCGGGTTCGATCCCCCAGCACCCACATGGCGGCCGAGTCTGAAACTCCAATTCCAGGAGAACTCCAGTTCCAGGGGAGTCTGACGCCCTCTTCTGACCTCTGCGGCATTGCACGTCACGGGTGCACAGACTTGCATGCAGACAGTACATTCATACACATACGGAAATAAATAAAAAAATTAAAAAAAAAAAAATTAAAAAAAAAAATCGGTCTTTAACTCCACTTCCAGGATATCCAATGTTTGAAATTGGTACTCTCTGGCCTCTGTGGGTATTTCAAACATGGGTGCACTTACATACATGCAGGCAAAATACTCATACACAAAATAAAATAATAATAATAATAATAATAATAATAATAATAATTATACCCCTCAGCACTGGAAACATTCTGCCTATGAGAACCAACAGCCATCTTCTCTCTACTTCAGCCCCCAGGAGGAAAAATATTCTCTAAATGGGCATATTGTACTGCATATTGTCCTGCATATTGTCCTGCATATTGTACTGTAACAAGTGGTGCCTGTGTGTGAGCATGTGTGTGCATTTTGTGTGTAATTTTCTTCCAAGTTAAAGTTCTAATGTGGGATTCAGAATATTTTTTGTCTTGAAAACATCATCATAAGCTGGGGCTGGAGAGACGGCTCAGCCAGTGAAAGCAATCTCCCTTCCCCTGTAATAATAAGAATTTAAAAACAGAAAAAAGAAGATTATCACAAGTTAATTTCCCATGGTAGCCTTTGTAATTTTATCCCAAGTGTGACCCAAGGTTTAAAATATCATTTTACACTCGTCTACTTGAAAAAAAAATAAATAAAATATCATAATTTTCCAAAAATTCATTTCCAATATATATATATATTTTCATTACAAATGTACACATGCTATTTAAGGACTTTATTAAGTAGGCTTTACAAGCTAGCACAGGGATCCAGTCTCTATTTGTACCACTATTTCTATTACAAAAGGTATTATAGGTTCCAAAAGCCAAATTGAACCTTTTTTTTTTTTGTCGTTTTGAGACAGGGTCTCCCTTTAGTCCCAGCTGTCCTGGAGCTCACTCTGTAGACCAGGAGGGCCTTGAACTCACAGAGATCCACCCGCCTCTGCCTCCCAAGTGCTAGGATGAAAAGTGTGCGCCACCACACCGGGCTTAAATTAAGCCTTTTAAGAACACTGCTCATATGTTGATAGACGTGTGTCATTGGCTAACTGACTGACTGACTAATTAAGTAAGTAGGAAAATATTTAACTAACCAGTGTTCCTTGTTACAAGTTTCTCCAGTAGATGAGGTCATGGTCAGTCTAGAGTATACCAGAAAATGTGCATGAAAAATAGATGAACAGCAAGGGAACATGTGAGGACCTGTAAGATGACCTGGTGGGTAAAGAAGATTGCTGTCTAGTCTGACAACCTGAATTCGACCCCCGGAGCCCACATGGTAGACAGAGGGAACCATTGCAAGTCGTCCTCTGATCTCTACATGTGCACATGTACACCCTCCCACACCCCCCCACCATTAATACATAAATGTAAAAAAAATAAAGAAAAAAAAATAAAGAAAACACATCAAATGTGAAAAGAAACAGAAGAAAGAAACAGAAGATACCAAATGCTCTGGAATCTTGTTCCTGATTTTTACAACTGGTGTCTTCTCACCTGTGCTGTTAGAGTCCTCTTTTCTCACCGGCCCACTCTGGAGGCAACATCCCCAGGCTCTCTCTAGACTGGAATGATCTGAAAGCGAAGAGAAGGAAGAGCGCCCAGAGGCACTTCCACCTAAGACTCAGAGTGGTGGAAGCCCAGGGTCTACCTTGATTTCCCAGGTCTCCATCTTTTCCTCTGGCAGGAGCTTTTCAGTCCTTAGCCCTGGCTTTGCATAATTCACAGAACGCTTGCTGATGGTAATGACTCTGTAATTTTGAAACCTGTAAGAACTGAGTTTTCCTCTTCTGTTGGCTGTTCTGCATTTCAAAGCCAGGGATCCAGTGTATGTGTTGTTCACGTCTGACCTGAACAAATAAGCCCAGGTTTGAGTTATTGCTTCGCCGGCTGACGTTAGACCTGTGCCCATCTTCCCAGCATAATTTTGCCTTAGACTTTCCTGAGCCCTTTCCCCTATCTCCATCTTCCTTCCATTGCTGCTAATGTTTTTATTCTTCCTTGTGGGCCAAGAGCCTATTAATTAGGAGTTGGTCTCTAGGCCCCCGTGGGAGCTTGTTTGGCTCTAGCTCATGAAATATTCTCAATCTAGTTGATTCATGATGGGGCTGGAGGCCAATGGTTCCGATTTGCAGCCCATGAAGGGGACCTAGCCTGGGAACGGGGAGCCTGCCTAGCGTTTGGCTCTGCTGAGAGTTCCTAAACGGCTTTGTAAATCTTTTGAGCCCTGTAAGTAGCCAAGTTCACAGGATAGCTTAAGCTTGGAGCTGGCAAGCAGCCACTCAATTATTAATTCTAATATTCCTCATCTAGGCTTGAGTGTATCCATTTATAACACGGTTCCTTATATTACCTTTCCCAGGGCCCCCACTATGCGATGCATTTTCATATGGCATTGTTCCTGGGGTCCAATTTTACTTAGAGTCACTTCACTTTCTTTTCAAAAGTCTGGCATTTCAGGGCCTCTCTAATGTGACCCCAACTGATTTGCCTTGTTTTGTGATTTCTTTTTAAAACTGGGGTAGGGGAGCACCTGCATGCCACAGTGTTATGTCTGGGTCAGAGGACGACCTTGGATGTTGGTCCTTGCCTTCTGCCTTGTTTGAGACAGGGTCTCTCTTGCTTGCTGCTGCGAGCACCAGGCTAGCTGGCCCTTGAGCTTCCTGGGTTTTCCTGCCTCCTCCTCTCATCTTGCTGCAGGATGGCTGGGATTACAGATGTGTGCTACTGCACTTGCCTTTTATGTGAGTTCTGGAGATTCAAGCTCAGGCCCTCAAGCTTGTGCCACAGTCTCTCTGCCTGTGAACCTTCTTGCCCACCCTATTTTCATACTTCTGTGTTTGTTCTGGCTGAAAGAGACATCACACTATTTCTTGAGACTGCTTAACTGTCTCAAACTCCTGCCTAACTGGAATATAGATTTTATCTTTTTTTTGGTCTTTCTGAGACAGGGTCTCCCTGTAGCCATAGCAGGCCTGGAACTTGCTGTGTAGTCCACCCGGCTGGTCAATCACAGAGATCTACTGCTTCTGCCCCACCATGCCCAGATAGACTCTATCTTTTTTTTTTTTTTTTGGTTGGGCTTTTTGAGACAGGGTCTCCCTTTAGCCCCAGTTGTCCTGGAACTCACTCTGTAGACCAGGCTGGCCTTGAACTCACAAAGATCCGCCTGCCTCTGCCTCCCGAGTGCTAGGATTAAAGGCGTGCGCCACCACACCCGGCTGACTCTATCTTTTTAAAGCAGATTCTCTGTAGCTCAGGCTGTCCCTGAATTTAGGATGATTCTTCTGCCCTAGCTTTCCTCGTGCTGGGATAACAGGCCTGGATCATCACACCCTGCTTGAAATGTAGACTGATGGATTGTCTAGTAAGTGCTTTCTGTAGCCATAAGAAGGTTCATTTTCTCTAGAAGGATCAGGAAAGGCCTTGGATAGAAGGCTCTGTGATCTAGACCTTTCTCTGGTCTTTGAGGTCTTTTATTTGCTTATTACATTGTGTGTGTGTGTGTGTGTGGTGTGTGTGTGTGTGTTGTGTTGGGTGTATGTGTGTGGTGTGTGTGTGTGTGTAGGGGCACACTTGTGGAGGTTTGAGGACAACTTGTAGGAGTTTTTCTTTCCTTCCACCCTGAAGGTTCCGGGGATTGAACTCAGGACCTCAAGCTTTGCAGCAGGCAGCGTTACCCACTGAGTCAACTCGCTGGCCCCCTGGAGGGGCCTTTCATAGGACAGAACTACAAGCTACTTTGGGATGGGCTATGGTTTCTGATCCTGTTCTTATCTTCTGTATACATCCTGTTTCTCCCCTATTAAGCTGTAAGAGTCAAGACATTCTCTGCTCACATTTTAAAACAGTGACTCCTAAAAGAAAAATATTTTCTCTCCAGAGAGGGCCGGATCTTCAAAAGCATGAATGAGGCAAATGTGACATTTATAAAACCCTTTGGGATGAAGGGTGAAAAGGGCCTTAAAGCAAACACTTAATAATAGAAAAATCAATGAAAATGTTCTTAGGAAAAGAAACTGGCTGATCTGTCTTTGTGGGTGTCACATTTCTTTGCTCAAACAGCTTGTCTTCCATCTGATAGTCACAAGGTCTGCCACTGAGAACAGGATCATTAGGCTGGCAGATCAGCCAATCAATGGCTTCCCAGTTTTGTCAACCACTTCTTCAAACTTGGCAGGTTTTCCTTTTCTGTTATTTTCGATGATTGCATCTATAACACAAAATAAATATTAACCCACGAGCAAAGTTTTAGGGAATAGTCCTATGAATACGACTTACTTGTTGGTGGCTGTTCACTGGGAAGATTTTACCAGGTGCTCACAGCGGTGTCAGATGCTGTAGCCCATGGTCCATATCAAAGAGGAAAGGTGTGGGTCCCCAGAAAGTGATAAATTAATGTACAGGTGGTGGCGTCAAAGTGGGCAGAGGGGCGTGAAAAGCACTGGATGCTTTTTCAGAGGACCAGGATTCGGTTCCTAGCTTCCACATGGCGGCTAACAAACTGTAACTCCACTTCTGGGGGTCTGGTGACCTTTTCTGGCCTCGGTGGGCATTGCATGCACATGATACATTACATGCATGCAGGTGAAACATTCATACACCTAATAAATAAAATATTACAAAATAAACTGAGTAGGCACTTTGTATACGAAGCAACGTCCTGGGACTGTAGGCCATGCTCGCTGACTAGTGACGTTATTTTGTTCTTTATTTGTTTGAAATGGGACTCATTACATAGACCAGATGGTCCTGAAACACGTCAACCTTCTTCCTCAGATTCTCAAGGGCTGAGACTGATTACCTGTGAATCCGCATACCCAGCGTCACCAGTGTCTTACCACAGCCTCAGTTCTGGTTGAGGCCGTACTAGATTGACAATGAGCATTGACTCTATCGGCTATGTACAAGTTTTAACAAGGCTAAGTGCATACAATTAATAAACAGAGAAACATAGACCTCCATAGTTTTCCTTGTCTTCCACTTTTTAATTATTTATTTTTTGTTGACTTTTTTTTGTCGTCTTTTTGAGACAAGGTCTCCCTTTAGTCCCAGCTGGCCTGGAGCTTGCTATGTAGACCAGGCTGGCCTTGATCTCACAGAGATTTGCCTGCCTCTGCCTCCTGAGTGCTGGGATTAAAGATGTGCACCACCACGCCTGGCCTCCATCGGACTTTCTTTCTTTCTTTCTTTCTTTCTTTCTTTCTTTCTTTCTTTCTTTCTTTCTTTCTTTCTTTCTTTCTTTCTTTCTTTTTTTTTCTTATTCTCTGTGGGTGCTGGGGATAGAACCTGGGTCCTCTGCAAGAGCAGTCTGAGCTCTTAACCGCTAGGCTATCTCTCCAGCCCCCATCACACTTTCTAATTCCTCCGTCCCTTCAGCTCTCTTCTCTCTCATGATCCTTTTTCTAATTCTGTAACCTACATATACACCTATATAAACACATGTATATAATATATACACTACTTTAAATATAGATACTAAATATAAGATAAAACACACAGTACTTGTTTTTTTTTAAATTGTACTTGTTTTGCTTAACATATGCTTTTTTTTCCAGTTGCAACATATGCTTTTCCAGTTGTATCTGTTTTCCTGCAAATATCATGATTTCATTTTTCTTTATGGCTGCCCAAAATTCTGATGTATAGTGCACCACATTTTCTGTATGCATTCATCCATTGATGATTATCTAGGCTGGTTCCATATTCTGGTTCTTGTGAATAGGGCAGCAGCAGACATCCATGCACAGGCATCTTTGTGGAGTGGTATAGCTGGATTACTACTTTTAGTTTTTGGAGCAATTTCCATATTGATTCCCAAAGTGGCTGTAATAAGTGAGATTCCTACCACCAGTGAATAAAGGCCTCTTGTTGTTACTTGACGATAGCCATTCTGACTGGGGTGAGATGGAATCTCAAGGCAGTTTTAATTTCATTTGATCTGATGGCTTCAAGTATTTGTGGACCATTTATTTATATTTCTTCTTTTGAGAATAATCTAGTCAGTTCATTAACCTTTACATACTTATATAGAATGTTTTATTATTATTATTATTATTATTATTATTATTATTTGGTCTTTTTGAGACAGGGTCTCCCTTTAGTCCCAGCTGTCCTGGAGCTCACTCTGTAGACCAGGAGGGCCTTGAACTCACAGAGATCCACCCGCCTCTGCCTCCCAAGTGCTAGGATGAAAAGTGTGCGCCACCACACCGGGCTTAAATTAAGCCTTTTAAGAACACTGCTCATATGTTGATAGACGTGTGTCATTGGCTAACTGACTGACTGACTAATTAAGTAAGTAGGAAAATATTTAACTAACCAGTGTTCCTTGTTACAAGTTTCTCCAGTAGATGAGGTCATGGTCAGTCTAGAGTATACCAGAAAATGTGCATGAAAAATAGATGAACAGCAAGGGAACATGTGAGGACCTGTAAGATGACCTGGTGGGTAAAGAAGATTGCTGTCTAGTCTGACAACCTGAATTCGACCCCCGGAGCCCACATGGTAGACAGAGGGAACCATTGCAAGTCGTCCTCTGATCTCTACATGTGCACATGTACACCCTCCCACACCCCCCCACCATTAATACATAAATGTAAAAAAAATAAAGAAAAAAAAATAAAGAAAACACATCAAATGTGAAAAGAAACAGAAGAAAGAAACAGAAGATACCAAATGCTCTGGAATCTTGTTCCTGATTTTTACAACTGGTGTCTTCTCACCTGTGCTGTTAGAGTCCTCTTTTCTCACCGGCCCACTCTGGAGGCAACATCCCCAGGCTCTCTCTAGACTGGAATGATCTGAAAGCGAAGAGAAGGAAGAGCGCCCAGAGGCACTTCCACCTAAGACTCAGAGTGGTGGAAGCCCAGGGTCTACCTTGATTTCCCAGGTCTCCATCTTTTCCTCTGGCAGGAGCTTTTCAGTCCTTAGCCCTGGCTTTGCATAATTCACAGAACGCTTGCTGATGGTAATGACTCTGTAATTTTGAAACCTGTAAGAACTGAGTTTTCCTCTTCTGTTGGCTGTTCTGCATTTCAAAGCCAGGGATCCAGTGTATGTGTTGTTCACGTCTGACCTGAACAAATAAGCCCAGGTTTGAGTTATTGCTTCGCCGGCTGACGTTCCACACAAAAGACTGGGTCAAAGAAACTGACTTAAATAAACAGTAAAATTCTTCCCAAAACAGTAAAACTTTTGCATTGAAAAACTAAAAAAAAAAAAAAAAAAAAAAAGGCTGAGAAAAGGACGCAAGACATGTATGGCAGACGCACGACTCTGGGGGGGGGGGGCAGGAAGGGGGAATTGGGTCTAGATGTGATAAGAAATGTATGAAATGAACAAAAGTTCAATAAAAAAATTTTTTTAAAAAGGCTCCCTCAGGTCCTACTCCCCCCATTTCCCTGCTCCCCAAACAGCCCTCGTGGTTTCACTATCTTGCATTTCCTACCTGAAATATTCAATGCACTTATAAATATATGTAAATAGCCAGTACTTGATTTCATACTTAGGATCACCAATTAGGCCAGCAGGATGAGAGTGGCTGCTATACAGCCTGATGACCTGAGTTCTCTCTCTNTGTGTGTGTGTGTGTGTGTGTGTGTGTGCGCGCGTGTCGATGTTCGTTTCAATTTGTATACCTTCCAAACACGGATATATGAAAGTCACTCACATACTAAAATTATGACGTCTGAAAATAAACTATAGGATAATTCCAAAACATGCTTGGGGGATTGTTCTAGTTTCTCTTCAATTGCTGTGACAAAACACTCTGACCAAAACCAACTTGGGAAGGAAAGGGTTTAGTTGGCTCACATCTCCTGGGTCACAGTTCATCACTGAGGGAGCCTGGCATAGGAACTCAGGACAGGAACTTGGAGGCAGGAGCTGAAGCACAGGCCATGGAGGAATGCTGCTTACTGGCTTGCTCCTCTGTCCCATGCCCAGCCTGGTTTCTTATACTGTACATAACAACCTGCCCAGGGGTGGCACCACCCAGAGTGGGCTGAGCCCTCCTACATTGCTTAACAATCAGGACAATACTCCACAGACATGGCCATAGGCCAATCCAATGGAGCCAATTCCCCAACTGAGGCTCCCTCAACCCAGGTGTGTCAAGTTGACACTAAAGCTATGCAGCACTGGGATTGACTTTTTTTTAATTTTCTTTTTTGAGACAGGGTCTCACTATGTATCCTTGACTGGCCTAGAATTTGCTATATAGATCAGGCCAGCCTGTGTGTGTGTGTGTGTGTGTGTGTGTGCGTGTGTGTGCGCGCACGTTGTGCTTGTATGTGTGTTTGGGATTGAATCTAGGGCCTTCCCCATGCTAGGCAGGTTCTTCTGAGCTACACTTTCAGTCCTTGGTTTTTTGATATAGGGTCTTATTATGTAGCCCAAGCTGTGTTCAAACTTATGAGCCAAGACTGAGTCTTCTTTAAGGGTCAGATTCTTGGTAGGTTGATCAGTTTCAGTGGAGGATGAACCCACACTGAAAGGCATTTGGGGATACAAATTTGACTCTATAGGCTTTTATATAGATGTATATGACATTGGGTGGGGCAGTAAAGGTGGTACAGATGGGGGAGGGGATCCAAATATGATAAAAATATAGTGTATGAAATGTGCCAAAAATCAATAAAACAGTAAAAAAAGAAAGTATGCCAGTGGTCATAGCCTGATTCTGCTGGCTCGTGCGGTCAGGCAGGCAAACTGCAGACGGGGTATCTGATGCCACATTGTTGTCCTCTGGCTCATAGTATTCCTTATGAGATATCCTTGTTCCCCTTGTCACCGCTATCATCTCTCTCCTGTCCCTCACTCCTCAGCTGCTTTTTAACATTTCCTATTCATCGTCTGTTTTCAGCCAGCTGGGCGTGGCCTGCTCCCCTGTAGCTTAGGGGCTGTCCTGGTTGGTGTTCATAGAGATGCATGGAGAGGGAAGTTGGTTTTTTTTTTTTTCACCAATTTATTTCCTGTAACTTTTCCCATCTGCTGATCTTTCTTATACAAATGAGCTTCCAGTTAATACAATTAGATGATTTGATATGGTCCCACAGTTCACTGAAACTTTTCTTGTGGGGGAACAAGGTCTCATTTACTCCCTATGTAGACAAGGCTGGCCTTCAACTCACAGAAAACTAACACCCCTGTGCCTCTCTAGTGCTGGGATTAAAGGCATCTACTACCTCACTTGTTTTAAAAGCTTTTTCCTCCTCTGCTCTATACTAGTAGGTTTTTTTTTTTAATTTCCTTAAAAATAATTTTTTGGGGTCATTTTGAGACAGAGACTCTCTGTAGCCCCACCAGGCCTGAAACTTAACATGTAGACCAGGCTGACCTTGATCTTGAAGAGATCTGCCTGCCTCCTCCTCCTGAGTGCATCACCACTTGTGTGTGTGTGTTGTGTGTGTGTGTGTGTGTGTGTGTGTGTGTATACGCATGCGTGTTCACTTCATGCTTGTGGAGGTCAGAGTATAATTTGAGGGAGTGGGTTCTATCCATGGTGTGAGTCCTGGGGATCAAATTCAAGTTGCCAGGTTTGGTGGCGATGAGGCATTTCTCTCTTCTCTTCTCCCCTTAGCTCCCCTTTTCTTCCCTTTCCTTCTTGTCTTTTTTTTTGGGGGGCGTATGGTTCTAGGGATAGAAATAGTTTTGTTTATCCATTTTCAAGTCTCAAGTCCTTTATTCTGAGGTCTCTACTAGATGACTAGGCCTATCCAGTAAAGTTTTAATTTCGTAATTGGTATTCATTTCTTTTTAGCTCTAGAATTTCTGACTGATTATTTTCTATAATTTTCATTTTTCTCCTGTGATTGCACTCATGTGTTCAATCATTGGTTCCATTTCTTTGTTTATAACCTTTAATACATTTGTAAATGCCTTTGAAACATACTTGCCTGGAAGTTAATATGAGCAAAGTACAATATGCTAGATACATCTGTGAACAAGCCATAATGAAACCCATTATTTTGTATGATAATTTAAAAAAAAAGATTAACAAAAGTATACTTACCTGCCAGTTCCGGCTCTGTAAGCTATAAATCTCTAAGTTTATTTTCATGGAGCCCTCCCACAGGTTGTCTGCCACACTTTCTTGCTTCTTCACATGTCTTATTATTATTTTTTTTTATTTTCAATTTTTGGTCTTTTTGAGACAGGGTCTCCCTTTTGTCCCAGCTGGTCTGGAGCTCACTCTGTAGACCAGGCTGGCCTTGAACTCACAGAGATCTGCCTGCTTCTGCCTCCTGAGTGCTAGAATTAAAGATGTCTTCTTCTTCTTCTTCTTCTTCTTCTTCTTCTTCTTCTTCTTCTTCTTAGTGTTATTTTTTTGTTGTTGTTTTGTTTTTTTTTTTACTTTTTGAGACAGGGTCTCCCTGAGCCCCAGCTGTCCTGGATCTCGCTCTGTAGACCAGGCTGGCCTTGAACTCACAAAGATCCGCCTGCCTCTGCCTCCCAAGTGCTAGGATTAAAGGTGTGCACCACCACACCTGGCTAAGATGTTTTATTATTTTTGACAAGTTATTAGCTACTATGGACTTTTGCTAGTGATAATCTGATTTATTTTCTTTTAGAGTACATTGAGTTTTGCTCTAGAAGGCAGTTATTTTCCTAGTTTTTCACTCTGATCATATTAAGTTATTGGTTTAAGCTTTGTGTGTATAGTGCATGTGGGAGCACATGCATGGGGGAGTACATGTGTACATGTATGTAAGAACCAAGGTCAACTATCATTCTCCACCTTATCTTTTTTTATTTTTATTTTTTTTATTTCCGTACGTGTATGAATGTATTGTGTGCATGCAAGTCTGTGCACCCGTGACGTGCAATGCCGCGGAGGTCAGAAGAGGGCGTCGGACTCCCCTGGAACTGGAGTTCTCCTGGAAATGGAGTTTCAGACGGCTCTCGGCCGCCATGTGGGTGCTGGGGATCGAACCCGGGTCCTCTGCAAGAGCGGTCGGCGCTCTTAACCGCTAGGCCATCGCTCCAGCCCCCACCTTATCTTTTGAGTCAGAGACTCTGATCCCCCAGTGATGGGGTTGACATACATGACCACACATGATGCTTTATTTTGTGCGTGTGTATGCACACATGTATGTGAGGGCCAGTGGTGGCCAGAAGAAGGCTTCAGGTTCTCTATAGTTTAAGTTATAGGTTGTGAGTCCCCCATGTCGGTGCTGGGTCCTCTGCAAGAGCAGCCAGAGCTCCTAACCTCTGAGCCATCTCTCCAGCCATTGGTTTAAGTTTTTACCAGACTAGCTCTCATCAGTCCTTTAAGGGTGGCCTAGCCATTTCCCAGTGTGATCTTGGTGCAGACTCAACCGAAAGCCTGGATTGCAATGACATCTCTCCAGTCTAGCTGGTGAGAACTCCACTTCTAGCACTGTCCAGGCTTTAGAAGCTTTGCTCAGCTCACACATCCCAGAACTGTTTTCCCTTATACTTTGCAGAATCTTCCCTGCACATTTTGGCTTCCTTTTTAGCTGAAGAGTCAAGGAGACCCCTCTCCACGTGCCCTTCAAATGTCTTGAGTAATTTCCTAATTTTCATATCAAACAATTTATTTCTGGAATTTCTTATTTTTGACGGTAGAACTTTCTGGATAGAGCCTCTTTTGCCTGGCTTTTCCAAAGAACAAATTTTAATGGAATTTCTACGCTGAACAGTGGGATTTCTCCTCTCTTACCTTCCTAAAAAATTGTAGCTGCTCGCCAGGCGCGGCGGCACGCCTTTAATCCCAGCACAGGGAAGCAGAGGCAGGCGGATCTCTGTGCCTTCAAATCCAGCCTGGTCTACATAGCGAGCTCCAGGCCAGCTGGGACTAAAAGGAGACCCTGTTTCAAAGAGAACAACAACAACAAAAATTCTAGCTGCTGCCTCAGCAGCTCTGGGCTTGGTTGTGTTCCCAGAAAGATGATTGCTTTCTACTGGCCCCCACTTCCCTGTGTCTTTGTTTGGGAAGCATTCCCAGGCTGCACACTGACATGAATGTGAAACTCACCTTGTATACTTCCTTTCTCTCAAGGATCATGTCCTTGTGCTATTGTCTGGTGACTAAAATGAGTCACATCACATGTTTTGTTTATTTTTAATTGTTTAAGACTATAGACTAAGCACAAAATGCAATCGTGACTGAAAGTCTGCCTCCCCTAGTCACGGTTCTAAATCATGGCTATCCTGGGTTGAGTTGGCTCAGACATTATTGGCTCTTTTACAGGTCATCAAATTCCTCTTTCCCATCTTCACTGTCAAAATCATTTCTATTCTGATTATATTGTTCAGATTTTCATTGTTATGAATGTGTTGATCCTGTTCACTGATCAACTAAATTTTCTCTCTACTTACATTTCTTTCTGTTCAAATTTTGTTTTTCCTAGAGTGAGTTCGTTTATTATTTCTGCTTTATGTCTTTGAATGCCTAGGTTTTCCTCTGCCCACAAACAGCTCCCTTACTTGTGTGACAGCATTTTCCACCGGAGGCTTTGAATTTCAGCTTTGATCTGAAATGGTTGCTCAGTTGGCCTATGGCTTTCTAGCTGATGTCATGAACTTCTTACCGCTCTTGACCTGGGAATTTCCTTTCTTCTCTGCTGAATGCTTTCTGTTGGGTTTGCTCTTTTAAGTTATTTCTTCATTGACTTTTTTTTTTTTTTTCTTGAGACAGGGTCTCCCAATAGCCCCAGCTGGCCTGGAACTCACTCTGTAGACCAGGCTGGCCTTG
This sequence comes from Rhizomys pruinosus, assembly GCA_009823505.1. Classification (NCBI taxonomy): domain Eukaryota; kingdom Metazoa; phylum Chordata; class Mammalia; order Rodentia; family Spalacidae; genus Rhizomys; species Rhizomys pruinosus. Next base: position 626,872 of record VZQC01015303.1, on the reverse strand, counting down.
AACTCACAAAGATCCACCTGCCTCTGCCTCCCAAGTGCTGGGATTAAAGGTGTGCACCACCACGCCTGCCTTAAAGATGGTTTTTAGCCACCATGTGGGTGCTGGGAATCAAACCCAGGTCTTCTGATAGAGCAGTCTGTGTTCCTAACCGTTGAGCCATCCCTCCAGCCCCACATCTAAATATATCTTTACTTTCTCTTAATTAACAGTTGGCTGGGTGTAAAATCCTAGACATAAAATTTTTTACTCAGAATTTTGAGTAAATTAGGTCAATTTTAATAAATTGAAGTTCCGAAGATTTTTATTACATTAATATACCTGATCCCTTAAATATCACTTATATTTCTTCTGTAGAAGTTTTCAGAATCTCTTAATTTTTCAGTCAAGGAATTGACAGTGGTGTGTTTGGGTGTGTGCTTTGGTTCTTTGTGACACTGAACTTTCCTTTTTTTTTGGTCTTTTCGAGAGAGGGTCTCCCTGTAGCCCCAGCTGTCCTGGAACTCACTGTGTAGACCAGGCTGGCCTTGAACTCACAAAGATCCACCTGCCTCTGCCTCCCAAGTGCTAGGATTAAAGGCGTGTGCCACCACGCCCGGCTTGACACTGAACTTTCAAATCTAAGACTGGGCCTTCAACTTTTCTTGTACTATTTCTTGAATAATCCTCTCCTTTTCATTTTTTTTTTTTTTTGTCTTTTTGAGACAGGGTCTCCCTGTAGCCCCAGCTGTCCTGGAATTCACTCTGTAGACCAGGCTGGCCTTGAACTCACAAAGATCCTCCTGCCTCTGCCTTCCAAGTGCTAGGATTAAAGGCGTGCGCCACCACACCCGGCTCATTTTCTTTTTTACCTATTTATAGACTCCTGTATTTAGAAGTAGAGTTTCCAGACAGAAGTTCTTTTATTTGGCTCCTCTAGAGAACAAGTCCTAAGTTTCATTACATGGGAGAGCATGATGATGAAAGGGCAATTTGCCTGATGATGGCGGACATGGGTCTGATGATGGTGGACACGGGCCTGATGGTGGACACGGGCCTGAAGGCAGACATGGGCCTGATGGCGGACATGGGCCTGATGGTGGACACACACGGGTCTGATGGTGAACATGGGCCTGATGGTGGACACACACGGGCCTGATGGCAGACATGGGTCTGATGGTGGACACGGGCCTGATGGTAGACACATACGGGGCTGATGGTGGACATGGGCCTGATGGCGGACATGGGCCTGATGGCGGACATGGGCCTGATGGTGGACACAAATGGGCCTGATGGTGGACACGGGCCTGATGGTGGACACGAGTCTGATGGCTTCTTGCATAAAAGTCTGCTAAAAATCCTGCTTCTTAGCACCACTGTCTTACACCTATCATCTGCCTTGATTGGTACCTCTAATCCGTGAGCATTTCTGGAATTTTTACAAAGTGAGTGATCACTTATCCATATACTGCACTCTGCAAAGACCTGGGTTTCACCCTGTTCCTGTACCAACTTACTTGCCATTTCTCTTTGGCTTTTTCCCCCCTTTATTCTTGTTTCAGTTTTATGGTCTTTCACTTTCAATTAATTTTTGAATTTGTGCTAATTTCACATTTTTCACTATGACTATTTTTAATTATTTGCATCTTCAAAAAGAAAAGAAAATGGAAGTGTCTTTACTGTGTTACCTAAGAAATTTTGATCCCTGGCTCTCTCTTCATCTCTCACTTTTCCTTTCTTCTCTCCTGATCAAGTTATTTTTGTTCCTCCATTCTTCCCTGTTCATGACGACAGTTCTTCACAGTTGGGTCAAGGTTCCTGTGTTCACATTGGTTAAGCATGATGTACAACAATGAAAACCCCAGACACAAAACATGACAACTCCCCCCAACAAAACCTTCAAACAAAGCAACAAACAAATAAACACATAATTACAGAAATAAACACTACAAAAGAAAATGGGTGTAGTAGGACCTATCTGTAGTCCCGGCTACTGTGGAGGCTGAGGGCAGAGAATATCTTGAGCCCAGGAGTTTGAGGCTGTTCTGGGCAACATAGTATGACCTGTCTCAACAAAATAAAACAAGACAAGTTGAATGAATGCGTGAAGAACATGAATGTGATGGAATGAAGGAGAATAAAAGAAGGGACAGGGGTATTTAGCTAGGGCACCCAAGGAGGTGGCCCTCTCTGGAAAAATGCCATTGACCCTTTGACTTGAAAGGAATTGGCCCTTTGAAGATGGGGAAGTGTTTGAGTTGCTGAGAGGAAGCCAGACTATGCCAGAGTGTGGCAGACAGGGCCGTGGTTCTGGAGGAGGCAGTGGGGGCCTGGGCAGGTAAGCCAGCTGAGAGGTGGAGATTTTATCTGAAGTGCACTGAGAAGCCACAGGCGTGTGGTGGTAGTGAGGCTGGGGGTGAGGGGGGCCAAGCAGGGGCATGCTGGCATTTCTGTGTTCATATTTTAAAACAATGTGGTATACGCTGTGTGTGAAACAGACCGGAGGTGGAAGCAGGAGCTGAAGTCTGGGGGCTCCTGCATCTGGGGACAGGGATGGTGGCTGACTGGGGTGGCACAAGCATTGAAGATGGGGGGAAGTGGGCCCTTAAGATCTTTCCTGAGGGTAGACTTGTCAGGGTTTGTGATATGTGAGGCTCCTCAGTCAGGAATCTGGAGATGGCCACGCATGTGAGCCTGTAGTGGCCGCCATCAGCAGCTGAGATGCTGGTTTCTGTGAAGCATACTCAAATGACTCTTAGGATGGATCCTCGCATGCCTCAGCGAAGGCCAGCTATTCTCGTTGTTAACTGACGCCACTGTCACTTTGCTGGCTCCCCCATAGCCTGGGAGCAGTGTTGAATAAGTGAGGCCACTTTGAAAACAATCTCATCTCTGCTCTGTGAGCCAGGCACAATACGGGGTCAGAAACTTTGCCTTCAGTGGCACAGGTGGCAGGAGACAGGCAGGAGGCAGTTCCAGGTGGCCTGACTCACCACCCATTATCTGCCACTCTGCTATTGAATTCCCCCAGTGTAGGCAGATGAACCTAGCTAGAAACTGTCATTGAGCAACCTTTTTGGAAATGAAGCCAGCAAGGCGATGTTCACATACAATTAGCATTTGACAAACAAACAAAAAACTAATGCTTTCTTCCTTCCTCCCTTCCTCCCTCCCTCCCTCCTTCCTCCTCCTCCTCTTCTTCCTCTTCCTTCCTCTCTCTCCCCCTCTCTCTCTCCTTCCCTTCTTCTCTTATTCCCTCCCTCCCTCCCTCCCTCCCTCCCTCCCTCCCTCCCTCCCTTCCTTCCTTCCTTCCTTCCTTCCTTCCTTCTGTTTGAGGCAGGGTCTTGCTATGTAGTCTTGGCTAGCCTAGTCCTCACTATGTGGCACAGGCTGATCTTAAACCCATGGAACTGTTCCTGCCTCAGCCTCTGAAATGTCTCTACATGGGCCACCAGCACCTGGCCGGAATGTTAGAACCCACATTAAAACAACCACTATCACCAACATCAAGAACAACAAAAGCCCTCTAGAGCATTAAAGGTCCTTCCCTGGCCAGCCTCAGAAGTGAGGGTGCTGTCAAAGGGCAGAAGAGGCCTCCTGTTCTTCCTGAGCTAGGTTGGCCACTTGTCTCCTCACGGGTGATCCTGGCTCACGCACTCTTCCTGTGTGGCAGGGGGATGAGTCACCTTCCTGCTGGGAGCTAATAATTAACTGTCCCTATTTCTGCCCCTCATGGAACTCAGCTACCTCCCATCCCAGACCAGGGACAGTCTGGGACACCACCAACCTTGGAGATGGCAAGGCTATGCGTTTTTAATTACAGGGAGATAGCCTTATCTCTGGCGGGTCCTTTTGTCCATTAATTTACACATCTTATCTTTTCCACAGTGTCTCCCTGTAATGACCAGGCTTCTCTGCTCAGCGCGCCTGCGCTGTATGCAGAAGCCCTGTCCCTCAGCTGACCCCTCGGAGGGCCTCATTTGTCTCCCTGTGGCCCTCCTCATGCCTGACCCCATCCAGCCTCTCTTTGATCTGTCTCCCCTCTGCTTTCACCTAGGGTTCTTCTTTCTCCCTTTCAGGCTGGGTCCCTGCCATTCCAGGAATTCTCCTGACTCTAGGAGACAGTGTTTCTGGGAGACAGGAAGGAGAAGGGGGGACGCGGCATCTCGAATAGCTAGAGGACTAAGCCTTGAGAGCACAGGGGTGGGTCTCCTGGATGGAAGCAGGAAGTGGGGCCTTGTTCAGTTAGGAATGAGCCACTTACCACAGGCAAAGTGTCTGGTTGAATGACTGGCCAGACTCTCTTGAGCCCCCGATATTAGGAAGTGGTGACACGGGAGAAGGGGTCTGGTCTTGGTGGACCAGATGCTGTCAGCACCAGGTGTTGGCTCTGGTGGGAGCCATGGCGGCCAGAGGCCTGGCTTGGTCAGCATAAATGGCCACTTTCTCTGGGTTTGGAGCCAAGCTGGCCCTTACATGCTCTTGACACATCGCCACTTTCCAGACCATTTCTGAGGACAAACTGCTAACTGCAGGGACCGCTCGGCCTCTCTCTTCTTGAGATGTTTCTGCAGTCTGGTGTTTCTCCCCCAAATACCAGCACTGGTCTGTCTCTGGGCATTCTGCCACCTACAGCAAATAGAAAAAGGGACTGTGTCCTTGCTGTCGCCATCCGTGTTTACTGAGCCCTGCAAGGGAGGAATAGGAATAGAACACCTGCTGGAGGGAGGCAGGACTTCGGAGCTCAGGCAGGATCACCCAGGCAGCCTGGAAAGCCAGCCACTGCCCAGGACTTAAGGGAAAAACGAGATTGAAAAGCAAAACTGGGGGGCTGGAGAGATGGCTCAGTGGTTAAGAGCACCGGCTGCTCTGGCAGAGGACCCGGGTTCGATTTCCAGCACCCACATGGTGGCTAAGAACTGTCTTTAAGCCAGGCATGGTGGTGCACTCCTTTAATCCTAGCACTCAGGAGGCAGAGGCAGGTGGATCTCAGTGAGCTCAAGGCCACAGAGTGAGTTCCAGGCCAGCTGGGACTATGAGGAGACCGTGTCTCCAAAAAAGAAAAACCAGAAACTCTGGAAGGATATATGCCCAACTGTCATCAGTTTATACTTTGTAAGGGGTCAGGGTGTCTGCAGAGCAGGGGGACAAGGTACATTTCTGGGGAAGGAGCTTGGGTTTGGCTTTGAGTGAGCGGGGAGACAGGGCTGCCGTCCCCACCATCAAATGCATGAATAAAAGGAAAGACGGAAAGAAAGACGGAAAAGAAGGAAGTGAGGAAGAAGGGAGAGAGGAAGGAAGGAAGAGAGAGATGAAGGAAAGGAAGGAGGAAGGAAGGAGGGGAGAGGAGAGAGGGAAGAAGGAAAGGAAGAAAAGGGAAGAGGGGGAGGGAGAGACGAAGAAAAGAAAGAAGGGAGGAGGAAGGAGGAAGGGCCGTGGACACTGGCTAAAAAATATTTTCTTTATTATTTTTATTTTGTGTGTGAGTGCACCGCCTGCATGTGTGTAAGTACTCCGTGTCGTGCAATGCCTCGGAGTCAAAAGAAGGTGTCAGATTCCCCTGGAATTGGAGTTATAGATGGTTGTTAGCTACCACATGGGTGCTGGGAATCAAACTTGGGTCCTCTGCAAGAGCAGCTGGTGCTCTTAACCGCTGAGCCATCTCTCCAGCCCCAAAGTCTGAATATATCTTGAAGGTAGAGTGAGAGGCTCCCCCCAAGGTTGGATATGGTACATGAAATAGGTGGACGTGCACGAAGGGCTTCCTGAGCCTCAACAACTGGAGCGTGGAATTGCCATTTGCTAAGAAAGCAAAGCTATGACGTCACCTCCTTCACTGGGCTGCATGGGCTTTGGCTAGACCGGAAGCAACAGCAGGAAAGGAAGCCACCTTTGGCACCTGGCACCGGGCCTTTCACATTGTCAACAAGCAATTTGGAAGCCACAGAAAAAGTGAAAAGGTAAAAAAGAGCAAATATTTGCCTAGGTATTTGACCAGATCTTGGGCTTCTGAGGGCCGAGTGGTCTCTACAGTTTGGGACAACAGGTCAAGGAAATGCCGGATCAGCACGAGCCTCTGTCATTCTGTGGATTCTTTTCTTGGTGTTCGGTGTCTTTAGTCTCATGAAAAAAGTTGTAAAACTTTTAGGCATGGAACAGCATACCATAAGGCTGAAGGGAAGATACAGTGCCTGATGTGATGCTTCTGGACAAGTTCTAGGATAAGGGTCCTGCCAGTACAAGACAGTGTTCTAGGAAAATGGAGCTGGACACGGCTTTATGTTCACAGCAATTGCTGGTATTTGAAAACGCTGTACGAAGACAAGGTCAGCAGAGAGAGGACACATGCCAGCCTTCAGACACTGGACGAATCAGTGAACTGGACAGATAGTCTTTTGGAGGTCTAGGAACTCTTAGTTTCTAAATGTTTGTAATTCATTTTGATTGCCTGGTAGATGAGGTTACAATGGTTAACTGCATGAGCTCTGAATTTGGGTACCACAATGTCCCTTCCTGCCTCCACCCATTCAAATGAGGGTGAATTCAGGTGATAATGGTCTTGCCTTATAGGGCATTTAGAAGATTTAGATGAAGAAATAGTCATGAAGTTCTTAGAATGGTCCCAGGTCTATGGTAAATGCCTAAGAAATAGTTAAGCTGGGCACTGTGGCGGGCATCTGTAATCCCAGCACTAGGAAGGCAGGAGGACTGCTGTGAGTGTGAAGCCAGCCTGAGCTTCATAGTGAGTTCAAGGCCATACTAGGGTGCATAGTGAAACTCTGTCTCGCACATACAAAGAAGCTGTTAATCTTGTTGCTATTACTGTCAGTTATCAGCAGAAAAGCATATACTAGAAACTGGAGTGTCAGAAACAATTTTTAAAAACTTTAGCATTAGCTGGGCATGGTGGTGCATGCCTTTGATCCTAGCACTTGGGAGGCAGAGGCAGGTGGATCTCTGTGAGTTCAAGGCCAGCCTGGTCTACAGAGCGAGTTCCAGGACAGCTAGGACTACAGGGAGACCCTGTCTCAAAAAGACCAAAAAAAAAAAAAAAAAAATGACACTTTATTAGAGATTAATTGTGTGTGTGTGTGTGTGTGTGTGTGTGTGTGTGTGTGTGTATGTGTGGTGTGTTAATGTGCACTTGACCATGGAGGCCAGCAGAGGGCATCATATCCCCTGGAGCTAGAGTTGCTGGCAATGGTGAGCCTTCTGAAATGGGTATTGGGAATTGAACTTGGGTCCTCTGCAAGAGCAGTGCATGTCCTTTACCACTAAGTCAGCTCTCCAGCCCTATGGTCTCATATTTTAAATAGGTCAGGCACAGAACTCTCCAAGTCAGAGAAATTCTACAGGGTTCCTAGCTAGTTGGGGAGAATGGAAAGGGTATAAGAGACAGAACTGGTTAGAAGAGGTTTTCGGTTTTTTTTTTTTTCTTCCCAGTGCTGAAAGGCCTTATACATAATTAGCACCATATCACTGAGCTACATCCCCATTCCATCCCTAGCATTTTTGTTGTTTTTAGACAACATCTTGTGTTCCTTAGGCCTTAAGGGTGGTACATGGGCTGAAGTGATTCAAGACAGGACATTTAAAATACATTAATGATACACACAAGGCTGGACACATTATGTATGTGGTAGCACATGCCTTTAATCTCTGCACTCGGACAGCAGAGGCAGGCAGATCTTTAGGAGTTTGAAGCTAGCTTGATCTACATAGCAAGTTCCAGGCCAGGCAGTGCTACATAGTAAGCCTCTGGCTCAACAAAGCAAAGCAAAACAAAACAAAACAAAACAAAACAAAACAAAACAAACAACACACACATATCCACACTCTCTGCTATGTATTTTTTTTGGAAAATGTACTTTCAAACTGAAAATTAGTTTGGTCATGGACACCTTGTATTCCTGGCATTTGGGAAGTTGGGGCAGGAAGATTGCTAATTTCAGGCTATCCTGGGCTGCATTGTGAGTTCCAGCCAAGCCCAAATAAAGATTCTCAAAAGAAAGAAAGGAGGGCTGAGGATGTAGATCAGTTGGTAGAGTGCCCGCATGTGCAAAGACCTGAGTTTGATCCTCAGTACTGCGTAGATCAGATTTAGTGGTACATGTCCGTGATCCCCTTGAACAGAGAGGCAGGAGGATTAGAAGTTCAAGGACAATTCCTGGCTACATAGGATGTTTGAGGTCAGTCTGAGCTACGAGAAAAAAAAGAAAGAAAGAAAGAAAGAAAGAAAGAAAGAAAGAAAGAAAGAAAGAAAGAAAGAAAGAAAGAAAAGAGAGAGAGAGAGATAAAGCTAGGATAGACTATACAAGAAGTCCACCTTCTAAGGGGGTAACAATAGAATATTTAAGACACGTAACCACCCAGGGCTCTCGAGGCCTCTCTGAATTCTCCCTTGCTGGATTCTTTCCCCTGCAATCAAATGCTCCCTAAACATTTGGACCTTGGTCTCATCTCTTGCTCTGGCTTCTATGTTCTGTTCATTAAACTAATCACAGGTTCTTTGGTGGAATGGGTCTCCTTCCTCCAGTGGCCCAGCCCCTATCACGGGGGTGGGGGGGTGGGGTTGGTTTCCAACAGCCACAGGAGAAATGCTTATTGGATGGGATTGAGTTAGCATGGGTGAGAGTGTGTGGATCTTGCTCACTTGCTGAGCTAAGGCCTCCTAGAGTGCCTCTGGCCAGGCTACCAGGCTGGTCCTGCTTTCTACCATGGCCTCCGTCACTGGGGGTGCCAGGCTGGCTGCCTTCCCTTCTGGGATGGCTTTGGCAAGCACGCAGCTTGGGCTCGGCCGAAGGCCACAGAACTACCAACGCATGCAGATTTCCCTGAAGCAGCTTTTTCCCAAGGTTTGACTGTACTCATGACCCCTCCCTCGGGCCACATAAACCTTGGACTAGAGAATGAAATCAAGGGAGGCGTCAAGGAAGGACAGAGGGGAAGGAAGAGTTAACAGCAAGGTCACCCACCTGCTGCTGCTTTCCCTACTCCTTATCTGTGACGCCACCAGCCCCCAAGGTCCTCTCTTTTCTTTAAAACAGTTGAATCACTGAAAATGATAAAAGTAACTGAGTTCTGGCCTTCTGTCTTAGACAAAACAGAGCCTTGATACTGAGACGGTGCTGATGGCATGGACTTCTTCAGGTTCCAGGGCAGCCCAGTCGCTGATGCAGAGGACGTGGTAGCAAGCTGGCACAGGGTTGTTACCTGATGGCATGGGCTTCTCCAGGTTCCGGGGCCAGCCCAGTTGCTGATGCAGAGGACGTGGTAGCAAGCTGGCACAGGGCTGTTACCTGATGGCATGGGCTTCTCCGGGTTCTGGGGCCAGCCCAGTTGCTGATGCAGAGGACATGGTAGCAAGCTGGCACAGGGCTGTTACCTGCTCGGGCAGCTAGCTGTTCATGTCTGTCAGAGTCAGCTTCCACAGGTGAGAGGTAGATTGGTCATGCCTGCTCTTTGACAGACCTGTGATAATACCATGTTACTCCATGCCTCTGCAAGGGGCAGGGTACGAGCTGGCCAGGACCCTAAAGCCAAGAGGCCAGAGAGCCTCAGAGGTCAGAGCACCTCAATGGCAGTTGCCCGTGTGACAAGTGACCCACGAGGAAATGCATGCAATGCCTGCCTTGGTGGAGGCGCTGGTGGGTGGAAGGGTGAGGGCCTGGTACTGCTGGTTAAGCAGAACCCAAGAGTGTGTGCTCTCAAGCAAATCAGAACCTCAGATTCTCTCACTGAGAAGTAGGGACTACCACGATGTCACAGGGCTGAAGGGACTGACTGATGTGCTGGGTTAGGTTCCAGCACTTATTGTTCCAATGATGTTCATTCAATTTTTCCTAAAACAAATCTACCTTATTAATATTCATGCAGCCACTAAAACCATGTCCAGGAAACTAAAGCAAAACAATACAAGTGGGGACAGGGCTGACCTGTAAATTCCTCCAGGATGTTTTAAACATGAATGGAAGCCAAACAGATGCTGTAATGTGCCTTCCATTTTCTGTCTAGCAATCCATTGTGGAGATCATTTTAAGTCAGTACCTATTCTCATTCTTTTAAAAATTGACTGCTTGGAGGGTTGGAGAAATGGCTCAGTAGTTAAGAGTGCTGATTGCTCTTGCAGAGACCCGGGTTCAATTCCCAGCACCCACATGGTGGCTAAGAATCATCTTTAAGCAAGGCATGGTAGCACACGCCTTTAATCCCAGCACTCCAGAGGCAGAGGCAGGTGGATCTCTGAGTTCAAGCCCAGCTGGGGCTACAGAGAGACTCTGTCTCAAAAAGACTAAATAAAATAAAATAAAATAAAAATTGACTGCTTGAAGCCAGATGTGGGTGGGTGGGGGTGAACGAGTGTAACCTCGGCATTCAAGACACTGAGACAGGAAGATCATGAATTCCAGGCCGCACAGGCTACATAGTAAGACTCTATCAAAACAAATAAACAAAAAGAATCACAAAAAGGGCTGGGGGATGTGGTTCCATTAACAGAGTGCTTGTCTAGCATGCAAGAAGCTCATCCTAAGCACTACTGTAAATTAAAAACTGAAGGGGCTGGAAAGATGGCTCAGTGGTTAAGAACACTGGCTGCTCTTGCAAAGGACCTGGGTTTGATTCCTACACCCACATGGAGGCTAACAACCATCTGTAACTCCATTCCAGGGGATCCAGTGACCTCTTCTGACCTCCATGGTCTTTGCACGACATGGGTGCACTTACATACATACACGCAAGACACTCATATACATAAAATAAAAATAATAAGCCAGGTGTGGTAGTGCATGTCTTTAATTCCAGCACTCGAGAGGCAGACTCTGTAAATTCAAGGCCAGCCTGGTCTACATAGCAAGTTTCAGGCTACAGGGAAACCCTGTCTCAAAAAGAATGAAAAAATAAAATAAATAAATAAATAATAAATAAAAATTTAAATTAAGAATTGGGTATGGTGCTACTTGAAATGATTAGAAGTATATCTTCAGCTATATAGTGAATTTGAGGCTAGCCTGTGCTACACAGGACCCTGTCTCAATCAATTAATCAAAACAAACAACAAAGAAGACTGGATGATAATCTATCATGTGGATATGCCAGGCTCCATGATTGACAAGGATTCATAATCCTTTTCTACATTTAATGCTGTGCCCACAAACATCCCATACCTACTTCTTAGAGCACATGTATCAGTGTATCTTAAGTCTTAACGTCCTTCAGCATTTTTTTTTTTTTTTGTCTTTTTGAGACAGTGTCTCCCTACAGCCCCAGCTGGCCTGGAACTCACTATGTAGACCAGGCTGGCCTGGCCTTGAACTCACAGAGATCCGCCTGCCTCTGCCTCCCAAGTGCTAGGATTAAAGGTGTGTGCCACCACACCTGGCTTAAAGATGGTTCTTAGCCTCCATGTGGGTGCTGGGAATCAAACTCGGGTCCTCTGCAAGAGCAGTTGGTGCTCTTATCCACTGAGCCATCTCTCCAGCCCCATATCCTTCAGCATTTAATCTACCACATGGGTGAATATATACAGGGGGCATACCCCAAAGCTGAAATGAAAAGGAGAGTTAGTAAAATTAGTGGGCTGGATTCCGCGTCTGACTATGCAAGGCCACCATTCACACAGTCTTATATACACAACTATTTATCACATCTATACCAAGTGCCATTTACTGTTTCAAGTGCTCAGACATTTATCAGTGAAGCCAACTAGATGTCTGATTTGGGATAAGCCAATAGGGAAAGATGATTAATGAGCACCACAGGGAAAGAAGTTTCCTAGTATGTTAGGAGAGAGGTGTTGTGGAAAACAAAGAGAAATAAGCAGGGGGTGGGGGTTCTGGAATCCAGGGCAGAGGATGAACTCGAAGCTCTCTATGCTTTCTGCTAGACTTCCGGGATCCAGAGCACAGCCTTGATGGTAAGGATACACTGAATACGTTGGATAGAATCCGAACGAGTGAGAAGTGCTCTGGCTGGCTAGATCTGCAGACCTTCACTCTGCTGCCCATTTTCCTCTGAGAAAACTCCAGTATGCTAGCAGCCTGCCTCCCATGTGTCACTCGTCGAGTGGGATGAGGCAGAGGCTATTTGTATGGATGCTGTTGTCCCATATTGAATTACGGTTGTCAGAGCCCCCTAGGGTGGTTAGGCTGCTTGTTTTTTTCGGGAATAGCTATTAAACCAAGTTATTCTTATCTTGTTCCACTTAAGCTTTTAGTTTTCGATCTTAATGTGGGATGTTTATGAATCTTTCCCCTAATAGTTTCTTTTTTACATTTTGTTTCATGTTTCTATTCTGGGGGCCTTGATTCCGAGTAAGCAACATATTCTAAATAAGCATTATCCTGTAGTAAAGTAGGGTGTGTGTGTGTGTGTGTGTGTGTGTGTGTGTGTGCACCAAACTAGAGTATCCAGGCTTTATTCTGGGGACAAGCAAGGAGCCATTGAAGAGCTTTAAATAAAGGAGTCACAAGAGGAGATTTTCCTTCTAGAAACAAGCATGTGAGGATGCATTAGAGGGACGTAGGAGAGCAAGGAGGGAACTCAAGCCAGGCTGTGGAGAGGACTGAGAAGGGGGGTGTGGGATGACCTCTAGGAGGTGGGTTGAGGCCCTTTTCCAAAACAAAGACTGTGGGAGGAAGCACATTTCAGGAGGAGGTGGATGACCCTACTTGGGTGTGAGGATGATGAAGATGAGCTCCAAAGAAGGCTGTTTGGTAGGGCCTGGGAGACGGGTCCAGCCTGAAGACTTAGAGGTGGAAGCTGTCACGTTACTGAGGGACCCAGGAAGATTGCATGGATGCAAGAAGGATTCAGTTGCGATACTACTGTGTGGAGCTGGATTCTGATGTGCTCTGTGTAGCTCTTGCAGTCAAAGCTGGGACAGAGGGTAGAGGACATAGAGATGTGGTTTCCTGGGCCATAACGGAACTTTCCCATGAGGGTGTTGCAGTCTTATTCCGGGCAGCTGGCTGACAGCAACCTGCACCATGTGGGCAAGTCAGAGATGTGGAGTTCTTTCTCTTGAGTTCACAACCACAGTGGATTTCAGAACAAAATGGCCACTGAGAAGATTCCATACTGCACTGCACTAGGAGTTTGCTCAATAGAGACAGCAGCAGAAACTAGAAAGAAGAAAAATAGCCAGGCACGGGGCTGGGGAGACGGCTCAGTGGCTAAGAGCACTTGCTGCTCTTGCAGAGGACCCAGGTTTGGTTCCCAGCACCCACATGGTGGCTCACAACTATCCTTAACTTCCAGTTCCAGGGGTTCTGATGCCTCTTCTGGCCTTTGAGGGTTACAGCATGCACATATGTACATGCAGGCAAAACAATCATACACATAAAATTTGTAAAAAAAATATTTAAAAATCTAGGCATACTGATGTATACTTGTAATCCTGGGATTATACTGGGAGGCTAAAGCTGGAGGACTGTAAGTTCTAGGCCAGCCTGGGGTATCTAAAGATTTCCAAGCCAGTCTGGACTATATAATGAGACTCAAAAACAAACAAACAAACAAAAAAACAATCACAATAACAAACAACACCCCCCTCCCAAAGCAACAACAACCAAATGATGATTTCTTTCAGAATGGGCAATGAAGAGGGAGGTGACCCCCTGAGCCCATCTCTGTACCCCCTTCCCTGAGCCCATGCTCTGCCGGCCACACATTCTGCCTGGGTGGCCCTCAGCACCCTCCTGATTCAAGGCCTTTCCCACAACTCTTTCTGGGGTCTAAATCTTCTTCCCAAAGATTTTCTACAAGCCTTTTCCTCACTCCTTATTTGAATTTTAGTGGGAAGTTCCGACTCTTCTCCATTAAAGCAGCAGCTCCACCCAGGGCCCAGGTCCTCCCTGACCTGTGCTTAACTCTTGACAGCACTTCTCATCACCTTGCTTGCAGTAACATTTGTGTGATTTCTGGCCATCTCTCCTAACGAGCATATCATTCCCACGATGCCCGGCTCTCTGTGCTTTGCTCACGACTCTATGTCAGGGGTCTGCAGCTGTGCCTGGCACAAAGTCAGCACCCTGTAGATACTTGTTAACTGGATGACCATGTGAACAAACTCATGGCCCACACTGCAGGGATCATAGAAGGCGAGGCTGCATCATGTGTGGGTGTCTAAATATGGAAACTCTAAGTCTGACATAGAACTTTGAACCAATGTTGTTGACAATCAGATCATAATTGTTCCCCAAAGGCTTTGTGTCAAAAGCTTGGTGGCCAGCCCACTGTGCTGGAACCATCAGGTAGGGCTGGTGAAGATAAGTTGGGTCACTGGGATCATGGACATATGGGGATTCCAGTCTCTTCCTGTCTGTTTCTTGATCCTGGGTCACCAGGAGGTGAACAGCTTTGGTTTATCACATGCTTCCTGCCATGGTGTTCGGCCTCACCACAGGCCTCTCAACAACTGAGCCAAGTAACCATGAGCCAAAACCTCAGAAACTGTGAGCTGAAATAGATCTTTCCTTCTTTTAACTTGGTTACCTTGGGTGTTTTGTCTCAGTGATGGAAAGCTGACTAGAGATGATTACAGATATGGATCCTCTTTTCTCCCTTTTCTCTACCACTCCAGAGAGGCAAGATGAAAAAATTTCATTTTAAGAGGAAAAATAAATTAAAAATAAAACAGGAAAAATGAAATAAAAAAAAGAAGAAAAATGAGTCTGGCATGTTGGGGTTCCCTTTTAATCCCAGCACTTGGCAGGCAGAGGCAGGTAGATCTCTGTGAGTCCAAGGTCAGCCTGGTTGGTACAGTAAGTTACAAGCTATGTAGTGAGACCCTGTTTCAGAAAGAGAGAGAGAGAAAGAGAGAGAGAGAGAGAGAGAGAGAGTTTACCAAGAAAAAGGAAGAAATTCTACAAGAGAAACTGGGTCTCTTTGGTCATGAAATAACCTATACAATTTTCACTTCTATTTCTCTTGTAAAATTTCTTGCAGTCAGTAACCTTAAATCACAAGATTTTCTAAAGATTTTCTGTGGTTTGAACCCTGCTGGGTTCTGTGGGAGGCCCCAGAGTGCAGTGCAGGGGTGCATTAACCTTCAGCTCGAGAGCCTCCACCTCACCCCTACCCTTCCAGTCTCTGAAGAACTGGTCAAATGTCAACTTTTAACATTGCTTGTTAAAGGAAAAACTCAATGTGCAGACACAAGTTTTTTTTTGTGGAGACAAAGCCATTGCAAGATAAAAGAACTTTATTATCTCACAAAGCAATAAATGGAGTGTAAATTATTATTGGGGTTCAGAAGAATAGAATGAACTTTGAAGTCATACCTTCAGAGAGCAGTGGTCAAAGGCCTAAATTCTAAAGCCAGACAGCCTGAGTTTAAGTATGTCTCTCCTGATACCAGCTGTGTGACCTTGGTCTTGAGTTTGCTCATCTGTAAAATGGAACAATGACAGTGGTGCTCTCGTAAGGCTCTTGTAAACGTTAAAGGGGCACTGGCCTTTACAGGTGCCCAACACCTAGGTATTGACTGCTTTTACAGCTGGGCTTGGATGGTTAAAATCCTGACTGATTGAAAGTCTGGATTTGGACAATTTCTTTTTTCTTTCTTTTTTCATTTTTGTGGTGGTAGGATCAAACCTAGGTCCTGAGGGATACTCAGCACACTCTACCACTGAGATAATCCCTGGCCTGGATGAGTTTTTTCCCCTTCCTTCCTTCCTTCCTTCCTTCCTTCCTTCCTTCCTTCCTTCCTTCCTTCCTTCCCTTCATTCTTTCTTGATTTAGTTTTTATTTATTTAATTTAATTTAATTTTTTTTGGTCCTTTTGAAACAGTGTCTCCCTGCAGCCCCAGCTGTCCTGGAACTCTCTATGTAGACCAGGCTGGCCTTGAGCTCACAGAGATCCATCTGCCTCTGCCTCCCAAGTGCTGGGATTAAAGGCATGCACCACCACAGCCTGTGATTTAGTTTTTATTTGTGTGTGTGTGTGTGTGTGTGTATGTGTGTGTGTGTGTGTATACATGCATTTGGACCAGAAAATGTGAGCTGGAGTTGTGGGTAGTTGTGAGCCACCTCATGTGGGTGTTGGGAACCAAATTCTGGTCCTATGCAAGCACTTTCAACTGGTAAGCCATCTCTCCAGCACCTCCTCCCCTTTTTGTTTCCATTTTGTTGTTGTTTTGAGACAGAGTCTCACTCTGGAGACCAGCCTGACCTCAAACTTGTATCAATTTTTCCACCTCAGTCTCTCAAGTGATGAGATTAGGGGCACAAACTACCACACCATGTATCCCTTTGTGGGATGACAAATATCCTTTGCAAGACTGACATAGAATTTAAAGGAAATTCCTTGTTTCAGTGTGCACCGCATAAGATGTGCTAGGTAAATGTGTGCTTAATGAATGATGTGTTTGAATCAGGACTGATAGGGAATCTGAAGTGAGTGAGCCTCAAGGAACATAAGCCAGGGAGTGATGGGGGGGTGGGGTTTCGATTGGAGTGTGTGCTGAGAGAGAACATTCCTAGCCAGACTTTGAAGGACAGGGTGGCAGAAAGAAGAGACACGGCATTCTGGATAGATGAAATAACACGTGGAAAATCTCCAAGGAAGGGGTAGTTTTGAGAAGAGAATGAAAAATAGTGTTGATGAGATGGGAAAGCCAGTTTTCCCAACATTTTGAAAGTCAAGAACTCTTTGTAGTTAGAGCTCCCCAGAGAATATTCCCAGGGCTGTGATTTGTCTCCTGTCCCAGCCAATTAGATCATAGAACAAATCTGCCCCAACACATGCTGCCTCACATTAGGAAGGCGGATCACTTATGGTTAGGGTCATCGGGATTTGCTTCCTAAAGCCTACTCAGGACTTTTGAGGGGTAAGGAAAGCTACCTGGTTGAGATGTAGTTCAGTCTTGGAACCCTTGTGTACATGTGAGGAGCCTTGGGGTTCAATCCTTAGTAACACACACACACACACACACACACACACACACACACACACACACACACACAGGAAAAAACTGTCAGGCATCATGATGGACTCAGAAGTTGAGACAAGAGGATTGCTGTGACTTTATGGACAGCTTGGGTTTCATAGAGAGTTCTGGGCCAGCCTAAGCTACAGATTGGGCCCCTATCTAAAAACAGACAAGCAGCTGGGTGTGGTTGCACACGCCTTTAATCCTACCACTCGAGAGGCAGAGGCAGGAGGATCTCTGTGAGTTCAAGGCCAGCCAGGTCTACATAGTGAGCTCCAGGCAGCTGGGACTAAAGGGAGACCCTGTCTCAAAAATACAAAGAAAAAAAAAAAAGACAAGCAAAACAAGACAAAACATATCAAGGAAGAAAAAAGAAAAACACCTTAAAATTGCAGAGTGTCATAAACTCCCTGAGGTTCTGGGAATGTGTTAAGTCAGAATTCCTGGTGAAATGTCAAATCCATTGTAGACACTCAGACTTTCCCAGCGTCAGAGACGCTGCCTTGGGAGTCTGGAACACCTTTGAATAGTCCCTAGTCTTTCCATATGAACACAGGCACTGTGCCCGAAGGTCAGAACTGTATGCTGCCAGCTGAGAGGGGCTGATCAGATACCAGCTAGTGCCCGTGGTTTCACAGTTCCCCATCCAATGGCCTCAGTCAAATTATCCACTGTAGCCAAAAGTGAGGGCACAGGTCTGTCACCCCGGCACTCATGAGGCCGAGGGCAGGAGGATCATCATGAAACCCTGTCCCAAAGATCCAATGGCTGAGCCGGGCATGGTGGCTCACACTGTGAACCTCAGCACTTGGGAGGCTAAGGCAGGAGGATTGCTGTGATTTGAAGGCCAGCCTGGGCTACATTGTAAGTCTTAAAAAATTAAAAGAAAAGGCTGAAGAGCTGGCTCAGGGGATAAAGGTACTTACTATCAAAA
Organism: Rhizomys pruinosus; assembly: GCA_009823505.1. Lineage (NCBI taxonomy): Eukaryota > Metazoa > Chordata > Mammalia > Rodentia > Spalacidae > Rhizomys > Rhizomys pruinosus. Next base: position 609,031 of record VZQC01015303.1, on the reverse strand, counting down.
CTGACAACCTGAGTTCGAGCCCCAGGACCTGTATGGCAGAAGGACAGAACAAGACTCTTATAGGTTGTTGTCTGATTCCCCACGCCACAGTGCGGCGTGCCCCCCCCAATACTAAATACAACGAAAAAGAAACTGAAAGAAAAAAAACAAACCCACCCTGTTGTGACCACCCTTCCCTCGATTTCCAGTCTCTGTTTACATGTTTGTCTACACAATGCGTTGATTACACATTTTTCGACAATGGGAGCCAGGTCTTACATTATCTAGCTATTCTCCCTAGTCTTGATACAGTTTTTGATGCATTCTAGACACTCGTTAAATACTTGCTGGCTTGAATCCCCATTTCAGTGGCAGGTGAGACTGGACTTTTTTTGTTTTCGTATCCCAAATGGAACTAGCAGAGCTCAGAAGAAGGACCGGGCAGCTTGGCAGGGGAAAACAGCTGCCTGGCTAGGGCCGGGCACACAATAGGCTTTTGCTTCTGTCTTTCACATGGGCTTCATATGCGGAAATACAACACAGAGCAGAACTGTAACAAGTTGATCTTTAGATTTTTTTTTTCTTTTGCCCCAATCCTGAGCCGTGGCACTTGAATAAACCTGGTTTCCGGAGAACAGACGACTGTGATGATAATCCAGGCAGTAAATTGCCCTTTGAAAAGTGAGGAAGAAACCAATAGACTAAGTATTTATTTATATTTAATGCTTCTGGGCTTCTGTTTCCAGCTTTGAAGAGTTCCTGGCAAGTGCTTTTTGAAGTCATTAATCCTAGGGCAAATCTAAATGGCTTGCAGGCTGCTTCTGACCCTGGAGCCTGGCACACTGTGTTTATAACCTGTGTGCTTTCCAGAAACACTGGCTATGGAAAGGAACTGCTGGTAGGAGAGAGGGAGGGAGGAGGAGAGCTTAACTTTTAATCTGCCCTGTAATCATTGGTTAGAAATGAATTCTCTGGAATGGATTGATTTGGTCTTATTGGGTAAAGGTGACTTGACTACCTCCAAAGACTGTGCAGTTGGGCACAGACACTATGACCTTGGGTCCTGTTTTCCTTTAGCTCCTGCCTAAAACTTCCCGTTGGTTACCCCAGCCCTGACCTCCTAGGATGACTGGCTCCAAGTGCATCTACCTATTATTAGTATTTTTTTTTTGTAATGTGCAAGAAATCTTGGTTCACAGTAGGAAAATCAGAAGCCTCAATTAACAAAAATAAAAGAATTCTACATGATCCTCTCTGTTAGAAGTAATCATTACTAGGGCAAACCCGGAATTTCAGCATTTGAGAGTAGAGGCAAGTGGTTACCCTGGGCTACATAGCAAGTTGAAGGCTAGCCTGTGCTACACAATGAAACGCTCTCTTAAAAGTCCAGTGGCTGGATCTGGACCCGGTGGCTCAGGCCTTAAGTCAAAGTACATGGGAGTGGGAACCTTGGGTTGTTCAAAATTTGGACATAGATACTTGCAAATTGGTTTTCCATGAATGCTACTTACATTCATTGCTTATGCTTAATAATTTGGCTCACTTCAAAAAAAGAAAAAAGCACCAATTACCTATTGTATGGAAAACTGAGTAACGTCAATGTCATCTGAAAACAACTGTGCTATTATATTGTAGAATCCCTTAAAAAACAAACAAATAAAAGAAAAAAAGAGAAAAGGATGCCATCTGAAAGCAAAAAAAAAAAAAGTACATAGGAGGCTGAGGCAGGAGGATTGCTTTCATTGCAAAGCCAACTTGAGAAGAAGAAGTTCCGTGGCTAGTTGTTACATAGTGGAGACATGAATGTCATGTATAGGAACCAAACAAGCCCCCCCAAAAGAACCCTCATACAAGTATTAACCTAAAATAACATTTATTGATGGTAAGTATTCAGAGGTAGAGCACATTTTAGGTCACTTTCTACATAAAGGCTGGCAGGTTAGAGGGGTTCACTCATCCTCCAGACCACAAGAAATACAACAAAGACAATTATGGCTCCCATATTTACGAATATATCCATACAAAAGCAGTGGTTTCCTTTCCTCCTCCTCCTCCTCCTCTCCTCCTCTCCTCTATCCTCTTCCCTCTTACCTCCTCCTCCTCGACTTTGTTTTTCTTTTTTCTATGTCTCGGCTTTTGAGACATGTGGGGTCCTAGACTCTAGCCCCTAACTGGTGGCCTGGACTTCGTCATGGAGACCAGGCTGGCCATTAATTCACAGAGATCCACCTCCCTCTGCCTCCCAAGTTAAAGGAATTAAAAGCGTGTGCCACCATACCCAGTTCAGCAGTGGCTTTCTAATATATGGAGCACGGTTTTTAACTGCTTATAGCATTTTATTGTATGACTATGATTGAAGATATATATTATTTTTTTTATGTGTATGAGTGTACTGTCTGCTTGTAGGTTGGTGCGCCTGTGTTGTGCAATGCGACGGAGGTCAGAAAGGGGTGTCAGATTCCCCTGGAACTGGAGTTAAAGACAGTTTCTTAGCCTCATGGGTGGGTGCTGGGAATCGAACCCGCGGTCCTCTGCGAAGAGGCAGGTGGCACGTTTTACAACGCTGGAGCCATGCGCCCAGACATGAAATTGATTAAGCCTTCCGTTGAGACATTTTAGCTGAGCTTATTGAATGAGGAATGGACCGTGGATACATGCTGAAATCCCAGGCTAGGGTTGACGGGTAACAGTGATGTGTGCTAATCGCGGTAGAGTCTAAGGTAAGAGGTGTTGACAAGTGGTGGATTGGCATAATAGAGGGTACGATAGCTTATATGCTCAGTGATGCCAGGACTGGAACACAGGGTCCCTCATAGCCCCAAGAGTTATGCCATGTGCCCTAATGACCATTTGGAGACTCTGAACATGGTGTGGCTTCTGCTTGCCTTTCTTGCTGCAGCATCTGCTTTCCTTCCGCATCTCTCCATAGGACTTCCTTCTTGTTGAGGGTCCGTTCAGTCCTTTCTGTCTAGAAATAACAATGCTAGGTGGGGTCCTGGAGAGATGGCCCAGAAACTGGTTTGAAAGAGCACTGATGACCTTGCAGAGAACCCAGGTATGAGTCTAACAACCCACTGGTAGTTAAGACTCATCTGTATACGCTACAGGTAAGGGGAATCGGATACACGCTGGTGACCTTCGTCCTCTACACTGCACAACCGGGTGGCCTCACTACTTAATGCAGACAGTAGTACTCAATCACATAAAATGTAAATAGAATTTTTTAAAATAATTAGAAAAAAAAAGAAAAGAATCTTGGTCACTTTTTATTGAACTAGCTCCGACTTCATTCCTTATGGCACTCATTTTTACAATGGACTTCTTCTTTGCCGACCTTTAGCTTCAGACAGAAGATTTCCGATTGGTGCTACTGGGAAAGCAATACAACATATAGTTTATGGTGGGGAGTAGGCAAAGGGTACGATTCAGCTCAAACTAGCTGGGGAACCAGGCTGTCCATGGCTCTATGTAAATCATCTCACTTAATTCCTTTGCACATAGGCATAGACACATCCCGCAGTAGTTGGAGCTCCTTTCCAGCTCCTCTCCTCCTCCTCCTCCTCCTCCTCCTCCTCCTCCTCCTTTTTCATCTTGTTTGTGGGTATGTACACATGTGAAACAACAGCCCTTGATGTTGTTCGTAAGGTGTCTACCTATTTTTTTTTTCTAAAGTGTATGAATGTACTGTCTGCATGCAGGTCTGTGCACCTGTGCTGTGCAATGCCTCGGAGGTCAGAAGAGGGTGTTGGATTCCCCTGGAACTGGAGTTAAAGACAGTTCTCAGTCACCATGTGGGTGCTGGGAATTGAACCCAGGTCCTCTGCAAGAGCAGTCGGTGCTCTTAACCGCTAGGCCATCTTTCAAGCCCAGTGTCTACCTATTTTTGAGACCAGGTCACTTACTGGTATGGATCTTATCAAGTAGCCTAGGCTGGCTGGTCACAGAGCCTTAGGGAGTCGCTTGTCTCCACGACCTCCTCCCCAGCACTGGGAAGATATCATGTGTGCCGTCATGCTTCTCCTCTCCATGGGTTCTGGGTATTGAAGTCAGATTCCTGTGCCTACAAGGTAAGCAGTTAACTAGCTGTGCTTTCTCTCTAGCCCTCTTTTTATATTATCTTCATTCTTTCTTTGGTATTCTTCAGAATCTTACTACATAGCCTAGGCTTGCCCTGAACTAACCCCAATCCTCCAGCCTCAGCTCCCTGAGAACTGTAATGACAGGCATGTGCCACCACATGCAGCTATTGTCCCATTGCTCAGACTGCAAAACTATTGCACAAACTGTATCACAAACATACATCCAGGCTATGTAGCCCGTAGGTAGCAGAGCAGGATCCAGACCAAGCAGCTTGGCTTCAGTCTGCTTTTCAGCATTCTGATTCCCTTATGAGTTCCCACTTTTCCTATGACTTGTCTAGGATGAAGTTAAATTTCTGGGTATTTGGGCAATTTTAGCATTTTCCATACCAATTGCCATCCACCGAAGCCTATGCCTGTTTACATCTCCAACAATGGCCTTCTCGGCCAAGACTGGAGCTGCAGAGGTACCCCTTGGTTAATAAGTGTGAGTCTGTGTGTGCGCATGCATGTGTCTACGTGTGGATATGCCCATATGTGAGTGCAGGAGCCCCCAGAGGCCAGAGGCATCAGATCCCCCAGAAGTTGAGCCACCTGATGTGGCTGCCAGGAATTGAACTTGGGACCTCTGGAAGAGCAACAAGTGCTCTTATTTCTGAGCCCTCTCTGTAGCCCTTGACTGAGGAGAGGCACAGTCTAAAAGGAGTGATCTGTGCTGTGTTCAGCTCTTAGACATCCAATTTCCTTTTGTCCACTCTGCTGTGCAAAAAAGAATATAGACCAGACTGGTGAAGGTGATGTGGTGACTGGTGAACAAATAAAGCTTGTTGCCTTGGAAACAAAAGGAGACATCTACCTGTGTGTTTGGGGTATGTTTGCTTTTGAAATTTTCTTTATTTTTGCCTATGTATATATTTGTGTGTAGTGCACATATATGTATATGAGAGTGCACACTTGTCTCAGCACAAATGTGGAGCCCAGAGGACAACCTTGGGTGCTGGTCCTTGCCTTGCACGTTGTCTGAGGCAGGGTCTTCCTTGTTTGCTGCTGTGCGGTGTATTCCCAGTCAACTGGAATGTGAGCTTGCAGGGAAGGGGGCGTTTTCCTGTCTCCATCTCCCATCTCATGTAGGAGTGCTGGAATTAGACCCCTGGGTTTTTATGTGGGTTCTGGGGATTTGAACTGAGGTGTTCAGGCTTACAGGGCAAGTACTTTTACCGGATGAACCATCTCTGCAGTCCTGGTCTGTTCTCTTAAGGTAGGTTTATGGAAGTGTGGTTTACATAGGTACAAAACAACCCTGTGAATTTTGATGATTAAAACTTTGTAACCACCATCATAATCAAGATGTAGAACATGGCTCCATGTTTAGTCTTGGCAACTGCTAATCTGTGTTCCATTCCTATTGTTTTGCCATTTCTGAGAAGTTATACAAATGGACTCTTTAGAATGTAGTTTTGAAATCTAGTTTCTTCGCTGAAAATGCCTTTGACAAAATCCAGCATCCCTTCATGCTTAAACTCCTAGAGGGAATTGGATTGGAGGGATCATTCTCAATGCAATCAAAGCCATATACAGGAAACCCACAGCCAATATCATCCTAAATGGGGAAATGACAGAAACATTCCCTTTAAAGGTAGGAACTCGGCAAGGCTGCCCCCTGTCACCACTCCTCTTCAATATAGTGCTTGAAACACTTGCTAGAGCAATAAGGCAAGAAAAGGATATTAAAGGAGTACTAATTGGAAAAGAGGAAGTCAAACTATCCCTATTTGCTGATGATATGATTGTTTACTTAAGAGATGCAAAAAACTCCACCAGAAAACTCCTAGAAACGATTAACAGCTTCAGCAAAGTGGCAGGATACAAAATTAACCTTAGAAAATCAATGGCCTTTCTTTACACCAAGAACAAGCAACTGGAGAAAGAATTCAAAGAGACCTTCCCACTCACAATAGCCTCAAAAACAATAAGATACCTAGGAACAAACCTAACCAAAGACACCAAAGACCTCTACAACAAAAATTTTAAACCCTTAAAGAAAGAAATTGAAGAAGACCTCAGAAGATGGAAAAACCTCCCATGCTCATGGATTGGGAAAATTAACATTGTAAAAATGTCCATTTTACCAAAACTCTTGTATAGATTTAATGCAATCCCAATCAAAATCCCCAAGAGTTTCTTCACAGGCTTGGAAACAAAAGTTCTTAAATTCATTTGGAGAAACAAAAGACCCCGAATAGCCAAATCAATCCTGAGTGAAAAGAGCTACACAGGAGGGATCTCTATACCAGATTTTAAACTATACTACAGGGCTATAGTCATAAAAACAGCCTGGTACTGGCACAAAAACAGACCTGTTGACCAATGGAACAAAACCGAAGATCCAAATCTGAGCACATACAATTTCAGCCATCTCATATTTGACAAGGGGGCCAAGAAACCACAATGGAGAAAAGACAGCATCTTCAGCAAGTGGTGTTGGCAAAACTGGATCACCACTTGTAGAAGAATGAAATTAAACCCCTACCTCTCACCCTGTACAAAAGTCAACTCCAGATGGATTAAAGACCTCAACGTGAAACCCCAAACTCTGAAGGTGATAGAAGAAAAAGTTGGCAGCAGACTACAAGACATAGGCGTAGGAAAAGACTTCCTAAATCAGACAGCAGCTGCACAAGAATTAAGGTCGACAATTGACAAATGGGACCTCATCAAACTCAAAAGCTTCTGTACATCAAAAGAAACAATCAAGGAAGTGAAGAGAAATCCCACAGAGTGGGAGGAAACCTTCACTGCAGATACATCTGACAAAGCATTGATTTCCAGAATATATAAACTACTCAAAAAACAAAGAAAAAAGAAAACAAATGACCCACTCAATAGATGGAGCAAAGAACTGAACAGAGACTTCACAAGTGAGGAATTAGAGATGTCTGAGAAACACCTCAAGAACTGTTCAACATCACTAATCATTAAGGAAATGCAAATGAAAACCACTTTAAGATATCATCTTACTCCAATAAGACTGGCTAGGATCAAGAAAACAAATGATACCAAGTGCTGGAGAGGTTGTGGGGAAAGGGGAACACTCATCCACTGCTGGTGGGAATGTAAACTCGTACAGCCACTATGGAAAGCAGTGTGGAGAACCCTTGGAAGACTTGGAATGAACTTGCCACCCGACCCAGCCATACCACTCCTAGGCATGTACCCTCAAGACTCACCCCACCGCAGAGATACATGCACGGCCATGTTTATTTCAGCTCTCTTCACAATAGCAAGGAGCTGGAACCAACCCAAATGCCCCTCAACTGATGAGTGGATAGAGAAAATGTGGTACATCTACACAATGGAGTTCTATGCAGCAGTAAAGAAAGACGACATCATGAGCTTTGCAGGAAAATGGCTGGAGCTAGAGGACATCATGCTGAGTGAAGTAACACAGTCCCAGAAAAACAAACGATGAATGGTATCCCTCATCTGTGGATGCTAGTGCCAATTACCTAGTTGTAAGTATTTCTTGTGCATGGCCCCTTGAGCTTTTGTCCAAGCAGTTGGGAGTGATGCATATTGGAAACAACAACAACAACAACAACAACAACAACAACAGAAAGGACTGCATCAAAGAACTGACTGAAACAGTGAACTTCTGCTCAAAACAGCCAACTTCCACATGGAGAATATTGAGAAAGACTGAGAAAGAGATGAAACGTATGTTTGGCAGAATACATGAGTTCTGGTGGGGTGGGGGCATAGGGTGGAGGACACGGGTCTAGATTTGATAATCTTGTACAAAATATATATTAAAAAAAATAATAAAAAAATAAATTACTTAAAAAGAAATATAGTTTCTTTCACTTAGCATAATGTACCTAAGACTATTTCATATTATTGCTTTCATTAATAGTTTATTCATTTTAATTGCTAAGTAGTATTCTATTGTATGGCTATACCATAAATTTTTTTTTTGAGTCAGGGTCTACCTGTAGCCCCAGCTGGCCAGAAATTCACTATGTATTCCTGGCTGGCCTCCATCTGACAGAGATCCTCCTACCTCTGCCTCCCAAGCACTGGGATTAAAGGCGTGTGCCACTATGCCTTACCACCTTGTGAACATTCTTTTTTATGGTCTTTTTGAGACAGGGTCTCCCTGTAGCCCCAGCTGTCCTGGAACTCACTCTGTAGACCAGGCTGGCTTTGAACTCACAAAGATCCGCCTGCCTCTGCCTCCCAAGTGCTAGGATTAAAGGCGTGCTCCACCACGCCCGGCTGTGAACATTCTTTATATATTTTGGATACTAGTTTTATCTGCTATACTTTTTTCAGGTAATGTATTCCAGTCTGTGATTTCCTTTTTCTTTTTTTAATTTTCTTAACTGCATCTTTGAAAGAGCAGATATTTTAAATCTTGATAATGAACTTTTTTTTTTTTTTTTGGTTTTTTTGAGACCATGTATCCCTTTAGTCCCAGTTGGCCTGGGGCTCACTATGTAGACCAGGCTGGCTCACAGAGATCCACCTGCCTCTGCCTCCTGAGTGTTGGGATTAAAGGTGTATGCCACCATGCCCGGTACCTATCTATGAACATTATTTATTTATTTATTTATTTATTTATTTATTTATTTATTTATTTATTTTTATGTGTATGTGTGTACTATCTGCATGTAGGTTGGTGTACCCATGTCATGCAATGCTGCAGAGGTCAGAAGAAAGTGTCAGAGTCCCCTGGAACTGGAGTTAAAGACAGTTCTTAGCCGCCATGTGGGTGCTGGGAATCGAACCTGGGTCCTCTGCAAGAGCAGTGGGTGCTCTTAACCACTGAGCCATCTCACCAGCCCCAGAACTTTTAAAAATGAATTTCTGCTTTCTGGGTCTACTCAAAGATTTTTTTGCCTAAACAAAAAACATAAATTTTTTTTTGCCCTAAGCTTTCCTTTAGAAGTTTTGTAGGTTTAAAGTTTAGGTTTATGGTTGAGATCTTTCATGTTAAATGTTTATATGGAGGTCAAGGGACATTTAATTTTTTAGCCTATGGCTATTTGAGTGTTCTAGCATTACTTTATTTATTTATTTTTAAATTTTATTTATTTTTGTATGTGTATGAATGTACTGTCTGCATGTAGGTATGTGCACCTGTGTCATGCAATGCCACAGAGGTCAGAAGGGGGTTTCGGATTCCCCTGGAACTGTAGTTCTCCTGGAATTGGAGTTACAGATGGTTCTTGGCCACCATGTGGGTGCTGGGGATCGAACCTGGGTCCTCTGCAAGAGCAGTCGGTGCTCTTAACCGCTAGGCCATCTCTCCAGCTTCTAGCACTACTTTAAAACATAGACATTTCCAGTGTCTAGTACTTAGTAAGTCCATAAAGAATGTGAATTATTTCTGCTGTCCTTGGGTGGAGTGAGCCTGGAGCTGGCTGTTGAAAGCTTTTACTCCACAAAAGTTGTCTTGAGGGTAGGTCCACCAGCACGCCTCATTACTAAAAGGTGCTCACTGACCAGAGCAGGGAGGAGGGACTTCCGAAGAATACCTTTCCGAGAGACTCAAGGTTTGGCTTACTAAAGATGGGATGTAAGAGTGAGATGAGTCAGAGCTCCAGAGCCCAGTGTGAGGTTCAGCTGTCAGGGCTGAGTGGAAACTACTTTGGCACCCTGGGGACGTGTTGTCTTTGAGTCCTGCTTCAGAGGCCTGGGAGCAAGCATGCGTAGCTCCTTCTAGAGAGATACAGTTGAAAGCCCTCTGTGTGGCAGGGGGAAAGGATCTGGGTGGGTCTGGACACACACTCTCCATGGGACCTTGGTTGTAGGCATTCACCTGCACCCCTTCCCTGCCCCTTGCTCCCTAGAGTTGTGCTCAGACCTTTTCTGCTTCACACCAAGACTGAAGCAGAGGAAGCTGAGCCATCTGCCCAAGCACAGCAGAGTTCACGCTCCTCCTCGCCTGAGCATGTCACTGCGTCCCAGATCCTCCACAGGTGTTGGGCACCGGACTTCACAGTGTCCAAATCACAATCCATTCTTTTCTTTCCTAACTTTCATCTCCCCACCTCAAACCATCTTTCCATCTCATCTTCTCTCTAGGAAACCAGAGGGACTCTGAAACTTGCCCCTCTCCTGTACCTCCTGGGTCAGAACAGTACCTGAGGTCTATGGATCACTTTGCAAACACTCCTCGAATCTGCACCGTGTTTCTGTCCCATTCTGACATCCCCTGGCTCCACAGGGTCAGCATCTGTCACCCAGGTTTTTGCAGTGTCTTCCCAGCCAGCTCACTTTCTCCTCGGTCTTCATTAACTAAGCCGATGTCTACACAGCTGCCTGCGGACCTTTTCAGACTGCAGTTGTGATGATGCCTCTCCTCAGATCCAACTCCTCAGTGACTTCTTGCTGTCCTCCAGAGAAAGGTCAGAATCTTCTGTCCCTGCACTGGCGTGGGCCTCCTCACCCTTTGCACTTTGACAGTCTATTTTTTTCCTCCTACAAGATGGCATTCTCACTGTCACGGTCTCACACCTGTTCTTACTTGATAGCAGAGCAATTGAAGGCAGGCATTGGGGGTCGCTTGTCACATTTCACAGAGGGCCTGATGATAAGTTGTTGCAGTCACTGGCTGAGTCGTTTGAATGTCTACCAGCATGTGTCAAACTCCTAGCATGCATTAAAATGTCATATTAAGAGCTGGGGATGCCCCTCAGTTGGTAGAGTGCTCGCCTAGCATGCTCCAAGGCCTGGGTTCAATCCTCAGCCTTGTATAAACCAGACGTGGTGATGTACACCTGTAATTCCAGCACTCAAGAGATGGAGGCAGGAAGATCAGAAGTTCAAGGTCACTTGGGGCTGTGAGTTAGAGGCTAGCCTGTGCTACAAGAGATCATGTACTCCCTCCACACCGCCCCACCCACCAAAATAGCTATGGTAAGCTGAGCATGGTGGTGCTTGTCTGTAGTCCCACTTACTAAGAGGATCACCTGAAAGCAAGAGTTCAAGACAGTGAGACCCCACTCTCCCTAAAGCAAAATAAAACAGAACCATGGTCCTTTGCTATCTCCTCCTTCTTATCAATTATTATATCATTACTATTTTATTATTATTATTACTATCATTATTATTATTCAGTGCTGTGCATCAAACCCAGGGCTTTGTGACTGTTAAGAAAGTGTTTCACCACTGGGCGTGGTGGTGCACGCTTTTGATCCCAGCACTTGGGAGGCAGAGGCAGGTGGATCTCTATGAGTTCAAGGCCAGCCTGGTCTACAAAGCGAGTTCCAGGACAACTGGGGCTACAGGAAGACCCTGTCTCAAAAATACCAAAAAGAAAAGAGAAAAGTGTTCTACCATTGTGCTACTTCCCCAGCCCCTTATTATTTTATTTTTAAAGCAGAGTTTGATATGAGATTTTAATATAGATTTTTTATTAAATAATATTTTTTAATTTTTTATTTATTTTCATATGTGTATGAATGTACTGTCTGCATGTAGGTTGGTGCACCCATGTCGTGCAATGCCACGGAGGTCAGAAGAGGGCATCGGATTCCCCTGGAACTGGAGTTAAAGATGGTTTTCAGCTGCCATGTGGGTGCTGGGGATTGAACCCGGGTCCTCTGCAAGAGCAGTCGGCACTCTTAACCGCTAGGCTATCTCTCCAGCCCCTTAATATAGATTTTTTTTTTAAGTACTGGGTTTAAGAGAAAGAAAGGTAATCAGGAAGAAAACAAGACAAACATGAAAACATGGACATCGGCTTCTCAAGGGAGAGTCTTGCCTACATAATTTTAAGCTGAAGACTAGTAGGAGTGTGGCATTTTAGGGGGTACTGGGGTGACCCCTTGGGAGTCACTTTTTGCAGTGAATAACAGCAATAAATGTGAACAGCAATATCTGTAAGCCCAAAAGAGTATAATCTGGCTTCATGATCAGCTGTCCACTCTGCTCTAGGAAGATGTGGAGGGTGAAGTATTGAGGCTTGAAGGGTTTCTAGGTGGTTCTAAGGAGAGGCTAAAAAGACTGGTAGTGATGGAACTCTGCCCCACGCTAGGCATGGCAGCACACACCTGTGAACCCTGAGGCTTCAGCAAGAGTATCGGGAGTTCAAGGCTATCCTTAGCTACATAGTGAGTCGGAGGCCAGTGTGGACTACATGAAACCTTGTCTCAAAACAAAACACCAGGGAGAGGGGCTGGAGAGATGCTCAGCGGTGAAGAGCACTGAGTGTTCTCGATGACCTGGGTTTGACTTTTAGCACCCATGTGGCAGCTAATAGCTCTCTGTAACTCCAGTTCCAGGGGATACAACGCCCTCTTCTGGCTTCTAGGGGCTTGGCATGGGATTGATGCACTTACTTACATGTAGGCAAACACTCATACACATAAAATAAAAATAGAACAATAAAAAAAACTAAAGGAAAAAAGAAATAAGGAAATAAACAAACCAGGGACCAGACAGATAGTTCAGTCAGTTAAGTTCTTGCTGTGTAAACATGAAGACCTGCATTCAGTTATGTAGCCAGGCTTAGTGGTGTGTGCCTGTCGCCCCAGTGTTGAGACAGAGATGGAAGATTCCCAGAGCTTACTGGCCAACAGAGTCCGTGAGCTCCAGGTTTGGGAAAGACTATGTCTCAAAAAATAAGGTAGATAGCAACAAAGGAAGACACCCGGTGTCCACCCCTGGCCTCCACGTGAATGTGCACGCACCCATACACACATATGCTCACACCACCACAAACATACAGCACACATACATGCACACAACAAAAAAATTGGCCCCAGCAGAATTCCTTGCTGGGCCACTGTCATTCCGATAAAAAGCCTTGTCAGGCCTTGTCCTGAGCAGCCTTGTCAGTAAATGGCTTCTGAGTGGAGCCAGTCCTAGCTTTCTCCTCTTGCACCGTGTGTTCCAGCCCCTTGGGATGTTTCTGAGACAATAGGGACATGTCACATGTCCCAGCTTTCATGCCTGTCAAGCCTATAGCCATGTGCTCTGCAGGCCTTTGACTTTGGGTTTCACATCTCTCTCTATTGAGCTTGTGTTTATGTGTGTGAGCCTGTGCTTCTACCCTCTTTGAACTTGCTCAACTGTCTCCTATCCATGGAATCCTCTCAACTCTTCCAAGAAGAATTGGGCAGGAGGATCTGGAGTTTCAGCCAGTCTGGGCTGCAGAGTGAGACCCTGTCTCCAAATAAAATAAAAGAAAGAGATAACTCAGTAATTCTGGTATCCATTGTTATACCTCATTCAGATCACATTACCATGAGTGCATCTCCTTGTGTCATGGTATGTCCCCAAGGCATAAGGATGGTGTTTTCTCGCCTTCCCCTTCCTCCCCTCCTATATGTGTGTATATGTATGTATGTATGTATGTATGTACATATATATATGTATTTGTTTGAGATAGGCTCATTCTGTATCCCAGGCTGGCCGCCAGCTCATGGCAATCCTCCTGCCTCGGCCTCTCAAATGCAGGAATTGCATGTGTGAGCCTCTATACCCATTACTGGGTTTCCTTTTTCTTCTTAGCTGCTTCTCACTCTAACACAGTGTTGGGTACAGAACGTGCCTTGATCAATAGCCCCAAGGACATCAGGAAACAATCATCCTACTTTCTTACCCTCTCCTGGAAGACACTATTCCACGTAGCTGACACAGCTGACGGAGGATCTCAGGAGGCCTGCCCACTCCCCGACCCCTGCTCCCCAATGGGCTGAGATCATCTTTTATCTTCTCCACTTAATCTGTGGCCTGCCACCCATTAAAGGACCTGCTCCAGCTCTGCCCATGTCTGCCTACTTGCATGCTGAATGTGCCTGCCTGTCATGGGAATGTCACCATCTTGCTGCTGGACAAAATGTTACAGCTTTCATTCAAAGTTCTTTGCCAAATTCACAGAACCGTGTGCTCTGACACACACACACACTGCAAGATGAGACAAAGTGAGGAGACCTTTTTCTTTTTCTTTCTTCTTCCTCCTTTCTGGTTTGGTTTTCTTTCTCTTTTTTGATTCTACATGGTATTTCCTGTGATCTTTGCCTGAATGAAATTGTTAAGTGCAGGAACAGAGGGTTAGTAGTGTGATTTGCAAGCGAACCTATGGATATTGTTTTTGTTCCTTCAATTTGCGGCTGCTGACAGATTTTGGAGACCTCACCGAGGGCTGTGCTGGAGGGACGGACACCCACTAAGCATATTTCAATAGATGCACTGAGATAGTCACTCGGCCTTCGATAAACATTAGTTTACTGTCTACAGAGAAAGCTGAATCGATTGTTACTTCTCTGCTCCAGTTGCACCAAAACCTAGTAAGAGCTACTGGATGCCTGAAAGAGACCCGTGACAAACAAAAGCCACCTAAGAACAGGTTCGGCTGCCTAGGCTCACCTTGAGTGGCGGCCAAGCTCAGCTCTGGGAACCTGCACAGAAAGCCTGCTGGCCTGGTGTTATTTGCTCAGCAGCAGCCTTCCTGTAGCATGGGTCTGTTGGTGTCAACCGGGCCTTACAAAGTCAATAGTGGGCTTCTGGCTGCTTCTCCAGGACATTGAGTTGAAGATCTAGAACTTTCTGTCCTCTGGGTTGGCAGTTTCCAGCCTGGGAGTCCTGGCTTGGCTTTCTGCCACCTCAGAGACTTGTGTGGTGATGACTAAAAGGGCTGCCTTGAAGGAAGGGGTTTATAGACCCATCCTGGTAAGGGGCTCTTCCGTCTGCGCTTTGAAGGCTGGTCTCACTTCTCCCACCTGACTGTAGCTCCTGACGCTGAACCTAAGCACCTCCCTGAGTGGAAAGGGGACTCTGGGGGCTCCAGGTGGCTACTGAGATAAGTTGGAACTAACTTAACTAGTGGGCATAATATTGCAAACATACCTTCCATTCAGGTAAAGGCTTAGTCAATGATTACATATTTTATTATTTATGTGGTAAAAATTCCAAGAGAGATAGAAAGAGAAGTTGAGGAGAGAGAGAGAGAGAGAGAGAGAGAGAGAGAGAGAGAGAGAGAGAAGATTTTGCTCCTAAACCTTAGGTCTGTGGCCATTGGGAATATCTGGGCTCTATGGCTTGCGGCTGGTCTCAGAGCAGATCATTTGTGGGGGTCCGAGCCTTGCAGACCTTATCCTAGGGAGAAGGTCTGCTGGAGACAGAGAGTTCAGGAGCCACAGGGAGGTGGTAGCCCAGCAAGGTAATTCTCCCAGCTCAGATGACAAAGGTTGCGTTTACACCTGGCCAGGAGGTTTAATCATCTACCATTTCCAAACACAGCAGGCTAACAACCGGCTGGGCTGAAAATCATAAATTAAAAAAAAAAAAAGTCATGAAGAGACAGCACAGTGAGACTGAGGGAAGAGATGGGGCCCTGGCTTTGCTGTCGAGCTGGAATGAGGGGTCCCCTTGGCCCCTTGGGAGAGGAGTTTGGAATGGACCCTTCCTGAGGGGAAGAGGTCCCAAGGGGCTTTGGGAGAAGGACTTTGGTGAAGGGCTGGGACAGTGTTCTGCCAACAGGCCAATTGCCAGGAGTCCCCTAAGGAAAGGGTCCTCTGTTGCCTTCCTCTCTCCCACCCTACACGGCCTCCTGGCTCGGGTTCTTGCAGACTAGTGCCTTCCTGTCAAGGGAGGCAGAACAGACTTTTTGTCACCCAGTGAGGCAGTGACACCTAGGAATTCCATGCTACTCCCTCCCCCAGGGTGTCTGTCAGCTTGACTGGGCTCAAATCTCAGCTCTACCATTTCCTTGTGGCCTTAGTAAATAATCTCAGCTTTCTGTGCCTCGGCTTCTCCATGTAAAGTTTGGATGGTGTTTGTCTTATGGACTGCTGTGGGTTAAATGAGACAATGTGTCATTGTTGTTATTTCACAGGAACTTGAAATTGAGGAGGGCAGTGGGTAATGTCAGCTGTAGGTTGACAGTATCTGGACTCAATGTGTATGTAAAAAGAGGATGAAAATTTTATGAGTAGCAGTGGTTATGTGTTAGCTTTTCACACACTTGACTTGATCAGACTAAAATTGCCATGAAACTCCATCAAGGGACAGGATCCTCATAATAAAGTTTTTATTGCAGAGGAAAGACCGATCCTTCAGGTAATTAGCAATAAATATTATCGAATGTCTGCCATATATAAGACATTCAGGTCAGTGCAGGGGACATAGAAAAATTGGATCCCAGCCCTCCTCCCTCAATAAATTTACATCTTGATAGGGGCACAAGGCAAACATAACCAATGACTCAAGATAACACATGTAAAATGCCAAGTGAGTCCTGTCGTAGAGCAAGTATTTTGTGTTTTCTCTCTACGGTTCACCCCATGAAGGCGGAAGGCACACTTGTCTTGCTCCGACAGTGTTTCCTCTGCGAGTATCTGCATTTTTATCACTGAGACCTACTGGGTACTTACTATAGGCTGGCAATGTCCTTCGACCCCAGAAACTCCTACCACATAGGCCATAGAGTAGATCTTCTGGCCAGCCAGTTTTCAAGATTCGAAGAATGAGAGCGCCAGCGTTGTCTACCCTTTGCTCCTTGTTCAGTGGAGATGTGGGGAGATTCTAAAGTGATATGCTGGCCATGATGTCACACACACCTGTGATCCAAGTACCTGCGAGGCTGAGGCAGGAGGATTGCTGCAAGTTTGCAACTAGCCTGGGCTACATGGTGAAACCTCACCTCCAAACACCAACTGTCTGGCTGACTGACTGACTGACTAACTAACTAACTAACTAACTAACTAACTAACTAACTAACTAACTACTAGATATGGTGATACTGGAATTGCACACCAGAGAGGTGGAGGTAGGAGGCTTAAGAGTTCAAGGTCAGTCTCAGCCACTTACAGAGTTGGTCTTCCTAGATTATAAGCATGCATTGCCACATCCGGTTCATTTGGTGCCGGGTGGGGACTGTGCTAGGCGAGCAGTCTGCCCACTGGGCTGCATCCCCAACCCACTGAGGACAGCAGCTGCGTATGTCCTTGGGCTCAAAGTCCTTCCCTTGTTTCCTCAGGGAGAACTTTGGGGAAACGTGGGGATGTGTTTTTTTGTTTGTTTGTTTGTTTGTTTTACACTCTGTCAGCGGAGCTATGTGCTCAGCCCAAGATGTACCTTTTTTCTTTTTTTCTTTTTTTTTTAAATTTATTTATTTATTTTTAACAAAGCTAGACCCATGGTTCCGCTCTCATTCCCCACCCTTACCAGGATCCATCATTCTGCAAACATGCTTTTCATCTACTTAGGTCTTTCTCAATATTTGCCATGGGGAAGTTGACTGTTTTGAGCAGAGGTTCACTGTTTAAGTCATCAGTTCGTTGATGCATCGTTTTTCTGTGTTTGTTGTTGTTGTTGTTTGGTTCCAAAATGCTTATACGCCCTGCTGCTTTGGACAAAAGCTCGGGGCCCCCACACAAGAAAGACTTACAACTGGGTAATTGGCACTAGCAAAGCCACAGATGAGGAGTACCATTCGTCGTTTGTTTTTCTGGGAACTGTGTTAAACTTCACTCAGCATGATGCCTCTAGCTCCGCCATTTTCCTGCAAAAGCTCTGATGTCATCTTTCTGACTGTCGCATAGAACTCCATGTGTAGATGTACAACATTTACTCTATCCACTCCTCAGTTGAAAAAAAGGGTCATTTAGGTGTTATCACGTCTGCTATTGTGAAGAGGCTGCAATAAACATGGCCTTGCATGTATCGCTGTGGTGGAGTAAGTCTTGAAGATACATGCCCAGGAATGGTATGGCTGTGTCGGTGACAAGTTCAGTCCAATTCTTCCAAGGGTTTCGCCCACACTGCTTTCCATAGTGGCTGTTATGAGTTTACATTCCAACCACCAGTGGATGAGTGTTCCCTTTCGCCACAACCTCTCAAGCACTTGGTATACTATTTTGTTTTCTTTGGAATACCTAGCCATCACGTTTGGAGTAAGATGATATCCTTAGAGTGGTTTTCATTTGCATTTCCTAATGATTAATGATGTTGAAAACTTTTTTTTTTTTTTTTTTTTTTTTTAAAGATTTTTCTCAGCCAACTTTACTTTTTCTGTTCAGCTCTTTGCTCAGTCTATTGAGTGGGTCATTCGTTGTCTTTTTTCTTTGGTTTTTTTTGAGGAGTGGATATAGTCTGGAAATCAATGCTTTTGTCAGATGTTTCTACGTGAAGGTTTCCTCCCACTCCTGTGGGATTTCTCTTCACAACCTTGATTGTTTCTTTTGAAGCTTTTGAGTACAGAAGCTTTTGAGTTGATGAGGTCCCCATTTGTCAATTGTCTACCTTAAATCTTTTTTGTTCAGCTGCGGTCTGATTTAGGAAGCCTTTCCTATGCCTATGTCCTTGTAGTCTGCTGCCAACAATTTCTTCGATCACAGTCGATTTGGGGGTTTTCATGTGGAGTCTTTAATAATCCAGATGGAGTTTACTTGTGGGCAGGGAGAGAGTTAGGGGTTTATTTCAGTCTTCTACAAGTGGTGATCAATTTTGCCAGCAACCATGTGCTGAAGATGCTGGTCTTTTCTCCATTGTTGGCTTCTTGGCCCCCTTGTCAAAATATGAGATGGCTGAAATTGTATGTGCTCAGATTTGGATCTCTCCAGTTTTTGTTCATTGGTCAACAAGGTCTGTTTGTGTGCCAGTACCGGCGGTTTTTATGACGATAGCCCTATAGTATAGTTTGAAGTCTGATATAGAGTTCCCCCGTGTAGCTCTTTTCAACTCAGGGTTGATTGGGGCTATTCGGGTCTTTTGTTTTTTCCAATGAATTTAAGAATGTTTGTTTCCAAGCCTGTGAAGAAACTTTTTTTTTTTTTTTCTCTTGGGGATTTTGATTGTTATTGCGTTAAATCTATACAATAGTTTTGGGTTAAAATGGACATTTTTACAATGTTTTTTTTTTTTTTTACTATATTAATTTTGGGAGGTTTTTCCATCTTCTGAGTGCTTCTTCAATTTCTTGTCCCTGTTCGGGTTTTAAAATTGTGTGTGTGGAGGTACCTTGGGATTTATCTTTGTTAGGTGTTTGTTTCCTATGTTTTTTTTTTTTGTGGTTATTGTGAGTGGGAAGTCTCTTTGAATTCTTTCACCAGTTACTTGTTCTTGTGTGGTAAAAAATAAAGGTCATTGATTTTTTAAAGGTTAATTTTGTATCCTGTCCGGCCGCACTTTTCTGAAGCTTTTAATCGTTTCTAGGGAGGTTTCGGGTGGAGTTTTTAGCATTCCCTTAAGTAAAACAATCATAATCATCAGCAAATAGGGATATTTGACTTCCTCTTTTCCATTAGTACTCCGTTAATAATCCTTTTCTTATCCTTTTCTTGCCTTATGCCTCTAGCACTGTTTTTTCAAGCACTATATTGAAGAGAGTGGGGACGGGGGCAGCCTTGCCGAGTTGTCCTACCTTTAAAGGGGAATGTTTTTCTTCATTTCCCCATTGAGGATGATATTGGCTATGGGCTTTCCTGTATTAAATGGCGTTGATTACATTGAGAATGATCCCTCCCAATCCAATTCCTTCCAGGACTTTAAGTCATGAAGGATGCTGGATTTTGTCGAAGGCTTTTTCAGAGCAATTGAAATGATGGTGTGGTGTTTGTCTTTGATTCCATTCCGTTTATGTGTTTTGATGATGTTTATTGATTTTGTAATGTTTGACCATCCCGCATCTCTGGTATGAATCCAACTTGGTCATGAGGGATGATCTCCTGGATGTGGGTTTGTATGGTGGCGATGTTCCAGTATCTTGTTTAGAATTGTGGCATCTGTGTTCATGAGGGAGAATGGTCTATAATTCTCTTTTTTTAGTTGGATCTTTGCCTGGTGTTGGTAATAGAGTGATGTTGGCTGCATAGAAGGAATTTGGGAGGATTCCCCTCTGATTGTAGACTTGTAAACATTTTAAGTAATAATGGTTGTAAGGTCTTTTTGAAATTGGTTTTATAAATTCTGCTTTGAAACCTCTGGGCCTGGGCTGCTTTTTTTAGTTGGGGAGTTTCTTTTTTTACCTTCATTTTTTCTTGTTATTTGGTCTGTTAACTGTCATGTCTCTTCTTGGAAGCTTTGTTGTTCCCAGGATTTCAATATTCATCCATTTTCTTCTATTGGTTCAACTTGGTAGAATAAGGGAATTCCTTGTAATATTCCCATATAAGTTTCTTGATCTTTTCCTTTTCCGATTGTGATATTTCCCTTTATCACGGTAGATTGTATTGATTTGGAGTTGTTCATTCTTCGTTTGGCTTAACTGGGCTAGAGGTCGATCTTGTTTATACTTTCAAGAACCAACTTTTTGGTTCATTGATTTTTGTATTCGTTCTTCTTTGTTTCTATTTCTTGCTTATCTGATCTGATTTTTGTTATTCTTCCTGTCTGATGCATTTTAGGGTTTCATTTGTGTTGCCTCTCAAGTGCTTTTAGCTGTAGTGTTCGATCATTCAAACTTGTGGTCTTTCTGTTTTCTATAATGCAGGCACCCAAGGGCTATAAACTTCCTCTTAGGATTGCTTTTAAAGCATCCCAGATGTCTTTGTTGTGTTGTATTGTTCATTCAGTTCTTAAATTTTTTTTATTTAATTCTTCTTTTAATTCTTTTCTGTCATTTGTTATGAAATTGTATGTCTGCATGCAGGTTTGTGCACCTGTGTTGATCCACAGAGGGGTCAGAAGGAGGGTTTCCCGGATTCCCCTGGAACGTAACGAGTTCTCCTGGGAATTGGAGTTAATGACCGGTTCTTCGGCAACCATGGTGGGTGCTGGGGATCGAACCGGGTCCCTCTGTAAGAGCGGTCGGCGCTATTAACCGGTAGGACATCTCTCCAAGCCCAGTTTTCAAATCTATATGAAAACTTTGGAAATGGAACTCTTGTGCCACAAGAATGTCAGAAATTTTTTCTTTTTGAGACGGGGTCCCCATAACCCCAGCTGGCCTGGACTTTAGCGTTAGACCAGGCTGCGTCTCCATCTCAAGGAGATCTGCCAGTCTCTGTGTCCTGAGTGCTGCGAAGAAAAATGTAACTACACCACCATTCCCAGAAATTTTTGATGGAATTTTAGAAAGAGTGGCAACTCAGAGGTCTGTCTGTGGTGGGAGAATGCTTGGACCACTTTGGCTCTAAGTGTGTGAGAAAACTGGAAATGCAGGGTCTGGAGAGCTGGGTTAGGCTGTAACATGCTTGCCTACACAAACATGAGGACCTGAATTTGTTCCTCAATACCCAGGTACAAAACTATAATCCCAGTGCAGGGGAGGCAGAGATAGGCAGGTCCCTGGGCCTGGATGGCTAGCAAGCCAGCATAAGAGGCCAGCCCTAGTTTCCAGTGAGAGACTGGAGACTGTTGGGAAAGAAGAAGAAGAAGAAGAAGAAGTCAGGAAAGAAGAAGAAGAAGAGAAGAAAAAAAAAGAAGACGTAAGAAGGAGGAGGTGGAAGAGAGGAAGAAGAAGGAGTCGGAGGAGCGCGAAAGAAGAAGAAGAAGGAAGGAGGATGAGGAGGAATAAGAGGAAGGAAGGAGGAGGAGAAAAAAAGAAAAAAAAAAAGAGGAAGAGGAGGAGGAGAGAAAAAGGCGCAGGGAAGGAAGAGGGAGAAAGGAGAGAAAAGCAGACGACGAAAGAAGAAGAAGAAAGAACGAGACGAAGAGAAGAAGAAGACAGACCAGAGAGAGAGAGAGAGAGAGAGAGAGAGAGAGAGAGAGAGAGATCCTGAGGAAGAATGACTCCTGAGGTGGTTAACCTCTGGTCTCTACACATATTTGAACACATGTGTATGTGGTATGTGCACCTTCGCACACATGAATATGCACAGGCAATAGCAAATACTTCACATCCTCTTTTGAGATTCTTCCACCAGGGTCTGGACTGCGGTCCGATTTCCCCACTAACAATAAGATTCCTTGAAATGTTTGGAATGCCTACCTAATCCTAGAATAAGAGCCTTGCTATTGGTCCCATGGCGTCTGTTGAGCAGCGGCATTCCCGGAGCTTTCCTTTAGAATGCTGCTCATCTTTTTCCTCCAGAGGAGTCGCTCTCTATTCTGCTTGACTCTAAACATCCCAAGAGATGGTGGAGATAAATATATATTTGAAGATAAAATTGTACATTTATTCCTGACTTTCAGAATACAAATCAACATTCAGAGATCACAAAAGGGCAGGAATCATTACTAGAAATTATTGCTGAATATTTTGGCAATTCCATCTTCAATAACAATTCCCAGGCCTGCAAGATGGCTTAGCAGGTAAAAGTGCCTGATCCAAACATGAAAACCTAAATTTAGTCTTTGGGTCCACAAGGTACATAGAGAGAGCCACTGCGGCCTGTTGTCCTCTGACCCCCACACGTGTCCCACGGTGTACGCATGCCCACACATAACACAATAAAATAAGAAAATGAAACTTTTTAAATTCCATACACATTTGGCAAGTGTTTGATAGAAACACCACAAACCAGACCCTCTCCTCAGCACATCTAAACTCCTTTTGAAACTTCTCTCGTAATAAGTCCCCCCCCAAAAAAAGAAGTAAGTCAGAGTGAGCTACAAAAATTGGTAGATTTGGCCAGAGAGAGAGAGAGAGAAAGTGGCTGGGTTTTTAGAACAGGAGGGTGAAGATCAACCTTCTCATGGATTAACAGCCCTGGGCTGACAGCCTTTTTACTGCCACCTGCAGCAGACAGCAAGCCCCTCTCCAAGATAAAAGAAAGATCTCCCAGACATGGTAGTACAAGCCCATCGTCCAGCTACTCAGGATTGAAAGTCCAAGGCCTGCAAGAGTGAAACAGTGAGACTGTCTCAAAAAAGTAAAAAGGGGAGGGGGAGGCTGGGAGATCAGGAGTTCAAGGCCAGCAGCAAAGGGTTAAAAGAAGGGCTGAAGGGCTGGGTGTGGTAGTGTATGCCTTAATCCCAGCACTCAGGCGGCAGAAGCAGGCGGATCTCTAAGTTGCAGGATGGTCTATGGACTACCTAGAGGAACTGGAGAAAACTTCAACTTGTCTTAGCTCTCAAATGCTGCTTCTCATAGTTCCATCATTGGAACCCTTTACTTATACCAAAGTTCTGGATGCTGTCTTTCTGATCAGTGTGGTACCCAAGTGGCATTTTATTAAAACCTCTTAGGGAATTGGTTAAAAATGATTGGAGCGGGGTAGGGAGATGGCTTAGTTGGTGTAAGTGCCCGACACCAAACATGATGACCTGAACTGACTATCAAAAGTTACCTTGTGACCTCTGCATGCATATTGTAGCATGTGCGCGCACACACACAAATATTAATAAAATAAAATAAAGGGATTAGAACACATGAATTCCCCAAAGTGAATGATAAAAATCAGTTTTAAAGTCAAACCAGTGGTGGCACACAGCTTTAATCCCAGCACTTGAGAAGCAGAGGCAGGCAGATTTCTATTAACTTGAAACTCATCTGATGTACATAGTGAGTTTCTTTTTTTTTTTAATTTTTTTTTAAATTTTATTTTATTTCTGTATGTGTATGAATGTACTGTCTGCATGCAAGTCTGTGCACCCGTGTCGTGCAATGCCGCGGAGGTCAGAAGAGGGTGTTGGATTCCCCTGGAACTGGAGTTCTCCTGGAATTGGAGTTTAAGAACCAACTTTTTGGTTCATTGATTTTTGTATTCGTTCTTCTTTGTTTCTATTTCTTGCTTATCTGATCTGATTTTTGTTATTCTTCCTGTCTGATGCATTTTAGGGTTTCATTTGTGTTGCCTCTCAAGTGCTTTTAGCTGTAGTGTTCGATCATTCAAACTTGTGGTCTTTCTGTTTTCTATAATGCAGGCACCCAAGGGCTATAAACTTCCTCTTAGGATTGCTTTTAAAGCATCCCAGATGTCTTTGTTGTGTTGTATTGTTCATTCAGTTCTTAAATTTTTTTTATTTAATTCTTCTTTTAATTCTTTTCTGTCATTTGTTATGAAATTGTATGTCTGCATGCAGGTTTGTGCAACCCGTGTTGTTACCATTCGACGAGGAGGTCAGAAGAGGGTCTCCCGGATTCCCCTGGAACTCGGAGTTCTCCTGGAATTGGCGTTCAAGACCGGTTTTCGGCAACCATGTGGGTGCTGGGGATCGAACCGGGTCCCTCTGTAAGAGCGGTCGGCGCTATTAACCGGTAGGACATCTCTCCAAGCCCAGTTTTCAAATCTATATGAAAACTTTGGAAATGGAACTCTTGTGCCACAAGAATGTCAGAAATTTTTTCTTTTTGAGACGGGGTCCCCATAACCCCAGCTGGCCTGGACTTTAGCGTTAGACCAGGCTGCGTCTCCATCTCAAGGAGATCTGCCAGTCTCTGTGTCCTGAGTGCTGCGAAGAAAAATGTAACTACACCACCATTCCCAGAAATTTTTGATGGAATTTTAGAAAGAGTGGCAACTCAGAGGTCTGTCTGTGGTGGGAGAATGCTTGGACCACTTTGGCTCTAAGTGTGTGAGAAAACTGGAAATGCAGGGTCTGGAGAGAGCTGGTTAGGCAGTAACAAGCTTGCCATCCCATCAAAACATGAGGACCTGAATTTGTTCCTCAATACCCAGGTACAAAACTATAATCCCAGTGCAGGGGAGGCAGAGATAGGCAGGTCCCTGGGCCTGGATGGCTAGCAAGCCAGCATAAGAGGCCAGCCCTAGTTTCCAGTGAGAGACTGGAGACTGTTGGGAAAGAAGAAGAAGAAGAAGAAGAAGTCAGGAAAGAAGAAGAAGAAGAGAAGAAAAAAAAAGAAGACGTAAGAAGGAGGAGGTGGAAGAGAGGAAGAAGAAGGAGTCGGAGGAGCGCGAAAGAAGAAGAAGAAGGAAGGAGGATGAGGAGGAATAAGAGGAAGGAAGGAGGAGGAGAAAAAAAGAAAAAAAAAAAGAGGAAGAGGAGGAGGAGAGAAAAAGGCGCAGGGAAGGAAGAGGGAGAAAGGAGAGAAAAGCAGACGACGAAAGAAGAAGAAGAAAGAACGAGACGAAGAGAAGAAGAAGACAGACCAGAGAGAGAGAGAGACGAGAGAGAGAGGGAGCGGAGAGGGGAGAGGAGAGAGGAGACGAGGAGAGAGAGAGAGGAGAGAGATCCTGAGGGAAGAATGACTCCTGAGGTGGTTAACCTCTGGTCTCTACACACATATTGAACACCATGTGTATTTTTTGTTGTTGTAGTGCACCTTCGCACACATGAATATGCACAGGCAATAGCAAATACTTCACATCCTCTTTTGAGATTCTTCCACCAGGGTCTGGACTGCGGTCCGATTTCCCCACTAACAATAAGATTCCTTGAAATGTTTGGAATGCCTACCTAATCCTAGAATAAGAGCCTTGCTATTGGTCCCATGGCGTCTGTTGAGCAGCGGCATTCCCGGAGCTTTCCTTTAGAATGCTGCTCATCTTTTTCCTCCAGAGGAGTCGCTCTCTATTCTGCTTGACTCTAAACATCCCAAGAGATGGTGGAGATAAATATATATTTGAAGATAAAATTGTACATTATTCCTGATCTTCAGATATACAAATTCAACATTCAAGGATCACAAAAAGGGGCAGGCATATTACTAGAAACTTATGCCCTGAATCTTATTTTGGCCAAATTTCCATCCATCTTCAATAACAACGTCCCGGCCTTGCACGATGGGCTTAGCAGGTTTAAAAGTGCCTGCATCCCAACAGAAAAACCTAAATTTAGTCTTGGGTCCACAAATGTACATAGAAGTAGGCCACTGCGGCCTTGTTGTCTCTGATCCCCCCACACCGTGTCCCCCGGTGTGACCACCATGCCCCACACATACCCAATAAAAATGGAAAATGACAAAGGCTTTAAATTCCATAAACATTTGGCAAGTGTTTGATAGAAACACCACAAACCAGACCCTCTCCTCAGCACATCTAAACTCCTTTTGAAACTTCTCTCGTAATAGTTCCCCCCCCCAAAAAAGAAGTCGTCAGAGTGACTTACAAAAAATATGGTAGATGTTGCGCCAGAGAGAGAGAGAGAGAAAGTGGCTGGGTTTTTAGAACAGGAGGGTGAAGATCAACCTTCTCATGGATTAACAGCCCTGGGCTGACAGCCTTTTTACTGCCACCTGCAGCAGACAGCAAGCCCCTCTCCAAGATAAAAGAAAGATCTCCCAGAGTAGTACAAGAATCGTCCAGCTTTACTTCTCTGAGTCAGGCATGCAAAGTTAAATCTCACTGGTCAAAATGCACACCTAGAAAAAGTGAAAAAAAGGGAGGGGGGACCGGCTGGGCGATCAGGATGTTCAAGGCCAGCAGCAAAGGGTTTAAAAGAAGGGCTGAACGGATGGGTGTTGGTCGTGTATGCCTTCAATCCCAGCCTCAGGAGGCAGAAGAGAGCCAGGAATCTTAAGTTGCAGGATTGGTCTATGGGGACTACCTAAGGAACTGGAAAGACAAACTTCACATTGTCTAGCTCTCAAATGTTGCTTCTCATTAGTTCCATCATTGGAACCTTTACATTATACCAAAGTTAGGATGCTGTCTTTCTGATCAGTGTGGTACCCAATGTGCGCATTTTATTAAAACCTCTTAGGGAATTGGTTTTAAAACTGATTGGAGCGGGGTGCTAGGGAGATTGGCTTAGTGGTGTAAGTGCGACCGACACCAAACATGATGACCTGAACTGACTATCAAAAGTTACCTTGTGACCTCTGCATGCATATTGTAGCATGTGCGCGTCACACACACAAAATATGTAATTAAATAAACATAAAGGGATCTAAGAACCCATTGAATTCCCCAAAGTGATGATAATAACAGTTTTAAAGTCAAACCGTGGTGGCACCAGCTTTTAATCCCAGCACTTGAGAAGCAGAGGCAGGCAGATTCAGAATTTCTCTTAACTAACTTTTTTCCATTTGTCTTAGTTATAGTGAGTTTCTTTTTTTTTTTTAATTTTTTTTTTAATTTTATTTTGCTTTCTGTATGTGTATGAGTGTACTGTACTGGATGCAAGTCTGTGCACCCGTGTCGTTGCCTAATGCCGGCGGAGGTCAGAGGAGGGTGTTGGTTCCCCTGGAACTGGGAGTTCTCCTGGAAGTTGGATGTTTCAACGTGTTCTTGGCCGCCATGCTGGGTGCTGGGGATCGAACACGGTTCCTACTGCAAGAAGCAGTGGCCCCCGGTGCTCTTAACCGCTAGTGCATCTCTCCCGTCCCTACAGTGAGTTTCAGCCAGCCAGTGCCTCACAGTGAGACCCTGTCTTAAAACAACAACAACAACATCAACATCCATAACATCAAACCACTTGACAGTCACACCGGTACCTAGTTGGAAACGTTTTTTTTTTTCTTTTGAGACAGGGTATCATGAAGCTCATGAAGCCCAGGATGGCCTGGAACTTTCTATACAGCTGAAGATGACCCTGACTTCCTCCTACTCTAACCTTCTTGTCTCTGAGTTCTGAGTGCTAGGATTATGGACATGCACCACCATGCCTGGTTTATTTGGTGCTGGGGATCAACATCAGGGCTTTGTGCTTACCAGGCAAATACTCTCCTCCTCCTCAGTATCACATACTTTAAGAAAGGACTTCATGCAATATATTACTATATAATATGGAAAGATGGTATTATATATTATCATTATAATACAATTATATGCAGAAAAAAGATTGTGTGTATACTATACATTATATATATTATATATATAATCTATATATATATATGCAGAAAAAAAGATGGGAAAGTGGACATTAAAGCCTCACACTGCCTGGCACAGAAGACTGGACAGGTGGTTTCTGGGGGCCACCAGTATTGCAGACACTGTGCTAGCCACTTTCCACAGGCTATCTTGCTTCATCCTCACCAGTGCCACAGAGTAAGGTGTCAGGATGCTCAAATTACAGGAAAAGGAGACCTCAGAAGAGGCAAGGACACACGGGTTACAGGCCGTCGAGGAATGATGCCCAAATTGACTTACAGACAGTAGATGGAACTGATGGTGACAGATATTTGGCGTTCAGAGCATGGGGGGTGTTGTGTCTGTTGGGTCTGAAGGAGCCAGAATTGGGTAAGTGCATGGGAGAGACATGGAAGCGGGTGCTCATCAGCCTCAGCAGTGGGCTGGCTTGTGTGGATGAGGTGCATGAACAGGCCGTGGGCAAGACAGAGGGAAGATAGATTGGGGACAGAGTATAAAAGGGCCTTTGGCATTGGGAATGGAGGGGATACCCTGAAAGAACAGACTTCATGGCCACATCTTGAGTACTTAATGTGTCTGGCTCTTTAGTTAGGCTCAAATGTCAGATAAAACTGTTATATCTTTTTCATTTAAAAATATTTATAGCTGCGCATGGTGGTACAGGCCTTTAATTCCAGCACTTGGAAGGCAGAGGTAGATGGATCTCTGTGAGTTCAAGGCCAGCCTGGTCTACAGAGTGAGTTCCAGGACAGCTGGGGCTACAGGGAGACCCTGTCTGGAAAAGACCAAAAAATATTTATTGATTTTATGAAAATGACTGTTTTTCCTGAATAGTTAAGTGCACCATGTACATGCAGTGCCTGTAGAAGCCAGAAGAGGGAGTGGGATCCCCTCAAACTGGAGTTACAGATGGTTGTTAGCCACCACGTGAGTTCTGGGAACTGAACCTGGGTCCCCTGCAAGAGTAGCCAGTGCTCTTAATCGCTGAGCCATCTCTCCAAGCTGCCTTTTGCTTTATCAAGCTGGAATTACACTGAGTTACATGACATCTTTAATCAAGGCCACTGAAAAATTACATAAAACATTCGCTCCTCGTGGCATGAGAAACTTTAAAAAAATTTAGAGAAAAAATGCCAGTGTCCTCCCGCCCCCCTTCTGTCCCTTCTTCCCTCCATCCTGTTTCATACTTTGGAATGAATACACTGTTCCGGTGTTTTGTCTTGTCACTGAGGAAATGGAACAGACAAGGAGCAAGTATTCTAGTGACAGGTGACCTCAGTGCCAGGTCACTACTATCTCTACCTCACCCAGGAGTGTGTGGTTCCTTGTGTGACCTTTGACACAGTGCCTCATGTTCACTGATTGTCTTTATTTGTGTTTGTGTTTGAAGCAGAGTCTCACTATGTAATGCAGGCCGATGACCTTCCTGCTTCAGCCTCTGAGTGCTGTGATTAGAGGTGAGCACCCACCATACCTGGCTCCACTCTGGTCTGTTTTTTCACATGCAGAAAAGAGTATTGAAGTCATTCTATTCCTTCGCTCTGCTGAACACAGTGATGACCAAGCAGGGCCTTGCTGAGGGCCAGGGCGGCAGAGGCATCCCACAGGCATCTGTGTCAAACTCTGGGCACCACCCAACTTCATGCCCTCTTTTTTTTTTTTTTTTTTTTTTTTTTTTTTTTTTTTTTNCCTTGTCAAGTATGAGACGGCTGAAATTGTATGTGCTCAGATTTGGATATTCAGTTTTGTTCCATTGGTCAAACAAGGGTCTGTTTTTGTGCCCAGTACCAGGGCTGTTTTTTATGACTATACGCCATGTAGTATAGTTTGAAAGTCTGATTAGAGATCCTTCCTGTGTAGCTCTTTCACTCAGGGTTATTTGGGTTCTTCGGGGTCTTTTGTTTTCCATAATGAACTTAAGAACTTTGTTTCCAAGCCTGTGAAGAAAAACTCTTGGGGATTTTGATTGGGATGCGTTAAATCTATACAGGCTTTGGGTAAAATGGACCATTTTTACACTGTTAATTTTCCCATTCATGAGCCTGGGAGGTTTTTCCATATTCTCGAGGTCTTCCTTCCATTTCTTCTTTACTGGTTTTAAAATTTTTGTTGTAGAGGCTCTTTGGTGTCTTTGGTTAGGTTTCGTTCTCAGGTATTTATTTGTTTTTGAGTGCTATTGTGAGTGGGAATTCTCTTTGAATTTCTTTCTCCAGTTGCTTGTTCTTGGTGTAAAGAAAAGGCATTGATTTTTTTAGGTTATTTTTTATACCTGCCACTTTGCTGAAGCTGTTAATCGTCTCTAAGAGTTTTCTGTGGTGTAGGTTTTTAGCATCCCTTAAGTTAAACAATCATATCTCAGCAAATAGGGATAGTTGACTTCTTTTCCATCGTACTCCTTTACTCTCCTTTTCTTGCCTTATGCTCTAGGCACAGTGTTTCAAGCACTATATGAAGAGGAGTGGTGACAGGGGCAGCCTTGCAGAGTTCCTACATTTAAAGGGAATGTTTCTTCATTTCCCATTTTAGGTGCTATGCGCTGTTTTGGTTTTCCTGTATATGCTTTGATTACATGAGGAATGATCCCTACAATCCAATTTCCTTCCAGGGGACTTTAAACCTGAAGGATGCTGGATTTTGTGATGGCTTTTTCAGCATCAATTGAGATGATGTGTGGTTTTTGTCTTTGTCTTTGATTCCGTTTATGTGTCTGATGATGTTATGCTTTTGTATGTTGAACCATCATGCATCTCTGGTATGAATCCACACTGTCAGATGGATGATCTTCTTGATGTGGCTCTGTAATGCGATTTGCCAGTATTCTGTTTAGAATTTGGCATCTGGGTTCAGAGGCGCTGGGTCTATTATCTCTTTTTTAGTGGATTTGCCCTGTTTTGGTAATAGAGTGATGTGGATTCATAGAAGTGGAATTTGGGAGAATTCCTCTGATTGTATACTTGTAAACAGTTTCTGTAATAACGGTTGTAGGTCTTTTGAAATTTTTTATAGAATTCTTCTTTGAACAACTGTTCTGGGCCTGGGCTTTTTTTAGTTGGAGGCTTCTTACTAAAGCCTCTTAATTTCTTCATTGTTATGGGTCTGTTTAAGTGACTGATCTCTTCTTGGCCAAGCTCTGCTGGATTCCCAGGATTTAGATATTTACATCCATTTCTTCTAGGTTTTCAAACTTGGTAGAATAATAGGTTCTTGTGATTTCCCATAATAATTTTTTTGATCTTTTCCTTGTCCATTTGTGATATTTCCCTTTTCATCACTGATTGTAGTGATTTGGAGTTGTTCCTTCTTTCTTTTTGTTAACTGGCTAGAGGTCTATCTTATTTATTTTTCAAAGAACCAACTTTTGGCTTCATTGTATTCTTTTGTATTGTTTTTCTTTCGTTTCTATTTTCTATTTCATTTCTGCTCTGATTTTGTTCTTTTCTTCCTGTCTGTTGCATTTAGGGTTCATCTTGTCCGTTGCCTCTCCAGTGCTTTTAGCTGTAGTGGTTACGCTCATACACTTGTGCTCTTTCTGTTTTTTAAGTAGGCACCCAGGGCTATAACTTCCCTCTTAGGGACTGCTTTTAAGGTACTCCATAGGTTTTGTTGTGTTGTATGTCTGTCAGTTTTAAATTTTTTTTAATTTAATTTTTTTTATTTATTTCTTGTATGCGTTCTCATGTATGTCTGCATGCAGGTTTGTGCACCGTGTCGTACAATGCCGCGGAGGGCAGAAAAGGCGTCAGATCTCCCCTGGACAACTGGGAGTTCTCGTGGAATTTGGAGTTTCAGACGGTTTCTTGGCCACCATGGGGTGCTGGGGATCGAACCCGGGTCCTCTGTTAAAGAGCGGTCGGGCTCTTAACCGGCTAGGCCATCTCTCCAGCCCCTGTTTTTAAATCTCTATGAACTTTGGAACTCTGTGCTCACAAGAATGTAGAAATTTTTTTTTTGAGACAGGGTCCACCCATAACCCCAGCTGGCTGGAACTTTTGACGTAGTACCAGGCTGGTTCTCAATCCAAGGAGATCTGCCAGTCTCGGTACATGAGTGTGAGATTTAAAATGACACCACCTCCCAGAAAATTTTTGATGGCATTTTAGAAAGAGTGGCAACTCAGAGGTCTGTCTGTGGTGGGAGAATGCTTGGACCACTTTGGCTCTAAGTGTGTGAGAAAACTGGAAATGCAGGGTCTGGAGAGCTGGCTTAGGCTGTAACATGCTTGCTTACACAAACATGAGGACCTGAATTTGTTCCTCAATACCCAGGTACAAAACTATAATCCCAGTGCAGGGGAGGCAGAGATAGGCAGGTCCCTGGGCCTGGATGGCTAGCAACCCAGCATAAGAGGCCAGCCCTAGTTTCCAGTGAGAGACTGGAGGGGACTGTTGGGAAAGAAGCAGAAAGGCAGAAGACGGAAGAAGAAGAAGAAGAAAGAAGAAGAAGACGGGAAGAAGGGGAAGGAGGAGGAGGAGGAAGAGGGGAAAAAAAAAAAAAAAAAAAAAAAAAAAAATAAGAAGAAGAAGGAGGAGGCGGAGGAACGAGGAGGAAGAGGAAGAGGGAGAGGAGGAGGAGGAGAAAGGAGAGGGGGAAAGGCAGAGCTCGCCTTCCCCCCCCTTTCTTCTTCTCTTTCCCGAGAAGCTGAGAATTGCTCTTATCTTATTCGTCATGTAACACGGGGAGAAGGAAGAGAAGAAGTAAGAGAGAGAGAGAGAGAGATGCGAGAGAGAGAGAGACGAGAGAGAGAGAGAGAGAGAGATCTCTGAGGAAGAAGAATGACTCCTGAGGTGGTTAACCTCTGGTGTCTACACATATTTGAACACATGTGTATGTGGTATGCGCACCTTCGCACACATGAATATGCACAGGCAATAGCAAATACTTCACATCCTCTTTTGAGATTCTTCCACCAGGGTCTGGACTGCGGTCCGATTTCCCCACTAACAATAAGATTCCTTGAAATGTTTGGAATGCCTACCTAATCCTAGAATAAGAGCCTTGCTATTGTGTCCCATGGCGTCTGTTGCGCACGCGGCATCCCGGCGCTTTCCTTAGAATGTTGTCATCTTTTTCCTCCAGAGGAGTCGCTCTCTATTCTGCTTGACTCTAAACATCCCAAGAGATGGTGGAGTATAAATATATATTTGAAGATAAAATTGTACATTTATTCCTGACTTTCAGAAACAAATCAAACTCAGAGATGCAAAAAGGGCCAGGACTCATTACTAGAAATTATTGTGAAATATTTGGCAATTCCATCTTCAATAACAATTCCCAGGCCTGCAAAGATGGCTTAGCAGGTAAAAGTGCCTGATCCAAACATGAAAACCTAAATTTAGTCTTTGGGTCCACAAGGTACATAGAGAGAGCCACTGCGGCCTGTTGTCCTCTGACCCCCCACACCGTGTCCCCCGGTGTACCACCATTGCCCACACATAACCACATAAAAGTAATTGGAAAAGATAAAGCCTTTTTAAATTCCATAACACATTTGGCAAGTGTTTGATAGAAACACCACAAACCAGACCCTCTCCTCAGCACATCTAAACTCCTTTTGAAACTTCTCTCGTAATAAGTTCCCCCCCCAAAAAAAGAATGTATCAGAGTGAGCTTACAAAAATTGGTAGATTTGGCCAGAGAGAGAGAGAGAGAAAGTGCGCTGGGTTTTTTAGAACAGGAGGGTGAGATCAACCTTCTCTGGATTAACACGCCCTGGGCTGACAGCCTTTTTACTGCCACTGCAGCAGACAGCAAGCCCCTCTCCAAGATAAAAGAAAGATCTCCCAGACCATGGGTAGTACAACGCGGTCCATCGTCCAGTACTCAGGAGAAAGTCCAAGGCCTGCAAGAGTAAACATGCGACTGGGGTCTCAAAAAAGTAAAAAGGGAGGGGGGAGGCTGGGCAGATCAGGATTTCAAGGCCAGAGCAAAGGGTTTAGAAAGAAAGGCTGAAGGATGGGTGTGCGTGTGATGCCTTATACCCCAGCCCTCAGGAGCAGAAGGCAGGCGGAATCTCTAAGTTCAGGATTGGTCTATGGATACCTAGAGGAACTGGAGAAAACTTCACATTGTTCTTAGCTCTCAATGCTGCTTCTCATAGTTCCTCATTGGAACCCTTTACTAACCAAAGTTTGGTGCTGTCTTTCTGATCAGTGTGGTACCCAAGTGGCATTTTATTAAACCTCTTAGGGAATTGGTTTTAAAACTGATTGGAGCGGGGTAGGGAGATGGCTTAGTTGTGTAAAGTGTCCCGACCCAAACATGATGACCTGAACTGACTATCAAAAGTTACCTTGTGACCTCTGCATGCATATTTGTGCATGTTGGGCAAAGTTGTTGGCGCGGACATAATCAACACACCAGCACACAACAATATTAATAAAATAAAATAAAGGGCTAGAAACAACCATTGCATATTCCCCAAAGGATGATTCAAATCAGTTTTAAAGGCAAACAGTGGTGGCACACAGCTTTCAAGTCCCAGCACTTGAGAAGCAGAGGCAGGCGATCAATTTCCTTAAACTTGAAACTCATTGTCGTACTAGTGAGTTTCTTCTTTTTTTTTAATTTTTTTTAAATTTTATTTTAGTTTTCCTGTATGTGTATGCAGATGTACTGTTGATGCAGTCTGTGCACCCCGTGTGTGCAATGCCCGCGGATGGTCAGAAGCAGGGTGTTGGCTTCCCCTGGAACTGGGGTTCTCCTGGAATTGGAGTGTTTCGAGAGGTTCTTGGCCGCCATGTGGGTGCTGGGGATCTAACACGGTTCCTCTGCAAGAGTAGTTCGGTGCTCTTAACCGGCTAGGTCATCTCATCCCGTCCCTACTAGTGAGTTTCAAGCCAGCCAGTGCCTACAGGGAGACTGCATTTAAAACAACACAAAACAACATCAAACATTACATAACATCAAACCCTGAAAGTCAAACCGCGTAACCTAAGTTGGAAACGTTGTCTTTTTCTTTTGAGCAGGTATATGGAAGCCCAGGAGGGCCTGGAAATTTCTATCAGCTGGAAGATGCCCGGACTCCTCACTCTGGAACCGTCTTGATCTCTGAGTTTATAGAGGCTAGGATTATGGCACATGGCAACACCATTGCCGGTTTATTGGTGCGGGGTAAGAACATCAGGGCTTTGTGTGGCTTGACCAGGCAAATACCCCGACCCACAGTGGACACACACTTTAAGAAAGGATATGCATCTAGATAATATATATATCATATACGATATGGCAGAGAAAACAAGATGCGTATCATTACTGACTAAATATATATATACTATATGATTATATGCAGAAAAAAGATGGGAAAGTGGACATTAAAGACAAACTGCCTGGCACAGAAGACTGGACAGGTGGTTTCTGGGGGCCACCAGTATTGCAGACACTGTGCTAGCCACTTTCCACAGGCTATCTTGCTTCATCCTCACCAGTGCCACAGAGTAAGGTGTCAGGATGCTCAAATTACAGGAAAAGGAGACCTCAGAAGAGGCAAGGACACACGGGTTACAGGCCGTCGAGGAATGATGCCCAAATTGACTTACAGACAGTAGATGGAACTGATGGTGACAGATATTTGGCGTTCAGAGCATGGGGGGTGTTGTGTCTGTTGGGTCTGAAGAGCCCGAATTGGGTTAAGTGATGGGAGACTGAAAGGGGTTGTGGGTGAGGTGGGGGGTGGATGGGTGTGGGAGGGGGGGGAGGTCGGTGGGTGGGTGGTGGGGTGTGGGGGTGGGGGGGGGGGTTTGGTGGTTGTGTGGGTTTTTTTGGTGGGGGGGGGGGGGGTTGGGTGGGGGGGTGGGGTCGTGGGGGCGGGGGTAGGTGTTGTTTTGTTTGGGGAGTTGGGTGGGGGTGCGGGTGTGAGGGTGTGGTCGGGTGGGCAATGGGGGTGGTTGGGTGTCTCATCAGCCTCAGCAAGTGGGCTGGCTTGTGTGGATGCTGAGGTGCATTGAACAGGCCATGGGGCAGACAGAGGGAAGAACTAGTTGTGGGACAGAGTATAAATAGGGCCTTTGGCATTGGGAATGGAGGGGAACCCGTGAAGAACAGACTCATGGCCACCATCTTGATTACCTTAATGTGTCTGGTCTTTAGTTAGGCTCAAATGTCTAATAAAACTGTTATATCTTTTTCATTTAAAACTATTTTATAAGCTGCCGCATGGTGGTACAGGCCTTTAATCCAGCACTTGGACGGGTAGAGTCAGGATCTCTGTGAGTTCAAGGCCGCGCTGGTCTAAGAGTGAGTTCCAGGGAAGCTGTGGGTACAGGGGAGACCCTGTCTGAGAAAAGACCCAAAAAATATTTATTTGATTTTACTGCAAATGACTGTTTTCCTGAACTGTTAAGTGCACCATGTACATGCAGGCTGTCTCTGTAGAAGCCCGAAGAGGGGTGTCCCCTCAAACTGGAGTTTTACAGCATGGTTGTTAGCCACCACGTGAGTTCTGGGAACTGAACCTGGGTCCCCATGCACGCGTAGCCAGTGCTCTTAATCCGCTGAGCCATCTCTCCAAGCTGCCTTTTGCTTTATCAAGCTGGAATTACACTGAGTTACATGACATCTTTAATCAAGACCACTGAAAAATTACATAAAACATTCGCTCCTCTGGCATGAGAAATCTTTAAAAAAATTTAGAGAAAAAATGTCCAGTGTCTCTCGCCCCCTTCTGTCCACCTTCTTTCCCTCCACCTGTTCATACTTTGGATGAATACACGTTCCGGTGTTTTGTCTTTGGTTAACTGAGGAAATGGAACAGACAAGGAGCAAGTATTCTAGTGACAGGTGACCTCAGTGCCAGGTCACTACTATCTCTACCTCACCCAGGAGTGTGTGGTTCCTTGTGTGACCTTTGACACAACGTGCCTCATTGTTCATGATTGTTTCTATTTGTGTTTGGTGTTGCTAGGAGCAGAGTCCTCACTAGTCAGCGGCCGATGACCTTCCCGCTTCAGCCTCTGAGTGCGCTGATTAGAGGTGAGCCATTCCCACCTACTGGCTCCCTATTGTTGTTTTTTAACAAGGAAACAGAGTATTGAAGTCATTCTATTCCATTCGCTCTGCTGAACACGCTTGATGACCACGCAGGGCCTTGTGAGGGCCAGGGGCGGCAGAGGCATCCCACAGGCACTCTGTGTTCAAACTCGGGCACCACCCCAACTCATGCCCCTCTTTTTTTTTTTTTTTTTTTTTTTTTTTGTCTTTTGTGCAAGGTCTCTCCTGTGTAGCTCGGCTGTCCTGGAACCTCTCGTATGTTACGACCAAGCTGGATTAACTCACAGAAACCCCTGCCTCTGCCCCTAATGTGCTAGGATCTAAAGCATTGAGCCACCATGCCCTGGCTGACCCTTTGTTTTAATAACCCACTGACTCAGTTAGTGCTGCCTCGTGTACTAAGGGTGTGGGGCACCACTGTAGCATGGTCAGCTTATCTCCAAACTTGTGTTATGAGGTCCTTTGTAGATGTAGAATCTTTGCCTATTTCTTCTAAGCCTCAAGAAGCTAAAACCTGAATACAGTAAGGTGGCTCCAACTGCAATCCCAGTGTGGGGAGGCTGAAGTAGAAGGATTTCCCTAGTAGATTCTTGAGGGCAGCCCCTGGGCTTACAAATGATTCAGTATCTGGCTACCAATGATGAAACTAAAACAAAAAAAAAACAACAAAAACAACAAAGTCTCAAAAGCTTGAATGTATTCCACAATATTGTGGGTGGTATGGATCTTAGAAAAGAAGACCAGACTCCTTCAAACATATCTTTGGGATTTCCCTCCAAACTCCACGCATTTTCCAAATGGATGCACCAGAGCTTTGATTAAGCAAGCCAACTTTCTTGTTTTCCTGTCCTCTATCAAGATTCAAACCCAGTGGGCCACCCACTGACACGAATCTGTAAATAGAGCAAATCCCCCCTTTGAACACAGGTCCCAGGCTGGCTAGCTTATGAAAATGTTTGGGAGATGACAACATCAGGGACCAATTGACACCAGAGGGGAAAAGAGGGTGCGGGGGGGGGGGGTCATAGAACAGAAGATCTGAGATATGGAATGTAGATTCCCTAACGGGCCCCATCCCTTGGTGTGTGCATGCGTGTGAGTGTTGGTGGTTGGAGATGCTGAGTCCAGAGCTCTGCATTTCCATCAGCCTTGGGAGATTGGAAAATAGTTAAAAGTGTGTGTGTGTGTGGTGTGTGTCTGTGTGTGTGTGTATTTAATAGTCTTGTTTTTTTTTATTTTGCTTCTTTTAACTTGTGGTCTTTCTACCTCCCAGTCTCCCACAGGTATGGATTACGGTGGCCACCATCGACTCTTTTTTGGTCTTTTTGAGCCAGCGGGTCTTCCTGTAGCTCTAGGTGTCCTGGAACTCACCAGTAGACCAGGCTGCCTTGAACTCACCAACAGAGATCTGCCTGCCCCTGCCTCCCAAGTGCTAGGATTAAAGGCATGTGCCACCATGCCCGCACCACGACTCTTATTTCTTTCTATAATGGACCCTTTCTGCTCTCCTCCAATTTATTATTATTATTATTATTATTATTATTATTATTATTATTTTGAGTTTCTCATCTAGTCCAGGCAGGCCTCACACTTGCTATGTAGCCAAGGATAACCATGAAGTTCTGATTCTCTTTTCTCTATATTCCAAGTGCTGTTGATTTCAGGTGTACACCACCAGTTTACATGCAGATCGAAACCAGGGCTTTCTGCATCCGTGGCAAGCATATACCAACAGAGCGACATCCCTAGTCCCACCTCTAATTTTCCTGATACAATTTCCCAATTTTATTTTTCCCTTAATTCTGTTTGAGGCATCCCCGCTCCTATCCATTCCTCACTTGCTACTTACTCCCCTAGTGGCTATAATTCAGAGCACTTGAACTTGACCCAAAGTGTGTCCAGAAGCAGCCGTCATTTTCTATGTCACATTTCTGCCACCCCTGGAGCTCATCAAAATTCGTGTCCCCAGGTGGTGAATGAATTTTCTTTTGGATTCTGAACTCACATTTTAATATCTGTTCATGAGAGGTTATTTGGCCAGTCTTTGGTAAGTTGTCAAGGAGCCACAGAACTTAGTGACTAGGCCCTGGCGAGCAGATTGTGTTAGAGAGATGAAGTGAGCCACCCCCGTCCTGTCCACAACTCAGGCTGATCTGCTTTCTCTTTCCGTGGTGGTTGCCACAGGGCTCCCCAGAATTTCTAAGTGAGAACTTGTTGTGGTTTGAACCTGAAACGTCCTCTACAGGGTCTTGTTTCGAATGCTTGGTCCCAGCTAGCGGCACTACTTTAGGAGGTTCTGGAGACTTTAGGAAGCAGAGTGTAGCTGGAGGAGGTTGGTCCCTGGGGACAGGTCAATGGGATGTATTATTCCTATCACTTCCTGTCACTGTTTCCTTTATACTATGATGTGAACAGTTCTTTTTTTTTTTTTTTTTGGTCTTTTTTTGAGACAGGGTCTCCCTGTAGCTCTAGCTCTCTAGCTGTCCTGGAACTCACTCTGTAGACCAGGCTGGCCTTGAACACACAGAGATCTGCCTGCCTCTGCCTCCCAAGTGCTAGGTAGTTCCAGCTACCAAGAAATTCTACTCCAACAAATCAAGCCAAGAGATCATAGACCAAACCATCTGAAACTCTGAGCCATGAGCCAAACTAAATAATGAATACCTCTCTTACATCGTTTTACTCGGGTATCTGGTCACAGCTATGCAAAAGTATATGTATAAATAAAGCTTTATAGCCCTGGAGAGATTGCTCAGGGGTCTGGAGCACTGGCTGCTCTTGCGGAGGACCCAGATTTGGTTCCCAGCACCCATGGTGACCAACAACTGTTTGTAACTCCCATTTAAGGGGGTGGTCCCATGCCCTCTTCTGGGCTCTGTGGGCATTGCATGACATGGGTACACTTACATACATGCAGGTAAAACACTCATACACATTAAAAAAAAATAAAAACTTATAAAATAAGTGAAGATTTCCAAAAGGGTATATCTATCTATCTGTCTATCTATCTATCTATCTATCTATCTATCTATCTATCTATCTATCTATCTATGAAACATTATGTAGCTCCAACTGGTCTCAAATTCAAAATCCTCCTGCTTCTGCCTCCCAAGCTTCAGAAACAATTTTCCTAATATACTCTAGCTGCTATAGAAGCTGGGGAAGTGACCAGGTCAGGGATTTGAGAGTCTGCAGAAAAGAAATATAAGCTAATAGTGGTATGAATGTCTTCCCCATTTCCACCTTCAGGCCCTCTGAAGCCTACACCAAGTCTCTGTGTCTTTGTACCACTTATCTCAGTGTTCCAGGGAAGGTGGGAGTCTTAGCACTATGGCAAGTCCTCTGGAGTGAGACTAGGTTTGAATTTCAACAAATACCCTCTGCAAGGCTCAGTTACCTCAAATGAAAATAGTTTACAATAGTACTCGTTGTTAAACTGGGCTATTCAAGGCCAGTGCTTGGCATGGTGTCTGAGGCTAAGTGTTTAAACTGGTATTATCTTTCTCCACTCCTGAGACGTCCCCAGCTCAAAAGGAGTTAGTGGAGAGGTCCGAGTGTACACAGATCTCTTCTTCTTGTGCAAGTCCAAGATTCTCAACCACAAACCAATGTATGACCACAGCCATGTTACCTTGACCTGAGCCCTCCTCATTCTATCTGGCCAGGAGCTACTTTGAAGGAACATGGGTTGGGGGGAGCCTTTTCTCTTCCTGTTATGATAGATGTTTCTCCATTATATGTATCAGTAGTCTAAATGAATCAACCCCAAATAGCCTTTGTGTGTGTGTGTGTGTGTGTGTGTGTGTGTGTGTGTGTGTTTGAGACAGTCTCCCTGTAGCCCCAGCTGGCCTTGAACTTACAGGGATCTGCCTGCCACTGCCTCCCGAGTGCTGGGATTAAAAGCATGCTCCACTACACCTGGCCTAAAGATGGTTCTTAGCTGCCATGTGGGTGCTGGGAATTGAACCCAGGTCCTCTGCAAGAGCAGTCAGTGCTCTTAACTGCTGAGCCATCTCTCCGGCCCCCCTAAATAGCCATTTTAATTAATTTACCCATGACTCTGTGGGTCAGTGATTTGGCTCGTTTGGATGGTTCTGCTGGTCTTGCCTGGGTCAACTGGGCACTCAGATGGCTTCACCTAGTGTGTCTGGCAGCTGGTGCTGTTGGTTGGGCTAGCTCCTGACTTTCATTCTCACAGGGGCCAGCCTGGGCTTTTTTTTTTTTTTAAGAAATCTTTATTTATATGCCAGACATGGTGGAGCACACCTTTAATCTTAGCACTCAGGAGGCAGAGGCAGGTGGATCTCTATGAGTTCAAGGCCAGCCTGGTCCACAGAGTGAGTTCCAGGAGAGCTGGGGCTACTTATTTATTTATTTATTTATTTATTTATTTACTTATTTTTATCTTTTTGAGACAGGGTTTCCCTATAGCCCCAGCTGGCCTGGAACTCACTCTGTAGACCAGGCTGGCCTTGAACTCACAGAGATCTGTCTGCCTCTGCCTCCAGAGTGCTAGGATTAAAGGCATGCGCCACCACACCTGGCTTAAAGGCAGTTCTTAGCTGCCATGTGGGTGCTGGGAATCAAACCTGGGTCCTCTGCAAGAGCAGTCGATACTCTTAACTTCTGAGCCATCTCTCCAGCCCCCAGCCTGGGCTTTTTAAGGGTTGCAGCAATCCGAGGAAAGCAGAGCAGAAGCTAAGGGTACCTGTGCACTGTCCTTATATATGGAAGCCTGCTCTGATTCAAGGTGTGGGAAAAGAGGCTCCACTTCCCTGTGGGGAGCACAGCAAATGTGTCCTGTGAAGGGATATGCATGTAGGGCTGGGAGGTGTTATTGATTCTATCTTGGCAAGTCATCTATGCAAGTCCACCGCTGCCTATAATAAATCATATCCTTCTTTTACAAGAAATATTAATCTCCAAAGACTTCTCCATTTAGGGCATCAAATTTGAAGTCTAAGATATATTCATCACAATTAGCTCCAGATCTGGAGAAGGCCTCTCTGATACATCAGAAAAGCACTACATACAGTGGGTTTAAGAACAGAATGGTCCAGGTGACATACTTTTATCTCACAGGAATCTGTATTATTCTGTCCCTAAACATAATGTAGTGAAAGAAGGACCAGGCAGCCACTGTAGATGTTCCTATTCAGAAAAGGGAAGAACTGCAGAAACTCAACACTCAGTGGCCCAAGGCGGTTCTGAAACCCAGCTGGGCACATGTGTCCAGGTTCCTGTCCTCTAAGGGGAAGGCTACAGGTTGGATCAATGTTCCTCAGAGACCCACGTGTTAAAGGCTTGGCCCCAAACTTGACACTGTTAGGTGAAGGGAACTTTTAGAAAGTGAGGCTGGAGGCCGGACAGAGGCTCAGCGTTAAGAGCACTTGCTGCTCTTCCGGAGGACTCATGTTCAGTTCTAAATGCACACGTCAGGAGGCTCACAACTGCCTGGATCTCCTGCTCCAAGGAATCCATTG
Organism: Rhizomys pruinosus; assembly: GCA_009823505.1. NCBI lineage: Eukaryota > Metazoa > Chordata > Mammalia > Rodentia > Spalacidae > Rhizomys > Rhizomys pruinosus. The sequence continues at coordinate 566,902 of VZQC01015303.1, read as the reverse complement.
TCCCCTCCTGGCCCCTGAAAGCACCTGCATACACTTGTGCATACACATAGATGCACATGTACACACATAACTAAAGATAAATGTAAATGTTAGAAAGTGGGGCTGAGTTGGAGGAAGTGAGGTCATTGAGAACATGCCCGTGAAAGGAAGACCAGCCCTCCCCCCACCCCCAGCCCCTGCTTCTTGGCTACCATGAGACAATGGCTTCATTCCACTATCATATATATATATAAAATCAAATCTAGACCCGTGTCCCCCACCCTA